>CM028344.1:47736482-48057852 GCA_016618105.1 Dendrobium huoshanense
ATTCAGCATTTAATAATTTATAAATAATTAAAAGTAATAGTAACTTTTTAATTAAATTAGATTACAAATAACAGTAATAATATTTTTAAATTAATTAATATTATTTATGAAGATTAATTTTCCAAAAATTTCAAGCATAAAACATAATATCGGAAACCCTCGACACGACAAAGAAGCTATAAATCGCGACGGTAGCTCCGCTGGTCGGAAATCGAAGAGATCGCGGGGTACGAAGGAGAGAAGTTGCCGAAACGTGAGGATTTAAGTTCAATCCGGCGAATGCCAGGATTTATTAAATTCGGGCTTTAAGGTGCAACGGAGTGCAAACGGGATTTATAAAACTGTAGGATTTAAAATGATATTTTCTACCGTTAGACGGGATTTAGTTTGTTAAATCCTGCATAAATCCTGCTACCAAACTGCTCCAAGCCTCGATGGAATCGGAAGGTAGCCATTTCAAAACGCTATTCCAAAAAGGATTCTCAGTGGCTTATTTAGTTTAGGATTTCTTTTTCTAGGGCAAAGGGCGGCCTCGAATCCCTCGGCCATGCTTGCTGCCCTACTGAGCAAGAGAGATAAGCTTCATGAAGAGCTACGTAGCATTGAAAAGCAGGTTTAAACTACTCTTTTTGTTTTACTGAAAATTTTGAGAGCTCTAAATTCACAGCTTCTATTGTAGTTCATCTACAAACCTTTTTTTGTTTTTTTTTTTTGTTTTACATCATTATTGGACGGAAATACTTATTATCACTTTCTTTCTAAGTAAAATCAGTGATTAGAATCCTTTATTAAAGGTATTGCTTCTTTACCTGGCGATTTCACTATTTGACCGGAAAAATACGTTCTTTTGAACACTAGTGCAGCATGAGTGCATGACAGGCCCAACTGCACTTATTTTATTCTTTATAAATTTGTGCAAAGAGAAGGGTTTCTTTGCTCATCAAATTGCTGCATTCAATTTTCGGAGCATTATTTTTTGAACACTGCCATTCTATCAGATTTTCCTTATCCGCTAGCCATTCAATTCTCTTACAAATGAGGAACACCCTTGAAGATCTGCAAAATTACATGAATGCTTAGAGGGCCGAAAAATCCAGTTTGGAGAAAATAAATTCATTTTTCCCATTAAGGGTTGTTTGGTTCAATGTTATTTAGAAATTACTTTTCTTAATACATTTGTATTATTCAGATGACAATGCTTTCTTTAAATTGTAAGAAACGGGGAATCAAATATTATTTACATATTTATAGTTTAATGATGTTAGCAAACAAAGTAGCACATATGTTCTACCAAATATTTGAGTCTATTGATCTATACAACTTTAAATATCCTATTTATGGATTATCAAAAATGTGCATCTACTCTATTTGCCTTTGCATTTTTCAAATCTCTTCCTTTTTTACGTATGCCCAAGTGCATTTGACAGTATCTGCTTATTTGTAATTAGATTGGAAAGCCAATTTTTGATGTAAACATCACAAATGAGGCATAAACAAACCATAACAACCCCTCATTTGACTTAGATATGGATGGAAGGTTGATTTTTTTTCCTTTATGGTCCAAATGCTCACGATAAATTATCTATTTGTTGTTTGTCCTTGAGGAGTGATTAGATAGATAGATTCTCTGCAGTGCTAGTTGGATAATCTTGTTGAGATATGCACTTTTATGAAGTGCTTACCTATTTTGGCTTGGCTAGCTAGGTTTAAATTTTATCCTTGGGCACAATCTTTAGTCATTAGGTGTGTTCTTAAGCTTTTTTGCTAAATGTCTAGAAGGACTCTAGTCAATTTCAATGGTTTTGGAACGCACCTCTTACTTTTTTTAAAATAACAGTGTTTTAGTAAACTATAGCTTTATACTTTGCAATGGCGGAGAACCATCCAAACTATGAATTGTTTGGGACATAGTTTTTTTATTATTTTTATGCTAGAAAAAGCATTCTATAAAAGTAATATCAGTTTAAAATGATTTTTTTTTGCTTTTCTAAAAAATTGCTTTAAAATACTGTTTTTTGGGAAAGCACAAAAGAAATTATAGCTGAGAATGTAGTTTGTAAAAAGGTTTTGAAAAAAAAAAGAAAAAGAAAAAAAAAATAACATAAGTTGTCCCTAATTGAGACATAGTTGGTCTTGAGCAAATCAGTATAACGTTGGTTTTGCCAATGTTTGTGCTAATTCAGCTTAAATGCCAACTGATCGGGTAATTCGCATCATCAGAAGTATTAAATTATTTAGGCTTTAGCTTTATTTATTTGGCGCAAAGGATGGTGAAAGAGTAATTTTTCCATTATTTGCTTGTTTTTTTAATGTGAAGCATGATCATTATTTTGAATCAGATTATGCGTAATTGGTTTATTAAAATAACCCATATTCTGATATGTTATTCTTTGCCACAATCCTACAAGGTTTATGACCTTGAGACTAGCTACTTACAAGAATCAAACCAATGTGGGAATGTTTTGAAAGGTTTTGAAGGTTTTCTATCGGCCTCAAAGAGCACAATTAAGTAAGCCTTTCTATCCACCGTTATCTCTCTCTCTCTCTATTCCCCTCCACTTCCCCCTTCACAATTAAGTAAGCCTTTCATGTCTGTTACTATTATGTTTTTATCACTCCATTTCCTTATTGTTATTAAGCTCTGAAATGAGCACATATCAATCCTTAAATGCTTCTCTTAGAGAAATGCTATTGCATTATTCTTGTTTCTTTTATTATTTTAGATTTATATCTTCAATCCTATACAACTGCCTAGTTAGTGTTCTAATGTGATAATTACAGAGCTGAGCTTTGTTTGTCGTGCTATCTTTGCTAATTTTTGGTGTTTTTGTATTTCCATCTCCTTATATATCTTCACCCAAGTTATTTTATACTTTTTTTTTTAATTTGTTACTAGTTTTGTTTGCTCTCTATTATATCATTCTTGTTTCCTTTTTTTTTTTCCTTCCTGAATTTTCACAATTTCTTAAAGTTTAGAAGGATTAGCGATTTTTCATTAAGCAAAATTTTCTCTAACTTTTTTTTCCCAAATGGTTAGATTGTTTTATTAAATTTCTGATATGATTAAATAGGATCTTTTGTAGTTCTATGATCCTTGTTTCTATTTGTATGATCTAAACTGATTGTTTTCGTTTAGTGCAATGATCTGCCATTTGTATGAAAAATTTATTTTTGTTGGGTTTGTGCTGTATACTTTGTAACATAATGAATTGGAGCAATTTGATATTCACCTATCAAATCGGTGATATGATTCTAACATGGTGAATTAAATAAGAATGATCTGTAAATTATGGTTCGCTTTTTAGGCGATGAAACAGGAGTGTTGGGCGTATTTGTGAGGCACCATTGATTAAGGAGTAGGTATGCATCAAGCTTCTTCCGGGTTATTTGTTGATTATTTTAGTGTGTAGGTTATTTTAGTTTTATTTCAGTTTTAATGTATTAAATTTAAAAATTGTTTCTATTTAAAATTAGATTGGAGCATTATTAGGGCTTAGTTTATTAATTTAAAGTAGTTTCATATCAAATGAGGCCCTTTAATAAATAGGGGCTTTAATGCGTATAATTTAGTTAAATTATATTTGAATCAAAATTCATTATTATTCCTCTCTCCACTTGCACTCTCCTATGAAGTCCCTCTATCCTCATGAATCTCTCTCCTCATGTAATGTTCAAATCCTAAGAAGCTCTTGAATTTCTTGATTATTGAGACCCTCCCACTTCCCTCTCTCACATATGAGACAAGAATTTCATAGGTTCTTTGTCATAACTTTAATCCTAAGACTCCCAGATGTTTTCTTTTCTGAACTAAGACTATCTCTGCTTCCTTTCTAAAATATGTTTCTTCATGCACAATCCAATCCTCTCACATTTAAAAGGTGAATTCAAAGTGAATAAGCTTACAACCAATGTCAAATTGAAAAATTTATGACTAGGATGAATGGGATCCTAACTAATGCAAGTTGCAAAGAGATTCAAAGTTTTCACATAAGTTTCTTAGAAAAGTTACTTGAGCTATGGTAACTATTTTATTGATGGATTTACCTAGGAGCTATTGATTTAACTAAGGGTGAACTATGGTGATGCAAGAGATTATGCTTACTGAACTAAAACTTTTAAGTTTTAACCATACAATAGTAAGAAAGATAATGATTCAGCAGGAGTATACTAACCATGGTGAAAGCCAATGCTTACAGTGGGAATAGAGATAATGTAATTAGACATCCATGATTAGTCCTACGTCGTCCTTCCTTGAAAGACCTTTCTCAAAGGCTTGCATGCTCTCACTGTCTTACACAAGTGCCATTTTCATAGTTAGAAAGCATAAAAAGATGGTCACATTCAATGCAAAAGAGCATTGCTAAATTTCAGTCATTCAAATATAGATCCATTAATGACACAAGATGAGGTATGTATAGTCATGACAAGGGAAACCCAGTAGTTATGAAGGAGTGGTTGTCCATGTATAGGGAAGGGAACGGTTTTATGATTTTGTTGAATTTGATGAGGCATTGTAGGGTTCTTAAGGGGTTTGTCAGGTTCAAAGGTCATGAGACTTGATGGAGAGTTCAATCCAAAAGATTTTGAATAAGGCAAATAAGGGAAGATTTTTTTATTTTTATTTTTTTGTGGTGAATTGTCAAAGTCAATGTTGATGTCGAGGTTGACTAATGATGTGGAGATCAAATGGTTCTCAAAGGATGTTAAAAAATGGCTAAAAGTGGGTAAAGTGGCCATGACCAGTCTTGTTCCACCATCACTATATAGATAAGGCTCAACTTACTTGAGAGGCCAGTACATACATGATAATGACCCAACAAATACATCACAAAACTTAGTTTGTTATAATGTCTCATAACAATGAGGGTAAAAAGGGTAAAAAAGTAAGAAAGAGCAAATATATCATATGAAGTATATAAGTTTTAGGCTCAATGATTATGTCTCTGACATCTTTGGTCATTAGTTTGAAAATGCTTTGCTTCACAAATTATGGGAAAAAGGAAGAACAACAGGACTTAGTATGACTTAATGGCCCATAACATAGAAGACCGAAAAAAAAAAACTTTATAAAGAAAGAGAAAATATGTCATATGAAGTATGTAAGTGCTAGACTCAATGATTATGCCTCTGGTGTCTCTGGTCATTAGTTTGAAGATGCCTTGCTTCACAAATTATGGGAAAAAGAGAGAAGAATATTAAGCAACATGATCATTAACATAGTCCCGTCATAAAATTGGCTTCAATAATGATCAATCTTCTAAAATAAAAAAGAAACTCCTACCCATAACCTTTACCCTAGCCTTGAGCTCTATGAATTCATTCGTGTATTATCATGAAATCACTAAGGAAAATAAAATTGAGATCATAATGGTATTAGGTTGCCTTATTGGAAATTACTGTTAAAAATTTATGTAGATGTTGCATTAGTCTTATTAGCATCTATTAAAATATTATTATTGATTTGGTTTAGATTTGGGTGAAGTTGCTTCTTGTGAGCATAAATCATATATTACTCCTAAGTATTATTGAAAAAGTATGTCATATGACGAATGGAATGATTATTGTTTTAGTTAATAAATGATTTTGTTAAGGGATAACTTTCATGATTGCACTTGTAATGATATTATTATTATTTTTTCTTATCATGATAACTATATTGGGGCTTATGATTACAACTTGTTGTATTGCATTTCCAAGTACCTTTCAAATCATTATTTGTATCATTGGATATCATAAATCATCTTCTAGGAATACCAATTTTGATGCCTCCAAATTTTACTTATATTCCTATAAGGATTATTGTTTAAGTTAATAAATGATTTTGTTTAGGGATGACTTTCATGATTGCACTTGTGATGATATTATTTTTTTTTCTTATCATGATAAGTATATCGGGGCTTATGATTACAACTAGTCTTATATTCCTATAATTATCAAATGTCTCATGAAAAATACAAATATCATTATTAGTATAAAACACGCTGGTAATACATGATTATCTTACCAATCTATATCCAAAATTATCTTAATATGATGATATATTATATCATACACTAATTTCTCAATCTCTAAATGTTCAAAATACGTGTTATTGTTAGAAGTTTAGGTACTTTTGACTCTCCACTAATTTAAAAACTTGATCTTAGTGCTTAATTTGTCTATGATGAACTATTATATGATCTTATTTTTGTAGATGGGTTTTGTTATGGTGGTTATTCATCAATAATTAAGTCTTTTTGTTAAGCTTGATTTTGGGGTTGTGCTTAGGACTTTCTAAATCTTAAAATTGAGATGTACTGAAGCCAATTTTTGAGGTTAGGATTTTTTTCTATTACAACCTATGATGCACCGACACACCTCTTGAAGAGAGAATGCAGTGTCAGACACATACACGTGCTCGACACGACTGGGACACAAGTTGGACGTGGACATGTGACCGACACGGCTAGGACACGTGTCTGACACGATAGACATGTGCCTAATTAAAATAATGTTTAAATTTAACCCGACACGGTTGGGACACGTGCCGGACATGGCTGGGACACGCATGTCCTAATTTTGGATGATAAAATTATTTTAAATTATAAAATTTTTATATTTACTAAATCGAATAAAACATCACATTCGCTCGTATATGCATCAATACAATTATTGAAAGGCATGATTATTAGAGAATGAATCTTTTTTTTTTTTTTTTTGGAGAGGTAGTAATGATTATTAAAAACCTTTATGCGTATCTGTGTTTGCAATTTTTAGTGACATGGAATAAGAAGAATTTTGATTATGTCTGGAAGATCTTTATGTGAATGCCTTATTATAATTCTAGTTGATGGGATTTGTTGAAATATGTGAAAAATTAGAATGATATAGAAAATATTAAGAATATAAAAGATTTAAGATTAATAGAATAAAGATTAATATATGATATCCAATGAACTATTATGGGAGAGAACTAAAGAACTAGAGAAGTATAAAAGTAAATAGATACATTCTTTATGATATAGATTAGAGGTTAAAGAAATATTATGGGAGAGAACTAGCGAACTAGAGAAGTAAATGGATACAAAGAAGAACCAACTTTCATTATATTATATCCAATGAAGTATTGCAAATCTTTCTCTTGATGATCCAAAGTTGGAAGCAATGATATTCAATGATGATGATATTGAAGGCCAAAAACAAATCTCTGATGCTAATCCTAGTAGTTGAAGTTTGAATACTTGATGTTGTAGTAAATTGTTATTTGTTTATATTTTTGTGGTTGTACTATACATTTTGTATTAAACATTTTATATTATAAGCTAGACAAGTTATCATGCCATTCATTTATTTGTCATTTCTAATATGATGTTACATTAATATCTATACACTATATAAAAAAATGTAATGCCATGTCCGTGTCCTATATTTTCAAAAAAAGCTATGTCACGTGTTATCGTGTGCATGTCCGTGTCCGTACATCATAGATTACAACTATTATTGAGATTAAAAAGATTGATCAACATTCATCTATTCTTATAAGATTTTTCTCCAGACATGAATAATGTTATAATCATGCTCCTTGCTCTTCCAAAAAAGGTTTAGTTTGTGTTAGTATGACTACCACTATTGTGCTCATCTTTTATAATATTGCGCTAAGAAATGTATGATGCATGGGATTGTTCAGAAATGAAGCCTATATATTCTACTTTCTATGTTTTTCTTGCATATGTTGATGATACAAGAGATGTTTATGAACTAGTTTTGCCACATCATCCTGGCGATCCTACTTGGAAGAAAGGGTTGGTGCATTTTCTTAAGAAGAAGAGTTGCTATAGCTCCTAGGAAGTTGATCAGTAGAAGACGCGCATTAAGATTATTCTAGATTATTTGTAGACTATTGCAACATTTAAGATTCTTATTTCACTTTTAATTGATTTGATTTTAAAGATTATCTTTTTAAATTAAATGATAGGATTTTTGGGGCTTATTTAATTTTTATTTTAAACCAATTAGTTTTTAAGTGTAATCTTCTTTTTAAGTAAGGATTTAAATGCTTTTATATATTAAATTACATTTGAATCTACATTCTTTCTTTTTAAACCTCCTTTTCCTCTACTTTGTTTTCCACATGAACACCCTCTCTTGTCGATATGGTTCTCTGTCAAGTGTTTTGCAGATCTTGATAAGCTCCTCAGTAGAGTATCTATTCTAGAGACACCCTCATGTCTCCCTCTCTTATCATGATTGGTATGCATCTTAAGACAAGAACTTCATGACTTTTATTTCTCCTTTCATGTTGTACCTCAAGGCTCTTTCCCATTGTTTCTATTTTTATCCGAGGCTCTCTCATTGTTTCTATTTTTAATCAGCACTTCCTCTCTTTCTATCTCTAGAATCTTTTTCTATAAGCACAATTTGATTCTCTCACAACTAATGAGGAATTTGATGGACCGACCGATTTGATTGGGAAGGAATTAGGAAGTTTCCTAATCAAGAGCGAGCTATTTAGGAAAGTTCTTAGTCACGGGGATTAATTAGGAGATGTTTTTCTAATTGAAGAGGGCATATTTGGGTGCTGATTTTAGGAAATGTTTCCTAATTGAAGAGGACAAATTTGGAGGTTGATTTGGGAGGAAAATAATTAAGAAAATAGGAGGAAATTGGGGGAGGGCTGTTTGGATATTCGTTGTTTATTGTTTGTTTTAAGTATGTGTTTTTCCTAAGATTAGGGCATGTGTCGTTTGCTAAATTTAGATTGTTCTTAGGGTGTTTGGGCTTTAGCCGATGGCTAGAGATTTGGGAGAGAAGAATCTTCCTCTCGATTGAAGATCCACTTGTATCTTGTCTTTTATTTCATAAAACTTTCAATAAAGTGTTCTTGTGTGTTCTATTTCTAGTTTTTTTGTCATTAGTTTTCTGACATTGTTGAAATCAAATTTTAGCCAAGTCTTTTCCTAAATTTCTGCAAGCGCTTTCTATCAAATTGGTGGCAGAGCAGTTTCCTGGGCTGAAATATAAGTCTTCCTCGCTGATTTCTGCTGCGTTTTTCTCTATGATATGTTTTTTTGCTGTTTGGAGGCCAGATTCACATCAAATTTGCTGTTTTTTAATGTTGGAGCTTAAATTTTGGTACCTATGGCAAGAAGAAAGGTAAAAGTGTTGGATGGGGGAAATCGGACAATTGAAATATGAAATTTCAGTTCTCCAAACTAAATTTTCAAATATAAAAAGTCAAATTTATGTCGTCCATGAGAAGATCGATGGAAAATTTTCCATCCTGAAGAAGTTCCTCAAGGGCCAACTCAAGAGTGAGGATGGGGAGTTGAAAATGTTGGGGGAAAAAGAGTAGATGTCACTTTTGGAGCCACCTCCAAGGAGGGGAAGTTGTGGGATTTTTGGTGGAGCTGCAGAGTTTGGAAGGAGAAGAAGATGGAGAGAAGATACCAAACATGGTTCAACAACTCCTACCACAGTATCAAGAGGTGTTCCTGCCAGTTCAGGGGTTGCTTCATCCACGGGAATATGAGCATGCTATCATTTCGAAGGAAGGAGTTTCACATATCAATTTTTGTTCGTATCGTTCTCCTCAATTCAAAAAGGATGAGATTGAAAGATTGATTAGGGAGATGCTGGAGGCATGGATCGTTCAACCTAGTGACAGTTCATTTTTCAGTCAAGTGCTATTAGTCAAGTGCTTCAGTAGCAGTTTCCTTCGTTTCACCTTGAGGACAAGGTGACACTTTGGGAGGGGAGTATTGATGGACTGACTGATTTGATTGGGAGGGAATTATGAAGTTTCCCAATCAAGAGGGATTTGTTTAGGAAGGTTCTTAATCAAAGGGGATTAATTATGAGATGTTTTCTAATTTAATAGGTCATATTTGGGGGTTGATTTGGAGGAGAGATTGATTAAGAAATGTTTCCTAATTAAAGAGGGCAGATTTGGGGATTCTTTGGGAGGGAAATAATTAAGAAAATCGGAGGGAATTGGGGGAGGGCTGTTTGGATATTCCCTGTTTATTGTTTGCTTTTAGTAAGTGATTTCCCTAGTGTTAGGGGTATGTGTTGTTTGCTAAATTTAGATTGTTCTTAGGGCGTTTGGGCTCTAGCCGGCGGCTAGAGATTTTGGAGAGCTTGATCTTCCTCTCCAATTGAAGATCCACTTGTATCTTGTCTTTTCTTTCATATAACTTTCAATAAAAAGTATTCTTGTGTGTTCTATTATTGATTTTCTTGTCATTTGTTTTATGGCATTTGCTGAAATTAGATTTCAGTCAAGACTTTTCCTACAAGCACTTCCTTTCAAAATTCAAAGAGAAGCAGTGTACAATCAAAAGCCAAATTGAGGGACAAATCAAATGGTGAAGGCTATGACTTAGGCTCAAAAAGGGATTAAGATATGTTTTGATTGAAATGTTTTTAAATTTCAGTCCTGAGATAGAAACCTGGATTTTTAAAAGCAAGATGCAGGAATTTTTATCCTACATATATTTTATTTGGACTTGAGGCACATCAACGGGACATACGGCATATTCTATGTAAGATCCTATAGATAGAGATTGATGATTGTGAATACTAAGAAAATTTCTGACTAATGTTTGATTGTGATGCATCTTTCTCTCATCTTGATCGGAACATATGATCAATAAAGAGTTTTATAAGCATTTTTAATGGAAGTACACTACTTTTTAATGCTGGAAACTTGGAACTGGGAAAGACAATTATTGATCAAGCTGTAAATTCCATAGCTTCCATTCAGATGAGTTATCATTTAAACATGCTCCATTCATTGAGGGCTGCAAATGAACCAAGTTGAGTTGAGTATGTGCGTGTTCATGTTTGAGTTTGTTTATTATCAGCTTGTTCAATTTTGGTTCGTGTTTGATTCGAGCTTTTTTGTTTGTGTTCAAGTTTGATTCTTTTAAATTGATGGTTGTTCATGTTTGGTTCACGTTCGATTCATTTCGTGCTTATTGTGCTTTAAACAAATGAGCCATATCGAGCTATAAATAAACTCTACTTCTACATGTAGTCATGTACATTAACTTAACAAATGAGCCTTATCGAGGCTTCTAACAAATAATTACATCGAGACTGTTCGTGAATAAATCCAGCAAAATTTTTTAAACCATCAAACAAGCTCGTTCACGAATATATCTAATTAGTATTCATAAGCTATCAAATGAGTCCATTCATGAACATATCTAATTAATGTTTTCGAGCTACCAAATGTGTTGTTCACGAACAAACGATTTATGATTCATCTTATATTTATTCAGAAAGCAGATTGTTCATGATTTTTGGTGGATGCAGGAAGTAAAAATAAATTATTAAACGATTTTAGATGGAATTAGTAAAAAAATTATTAAATGTAATAATATATATTTTTAAAAACTCTAATATAGTTCTAATCAAACTTCTTAACGAGCTTGTTCATGAGCGTTAAATGATACTGTTCATGAACATAAATAAATCGAACGGCATGCTGTTCAAGCTCGTTTTTTTAATTATCAAGTATTTATCAAAAGTGTTCATACTCATTCGCTTAACTTATTAAACGAACATGAACGAGTACTTATCGAGCCGATCCATGAGTAGCTTGTTGAACGCTCAGTTCATTTGCAGCCCTAGTGTTGCATGATCATTTGTGAAAGAAGAGCGGATTAAGGTTGATCGGAGCTTGGTGGTGTTATGTTTTCATGAATGTATTTGTTCCTGTGACTTTTTGATTTGCCTTTGTATTAGGTAATCCACCTGTATTTTCTAATTTGAACTTATGAAGTATAGTTTCATACACATATGTTATCTTGCTCCAAATTCATGTAATTAAGCCAAATAATGCGCTGAATGTCAAACTTATTTGCATTCTTTATTTTTTTGTTCAGCCTAAAACGCTCAAGGAAGTTTCAACCTGAAGATAGGATATTTTCTCTATCATCAGCTACCTCTCCAGCTGTAAGTGCATCAACCACTAAATACTAATAGGACTAATTTCAACATTTTATTTTATTTTCCAAGATTATAATGATGCGGGATAAACATGAATGAACGATAAGTTGAGAATATGAAAAATAAAAGCTGTATAAAATCTAAAGAGGAAAGAGTATGGACTAGAAAGTACAACATATACAAGCTTTACACTTGTATAATTGTATAAATAGAATACCTTTCTAAAAAAATTTCAACTTTTGCACTTGATCGATGGTCGAATTCTAAAGAGTATATAAAGAAGAAATATCTTCATCAGCACTATATCATAAAGGTCTCGTAGAACTATAGTGTGCAGTGCATGACATAACGTGCATTATTTATAATTGCAATGCTTGTCAAGACCCGACTTCAAAACTTTGTATATCAAAATGAGAACAGACGATTGAATGAACTTTTCATATCACATCTACCAACTCCGAAGTCAATGTCAAAGTAAAAATTAATAGTCATTCTTAAAATAGCATCATTAATACAATGAAAGAGATGCAATACAACGAAAGAGTCGCTACTACATAAAGTTTATTCTAAACCAACAATACAACAATTCTAGTATTGTTTTTCAATCATTTAGATAATTTAAATTTAAATATGAATCTTTTATAGCACCACATCTACGATGCATAGATACTCTTCTCCTGCTCATTTAGTTTTAAATATCTCATCTTGAAAATAGTAATTAAATTGGTAAGTTATCAATATAACTTAGTGGATATGTCTTATCGCCAAGTTATAGTAATATTAAAGAAATTAGAAAACAACATGTATGCTTGTCATAATAGATAAACCCGTATAAAATCATTTGATAGTTAATTCTATGCAAAGATGATAATGCAGGAGATTTTTTTTTTATGTAGTAATAACATAAATAAGAGATAAGCATACGATATCTCATCTTATTTGTCTCATTTTATATAGTAATTCCATCAAAGGAGCACTATCTAAATTATATCATTTAAGACACTTCAATATTAATATTATTTTATAATTTTACATGTCGGTATATTAGCGTCCCCAGCTAATATTATAAGTGTGCGAATCATTAGTTAATATATACATGCAATCATTTTTATCTATTTCATTTCATTATATTTTCGTATTGTCCCCGTCCTGGCATGGATGCTCGATTTAACAAGACGGGAACTAAAAGTCGGACGTTATGATCAAATCATTACAATTTCATAAGCAATGTAACATACTATTTACTCCATTCAACTGAAGAGCCACTATCAAAATTTTCTCAAATACTTAAAATTTGTATAAATCATAAATTACTTGTTTTCATTGTTGCGCCATCTTCTATAGACGTATTATTCTCTTTCTGCTATTTTTAAATCTTTGGAGAATTACCTGAAACATTGTTTAATGGAATGAGTTTACAAAATAAACTCAGTGGGTAATTTCTATAATAATTAATATGCATAAATATAATACAATTAACCTTTAATATAAGTCTACTCATTTAACATTGATATACATTTCCAATTCTTTGATTTATCTTATTCCATTCATTCTTTTATCTATATCATATCATATTCATATATAACATTTATGATATTTTAACATGTATTCATTTTCCCATTTAATTAGTACAGGAGTACCGTCTAAATGTACCAAAGGTACAATAATTTTTAATTCCTTTTTCTTTTCTATAACCTTTTTCTTTTAACGTGCATTGGTATGTTGCTTCCCCAGTATGGGGGTGGACTCCTGTAAATTTTTCATGCATATCCTTTTCCCTTTCTTTGTCATTTTCTTTTTATTTATCTTTTATTTACTTGTATATCATTCATTCATATATCTATTTTTGATATACATAAGTGTCAATATATGTATAAATGCTTTATAACTTTACTTTATATTTTTCTTATATGTATTTTCTTTACATGTCATTATTATGTAAAGAAAATACATATAAGAAAAATATAAAGTAAAGTTACAAAACGGCGACCTTCCAATGACCCGGTTAGGAGAGTAGAGGTATTAGATTTGACTTATGTTAAGAAAGGTAGAGGCAGACCTAAAAAGACTTGGTTAGAAAATATTAGGAATGACCTTTCTTTATTAGATTTAAACGAGAATTTGACCTTTAATAGGACACAATGGAGAAAAAGGATTCATGTAGCCGACCTCACGTAGTGGGATAAAGGCTTGATGTTGTTGTTGTATTTTCTTTACATACATTTACTTTCACATACATGTATACTTGTATATGCATTACTTATTCCATAAGTAATAATTTCAAAAACAATTCATGAATCTTAAAATATTTATATGTAACATGTTCCTTTCAAAAAAAAAATAATAATAATACAATAAAGAAAATTCTGTAAATACCCACTTGAATGTTTTGGCTTCAACACTTTTCAAACTCTCAACTCTTACGACGATATTTCTTACTACAATCTCCAATCTCCCGGAGAATTCTTTTATTGGCGTCGATACTTCACCTTCGCACACAAGATTAATCAAATTCTTTTCTAATCCATCTATTTCAATTGACATTAACATTACTAAATAAATTTGAAGAAATTCTCAAAACTTAAAAACATGAAATTCCTAACTTGTATTTTTTACCTCAAGGAACCTTTCTTTCTTGCTGAATCAAACTCCCACCAAATTTTGATTTCTTCTTTTCCCTTCTAAAATTGTCATAAAATAAATTTTAATAATTTTCATTCTACAAAATTTATAAGAAAATATATGATAAAAAATCGTTTACAAAAGAGGATTATTCTAACCCAAATTTCTTATTCTTTCTTTCCACTTTTAAATCTCTTCCTTTGCCCTTAATGAAACACCCTCACTATTATATTTATATGAAGAAATAGGAAAGGGTTTATACAAAAATAGAAAAAAAAAAAAATCAACAAACCTCTTTTTTTTTTTTCTCTCAACCGTTCCCCTTCAACAGAAACTCTCTCTCTCGTGATTTCTTCTACAGGAATGAATGAAATGGGTTTTCTCTCAAGAATAGTTAATTTACTCCTACGAACGCGATCCTTCGCTCAAAATCACAAACCGCCTCTTCTAGGCTTGTCCGTGCTCGCGTTCAGCTCGTCCATATTGCGGTTTGTCCGCCTGCTTCATTCCGTTGAATCGGGTTTTTAATAGAAGCTGGCCGGTTCAACTGAACCGGCTCAGCTAAACCGATCTTTACACTTATCATCCAATATCTTTTTATAATAAGTAGTGCATTATTTAAACATAACAAGAGACCTATAACATTCATTTTAACATGATCAATATATTTAGAATAATATAGATCATAACGTGCAATAATATTTGAATGGACTAATATCAATATCAGTTGATGCATTTTATTTTGAGGAAATAATATTGTCATTATAATTTTGAAATAAGAGTACCCACCTTAATTGCATAAGTTTTGATTTTCCACTTTAATTTTTCTGTCTTTGTTATTTGGATGCCATTTAAGACATTCATATTAATTAATTATATAAATATATTTCTTTTTTACTATATATTAATCACCTTATTTAGTAATATCTTTCTTTCATTTAAGTATAAAAAGTATTCCCAGTTATTTTTTATTTTTATTCAAATATATATGATAATTAATATTTGCAAATCCTCAATTTTATAGTTAACATATCATTTTAATTAAAATATTAACCTTTCAACTTTTATTTCAAATGTACATATTATAACGTTAAATCTTTATTTACTTTGCTCTTTTAAATTCTATCTAAATTGCAACTTTATTATTTCTTAAATTTATTTTATAGCTTAAGGACAGAACTTTAGATTAAATTCTTCTTAATAGTTTCTCATTAAATTTTATTTTTACAATTAATGTGTTAAACTTATATATAAATAGATGATAATAATTTAACATTCAAGGTGTTTGAATGAAAATATGATGTTTTGCACATAGCGTTTCTATCTCCCTTTGAACCATAAACAGATAAATTAGGCATCAATTCTTCACTAACCTAGCCACCCCCACCCCACCCCCGCTAACTGACCCACCCCCACACACGCAAAGGCCAAACTCTGAAATTCTGTTGTTGTTTCTTAAAATTTGTCTTTATTAAAAAATGAATTCAGAAAACTTGCCTCCTAGATGAATAAATGTGCATGGATTTTCTCCTTCCACCTAACAGATTTGTTTCAACTTCAAGGATTACTTTGTTCACAATTGATGCAATTAGCTTCCATTTTTTAGAATAGAGATCCCTTTTCTAGGCTGCTTATTTGTTTCAAGAGGTTCTACAAAAGGACTCTTCCATGGATGCACACTACAAACAGTACTGTTTGCTCCCATTTCTCTGAGGCCCTTCATCTCTTTTACCTCACGGTTGATTTTCCATCTCTTTTCTTCTTTAGGCTAGTTTTTATTTTTTTGGCTTTACAGTAGAAGAACCTCTAGTCATTTTCTTCCTTCGTAGCACTCAACTTTTTGTGTCATTTTTTATTGATTTTATCATGCTTTTTTTTTTTCTCGTCCTAAGTTGCCTTATTTCAATTGGCAATGGCAGTATTGTTGTCATTTTAGGATAAATTTATTCTTTTAGGATTCTCTATTATAAATGGAGGTCTGAAGGTCTGAAGGTCTTGTAATAGCTATTATGATGATTGTAAGGAAAAGATGATGTTTTGTATGGCAGGCTGTGTGCTATCTTCCCTCAAAATTTTCAAGGTTTCCACAATAGTTCCATTGAGACCGTAGTCATGTCAATATATATTCTAAATTCTTGGGTTCACCTTTCAAATTTCTGTTACCCCAAGCCACCTGTGGGTCAAATTTCCTTGAAATTACTGGTTTTAATATCGTTTGTATTATTCTGTGTCTACTACTCGCGAAATTGTTTTCCAATTTGTCATGGATAATATCACTTATCTCTGCTTTATTTTCCAGGTTGAAGAGCACATATCTGGACGAGATGGTGAGGCTTTCCGTAGTTACAGTAAGTTGATTCTTTAGTATCTAAATGCATCTATTTTATATATAGCTGAAGGAAGGTCCGATTATGCACCTGGTCGATTAAAAGCTGGAAGTAACCCTGCGAATGGACAGTAAGTAGCTAATTCTTCTCATCATTTAATATAAAATAGACAATACTGGGCTTCAGTAATATTGAAGCCAAGTGTAGTTTATGAAGATTTTGGAGAGGACTTATCTGAGTTCAATTGAACTTCTTAACTGATTAGAAATTTTTGCAAAGAGATCGAATAGATGCAATGGTCCCTTTCCTAGGCTCTAGAGGCTGATTAGGCGGCCCATCACCGTACAAATGTTAAAACAAGTGTCTAAATTAAGTGATAACAGAAGCTCAGTTTTTAACTATTTTTTTTTTTTTTAAGCTCAGTTTTTAACTTAAATCGTAAAATGAACGGGAGACTCCTGCAATGGTTGCTTGAGTAAATTTAAAACCACTTGAGACAAGAATAAGAAAATCTAGCATAGTGTGATTATTACCCTTGTTTTTTAAGCTTAAATCTATTATTTTCACTTCAATAACTCTGGAAATAGATGATTCCTGGGTGTATATATACTCAGAGAGGGGAAAAAATAGTTTCTTTGTTTAGGCTTTAATGGTTAATTGCTCCCTTATCCAGTCAAACTTGTGGGAACAAAATTCATTTTTTTTTAAATAGGTTTAATTATTTTACCTGTGCAAAGGTGGAAAAAATGAAAATTTTTTGTCCTGTCATTTGTGCCAATAACTTTGGTCAAACACACACACGCATGTAAATCAACAAAAAAAAAAAAAGTAAATCAACGCCTTGAAGTATATCACTGGTCATTCATGAGTATACTATATTCTGATTATTTTAATTTACTGATTTGATGGCAAATAAAATAAAGGGCCATTTGTTCTGTTGAAAAAAAAATGCAGAGTAAAATACAATTCAGTGTAAATGAATGCAACTTATTTAAATATTTATAGTTGTTTAGATGAGTTTAAAATCAATACAATTGGTTATTTTTTTGTTTGGTTTGAAGTAGAATGAATGTGATGTAAAAACAGCAGCTGGCGGCAGCGATGGTGGTTGGTGGCCAACGGTGCCTTGTGGTGGCAACAATAGAAAATTTATGGTGTATTTAGAAATTAGTGCAAATATGATGTTTTTTTAATACATCAAAATTGAACTAAAGAGTATTTTTCAAGCACTTTCAAAAATTTGTTTTGCATTTCTTTTATTTCAAACCAAATGTCAATATTTTCAAAATTCTTACATTTGAAATATTTTACACCTCTTCAAATCAAACAATCCCTTACTGCCAAGCATGGGATTGTTAAATACATATGATGGCATCAAGACCATATTTTATGCGTCATTCTTATCATCAGAGGGAAGCCAAAGAAAGGTGGCAGGATTTCATTAAGAGAAGGAAAAAGAATTCGACCATCCAATGAGCAAGAAATTGAAGATGAAGATGATGCTGATCTAAGCTTGAGATGAGGTTTGCTGTAATCTGACCATAAATGTGTGGACAAATCCGTTTGATTTCCAAGTTTTCCGGTCATTAGAGATGAATGCATAATTAATTTTATTTCTGAATTTGTACTAAGGATAGTGGATTAAGTAAACATGAAGCTGTGTGATTGCGTAAATCTTTGTTTATCCAGATATGAATTAAGGTCAGAAACATTCATATCTGTAACTTCTATTTACTGTTGCATTAGTGTTAGCTGTTGCAGCATGTCTGCCTTCAACTTGGAGCATATTACCCTTTCTAAGGGCTTATTAAACCATTTTCCATTTACCAGATGAATCTATGGAACTGCAATGACTTGGTTTTCACTCCTAAATTATATGATTTTGCGAAACAAATTATATGATTTCAAAAGATAAATATAAGGGATGCCCCATCCTAACACTTATTCATCTATACGAATATCCTTCTTCTTCACTGCGATTGACAATCTCCTCAACCGGTCTTTTAAATGCTCCTTTTTTTAGAAAAATTTCTTAACCTAAACACTTTATAGATATTCAATACAAAATTCAACTGCTAAACGCAATATAATGTATAAATTCTTCCTTTTATTATATGAGAATAAAATCTAGCGGCATTTGTCATCATGCTTGTTTCTGCATGACCTCTTCTAGCCCAAGAGAGTAATTAGTAGAGGAGCTCGTAGGTTTAAGAATATCATGTCACACAGCTCTGTATCACTTTCCTCCTACTTTGCACAGTTCATTTAACCAAAATAATATTATTATGTAAGCAGATATTCTATCAAATTCTTTCTTTAAAAACCAAACTTTACTTCAATGAACCAAAAACTCTCTAAATTTTGGTTTTCATGTAGGCCGAGTTCAAAGCCCGGTCTATTTTTGTAACCTACACTGATCAATGCATAATGGCCATATATATATATATATATAATGATAAATATTGCAATCAATGATTGCTATAAATGGGATAACAAAAGCTTTTAGGGTTTAGCACAATTTTGTTCAAATCATAACCTTCCATTCTCCAATAACATTACAAAAACCCTAAACAAGTCACACGATGTGAAATTACTGGCTTGCCTACTATACTTTGAGAGAAAGAAATTGCTTTCTTACTGTTTCATTTCTATAGGTTAGGGAATGAAGGCTGGTAATGCATATAGATGATTACGGCCACATGTGACAGATGAAATATAAAGAATATAGGAGTGAGCAAAGATCCCACCCAGCATGATATCAGATCATGCCTACCAATGACAAAATTGAAAACCCTAAACAATAAAACAGGCTCATTTCCATAAATGAAAAAGATTTGCTTCTCAAAAGTGACCCTGAAAATTCCACATACCCAGCATAGGTTCCTCCTCCATGGTCACCTGCCCGAGTTGGAGTAGAACTTGAACTGATGTTTTTGCACACCCCAAATGCGGCCCCAGGCTGCAAAAGTCATACACTGAATATGATGATTCCTTTATTTAAACTATGATAATATTTCTAATAATAATACCCGCATTAAATTTTATTGGAATTTAAATTTATATAAATTATTCCAAAGTTCTAAAATCTTGATAAATTGATTATTTAAGAAAATAATTAGATTTTTCTCATGTACAACCTACATATAATCTATTATTTATTAATATCTACTTCAGCTTTGATAACCTTCATGCTCTCTTCAACCTACCAATGAATGTTAACATTCACTGCCGGTGAGGAGTTTGCTTCTTTAGCTTTTGATGCACACTTCACACCATCTTATGCTTAAGATATCATCATAAAAAAACATGAAATCAACTTCAAAATTTAAAATATTAGCACTCATCTTTTAAATCTAGAAAATACGCTACTTTCATTGCCTGGCTTTTTGATACCAGACACTTGCCTATGCATGCCTTAAAAATAAGGCCCACCTGGGAGATATGCAAGGCGTTATGGCCTCATCTAGTCTTGCTCGAGCACCTAATAGTCTCTACCTTTTCTTTACCAATACAAAATCTAACATATATTGATTGAAAACTCAAAAGCAAAAATAAGATACATTGGGCATATGCGTGTGGGCTCCAAAAGGTTTATGGTTCATGTGAACTAAAAAAGAGTATATTTAGGAAACAAATTAATGCAACCAAATTTCCTTGGTGTTTTGGGTTTTATTTCAATCCGAAATCATTACTTCTTATGGGCACAAGCCCCCATGCTCAAACACCTCTCCCATTTAGAAAAGTTTTTTCTAAATAAAAACGTTGTCAGACCCAATTTGTTTGGTAGGCAACCCCTCTTGTTCCAATTATCATACTGCAAAAAAGAGTGGGTTATGGTGATGGTGAGCACTTGCCAAGCTCTAATAAATCCATCATCCATAATCGGGTCTGACAATGTTCTTAATTTAAAAGTTTAGGATCAATGATCGATGAATTTTGGAAACTTCAAAAGAGATCGGCTCAAACTTGAAACATTTTGTTTTTAAAAAGTTGAAAGAGGGGTATGAGATACACAAATTTAAGAAGCTCAGAAGTATCTCAAACTATTCTATGGTTGAGCTTTATAATTTTAATATTTAAATTTATTGTTTTAGTTGATATTTTATTAAAAATTTGAGACTTATATTCTTCATCACAAGATCAATGAAATACTCAATAAGTGAAGGTTTATAATATGAAATCAGCCTCAGAACCTAAAACTAAGTTAGACACCAAATGGTAGTAGCCCAAAGTATTCTAATGAAATGCAAAAGTGTCCGACTCTTCTTGACTTACATCTCACATGGCGTGAAATGTCAGCTAAACCACTTAATCGATTTTAAAATCATGATATCCAATTTTATCCAAATGTAGGATAGGTATGCTATCATTTAATCAAGAAATTTGAGACCGACATCTAAAAATCCTAAATAGTCCCGAACTTATTAATGGTAGTTATGCACTAAAAGCTAAATACAATTATATTCTATTTTAAAATGCCTTAAAAACATGTATGGTCAACCAATTTAATGAATAAGTATGGAAAATGAAAATGTTAGACATTTTCACCTTTGTCAAGTGGCCAACCCTTCCCTCTTTTCCCCCATTGTTTTCCTTCAAAATGAGGAAGTTTAAGGGTCATCTTTTGCTTATAAATGTAAATTAATCTTCATTTGCTTTTTTTTATAACTTCAAGAATTAATATTTTCTTTGGTGAGATTAGACTGCTATCATTTTTCTACATAAGTTTTACTCTTCTTCTCTAAACAATTGCTCTCAATTTTTTCTCAAATTTCCCTTACATTCTAATCATCATCCAAAATCAAACACCACCCAACCCAAGCCTCATTACCACTCCAAAACCCCATATGTAGATCTCAATCAAACCGAGCAAGATTAGGACTTAGTTTTGTTCCCTACCCCTCGACAACCACTTAAATTCTGCCAAATCTAATAATCTACGTCAGATCATTAGTTCATATTCTTCGTTAACCATCCATCCATCATCTCCCACCAATTAGCTAACTTAAAACATATACCCTAAAGACTTTTTTCAAATAAGCCCAAACTTAACCCAAAGTAGGCTAGTCTTGGGATTTCCACTACGAAGCCTAAATCCTCTCCGTTTTCCACCATAAACTTTGGATCACATCCTTAAATATTAAAATAAATTGTTAGCCATTTCTTGCCATTAATCTCAATAAAAGTATATCCACACATACATTTCTAATAGTGACATGGAGATTGATCTTTACTAAGAATCTATGTACCTTCTAGAAAAAGATCTAATCAGCAAACTAAGCTTTCATTGGAGCATTTATCCCTCCATTTATCTGTTTAACTATCTACATCGCCATCCAATTTTCATCAATCCATCTAAATATCCATTCAAGAATGATGAAAATTACCAAATCTATTGTCATGTGCAAGTCTTACTCTATAGTTGTTATGACTAAGTGGTAATCAACTTAAAAAAAAATGTTAAACGAAGAGTCATAATTATACTAGATAAATCCTGGCCAAGCTGACAACAGCTAAAGGCATTAATTACCCTCAAATTTGAAAAAGAAACAAGTTTTATGGTCATAAAAGTAATATTTAAAGCTTCTTATATGATAATAATAAAATTGATATGTTATAGTATGATATTTAGATACAATTAAGCAACTAAAATGGATGTTTTAATGGTCTTAAAAAGTAAGATATTTAAAGGTGGAAACTGAATTATTATTTGAATTGTGAGAGGGAATTGCAAAACAAACCTTGCAGGCAAAGACAGTCGGACACCCGCACAAAGTTAGTCCATTCATTCTGTCTAGAATATCAAATACGCCTCTGCCATCACTCCTCTGCAACAACTCCTGGTTAGTGTCTTCCAAATTCGGAGACATTCATAATAAAAAATAGATAAATTTAGCATTACCAAGTAAAAGTTCACTGAAAGAAAGTTGGGCATTAGCTTTTCAGCAGCCTTGTAACAGGCGTCAACCATTTCAGCAAGTCCAGAAGAATGCTCCTTGCAAGCATCATTCTGGACGGGTATTGTTGGAAAATAATTTTGCAAGAATAGAGAAGCATATCTAGAACTCAATGGTTGGGATTCTCTCCTATTCGGACAGGAGCCTGGCAGAATGCCTGGATCTCCAGCTGCAAAGATAATAAATTGCAAATAAGCAAAGATACATTTTCTCAAAGTAGTACTGAAAAAATTGAAGATTGACAACAAGAGTACATTAAGAGTTTGTTTGGTAGCTTGAAGATGGAAAATATATGTTAAAAACTGATGAGCCTATCTCCTTGAGGAAAGCCTCTGGCCTCAAGAGAGGTCCAGCCCTTGGCTAAGTTGCAACAACTTGAGTGAAAGCAAGTTAACAAAGCAATTGAGACCATGTCAAGGGATGATTGAATCCATTTACAACGTCAACAAAGCAATTAAGATCATGGTTTAAAATTGCGCAATAAGAGGCGCGCCTCAACGCTACTTCACCCCTTTAAGCCTCAAAGCCCACACAATGAGTTCAGAATTTGAGGCATACGCCTCAAGTTTACTGAGGCACGCCTCGCCTCACAGTTGAGAGGCGTCCGCCTCTAAAAAAAAAAGCTAGGTACATGTTCAGTACCGCTCAGTACATGCTCGGTACCGACCAGGTACATGCTCGGTACCACTCAGTACATGCTCGATACCGCTCAGTATCTTTCCATACAAACAACTGATGAACTTTGAAAACAAGCAAAACTTCAAAATTACTCTTACAATAAAAATTAGTTCCGGTGGCGCTGCCCCTTGACCCGCAACCTGACCGGGCAGGTCAAACCCCGCCAGGGGGCAGCGCCCCCTTGGACCCTTGGCAGACCGGTATATTATTGTATTCATCATCTTCAAAAATAGTTGCTAGTGATAGTCTGCTTCTTCATGAGTGCATCCTTTGTATAAAATTTTTTTAATGTAGAATAAGTGAAGCATAATTGTTCAAAAATATTTAGAGAAGAGCAAGATAACTGATATTGAGGAAGAAGGAATTGATTGGGAGACATTGGACTCTAGTGTAGAGGAGGAAGGGGAGAGCAATTCATCATAATGATGATTCAAATGAAAACTCCCTTAGTGATGACAGTGTTGATTTCTTATGAGTTCTTATGTGATATGATCTATGGCATTTTTAGTGCTAGAATAATCCAAAGTTCTTGTGTAGTGCACAACGTATCTGAATAGTTATTCTATTTAATCAAAAAAAAAAAAAATCAAAAATAAAAATTAACCTAATAACATTAAGTTAGCTTACTAGATGTCATTACATTTCTGACACTTCTTCACCAGATAAATTTGAACATCTATTGTTTTATTTATCAGCAGTAAAAGCGGCTAAATTATGTTTATGACCTTATTATATTGGGAAATGCTCCGGTGCACTCAAAACTCATAACGAACTCCCAAAGAAAACATAAAATGATATTCAAGCGGCCATAAATTTTTCAAAATGTAAATTTGAAATCAAGGTTATTTTTGTCAATAATTGTTTAGAGAAAACATGTTAAAATCGACACAAAAATAGATTTATAGGTATATTTTATCATTAGCCATCGGTTTTCATACCACTTACGTTCATTTTCCAGCACGTATCTCCACTGGTAAGCAATTCCCTCTTCAGCTTCCTTAGAGGCAACAGAGGTAAACACCAGTAGTCTATAGTTCTTCTCCGCCATCTCTGTAATGGTTGGCCAGTCCTTGCCATTTGTGGGCATCTCCGCCAATGGATACAAATACTTCATCAAATCTGCATTAGTGAACAAGCTACTCAACCCTTTTGGAGTCCGGACATAGTCTTCAATAAAAATGGTCACAATCTCCGTTGGGTTATTAGTCAGGAATGCCTCCACCTCCTTTAAAGTGTTGATTGCAGGTTCCTGGTATGCATGGATTAAGACATCATTAAGATGGCCTGTGCTCGCTCTATTGAGCTTTCCACTTATCTAACTTGTAAAAGAGGAAGTTAGACACAATCAATTGAAGTTATTCCAGCGACTACCTTATCTATCCAGATAAGGGTGGCAAAGAAGCATCAAGAAGAAAAGACAGGAGTTCAGATGCTCACAAAAGCAGTGAAGTTGTAGCATTGCCCCTGAAATGAATGGCAAAGCCAGATATCACCATCAAAGTCATACATATCCAGCATCAGCCCTCTCACTCCATTCTATAATCAGTATCAAAAACAGAAAAGCATTCAGAATTAGCAAATAAAATCACCATCAAACCGGCTCAGTCTATGGCATAAACACTTGGTTCATGAAAGAGAACGAGTTTATATCCCACATCTGGGTAAATAATTAAATAAAAGGTAACAAAAAGTCAAACCATTTTTTCAGTTGAAATTGAAACTTTCTTCTATAAAAGGAAGGTTTGTCTACAGCCAAGAAAATGTGGTACTAAAGCAAAAAACTTGAGTTGAGTTAACTTTAAGCCAGTTTAAAGAGAGTTTTCTTAAGTTAAAAATATCAAGGAAGGGATTTGAAGAAGTCAAGAGTTTTATGTTCATTTATAACCTGAGGGTTATAAATCCTTCAAAAGTGGGCTCTTTTGAGTGTACGGGTGCAAGAAAATTGCAAGGAAATAAAAGAAAAGTGTAGTATAGCTTCTCCTCTCTCTCCTCTCCTCTTCTTTCTTATTTGTATTCTATGTGTGCATGTTGTGAGCTCCGAAAATTCACGCCCCGGTATCTCCACAACTCTTTATTAACAGGGAGAGTTTTAATGAGTATAGATTTCATATAGATTTTCAAAAGGCATATTAGGTTTTAGATAAGACACTACCCAGATATTTTCACATTCATTTTACAAGGACTTTATGATCTGAGTTTTGATTTCCCATATATATGTGCAAGCCCCTATGATTAATTACCCAATCTGATAATGAGAGAGAACTTTCGATTAAAGTTAGTCATTAAATAGGTCGTAGTAATTACTTAACATATAATAGCAGTGATTATAGCAGTGATTTTAGGGTTTGCATTTGATTTTGGATTTTGGAGTTTATGATTTGAAATTTATCACCATCTACTTGAAGCAAGTTATGGGAGATGATGATGGGCTCAATCATAGTTCTGTCATCCTGCACTGTCATGGTCCCTCGTCTACTTAGTTAGAGGAGGTAGTCGACCCAACCCGACAAAAAAAATCTTTGTCAGCAACCATGGGTTACGTCGTCCAAAGGTACCTTATAGACGTGGGATTGATATTTGTCTAAGTTGTTAAATTTAAGTCAACCTTAGTTAACAATGAGTTTTATATCTTATCGAGCGCACCATATAATTCATTATTCAATTAGCATTTAACCATTAGGGAACATGCGGGCTTTGGTCGTTGCCATAATATAGTGGTGTCATTTTACGGCAAAATCATCTAGTAAAAGGACATGTGCTACTTCCCTGCTGACGACAAATCAATTGAGAATGAATTATAGCAATATATTCAACAAGACATCTACTCTTTATAAGCTGAAGTTATTCTTTAATTCATCATCCTCACCAAGCTGTTGTGAAGTGTGAATGGATTTTTGATACATGCATACTTTATTTTTGTTTTATTATAATTTGAATATTATAATGTTTGTTTCGTTTTTTTTATGCTATCCAATGATGGAGAACATCCAATGATCATGGTAGAATGTGCTTGGGCATGACAAAACTTGAGTGTGCTAGCTTCTTGGGTTCTTTTGTTCTTTGGGTTGCTTGCTGCTCTCGGGTTGGGCTTTGGCTACATTGGTTTTGAGCTGGAAATTTGAGAGCTACTTGGCTCTAGCTCATTAATGCTTGAACCGATGTTTAGCTCATTAATTGGATGAGTAATTACACTATTTAGCTCATTATTATGAAAAGGTATTCTTCTTTTAGCTCATTATGTGGAGTTAGAGCTTGCCTCTTCCCCTTCTTTGTGCCCCCTCGGTTTCTCCCTTGTGCTGTTTCTTGTGGCTGGTTCTTCTCCCTTTGATGCGTGCTGGTTCTGGTCCCCTGTGTTGCCTTTTCAGTTTCTTCCATGACTGTTTTTCCGTGGCTACCTCTACCCAGTTCCTATGCTGTCTCCTTGGGTGTTGTTTTGTGTTGCCTACTGTCCTTCCTCTTCCCCTTACCTGATTGGTTCGGTTGGAGGTCGAAGTTGGCTATTTGGCTCCCCTTTTTCTCTTATAAATTAGAGATGTTTTTGTTATGAAAAAGTTGTTGATTAACTTGAGAAAAGTTTATAAAAACCTGAGGGTTTCTTCTCCTTTCTTGGAAAAGCTTGAGAGCTTGTTCCAATTATCTCTTCCTCCTCTCTATTTCGTCTTGGCTTCTAATCTCTTCTTCTCTACGCAAGTTCCACTCCACTTGTATCCTTCTTCTTGACCTTTTGGAGGTGTTTGTTGGCAAAATTTGGTGACATTTGCTAGAGGAGTTTGGTTGGACGTTGGACCTTGTTGTTGTGATGGACCCTTGGTTTGCAAGCCCTAAACACTTATCATACTTTTACCTACTTTTCATTTCATGTGAGGAAACTGCTTGCCGGTTGTTCTAAGGATAGTATTTTTATTTTATAATTTTGTTTCGTTTGTTCGACTTTTTGTTTATTTTGATGTTTGTTTGGATGTTTGCATTCTAGATTGAATCGAGTTTGGTTTCAATTGTCCAAGTGTTCTCCTATATTGACTTTTCTTTCTAGTTTGCCTGCATCAAGGTTGGTATCAGAGCGAGTTAGCAAATCCTTGGTTGGTGTGAGTATTTTTCTTAAGAATCTAAAATGGCTAATAATCAAGGGGATTGTCAACATATGATGCAACAATTAACGAATTTGCAAAATCAAATGAATGAGATGGCTAACACTCTTGCTAACTTAAACGTCAATCATCCTAATGTTCAAACTTCTGAAAGTGAAGAAGAAATGCCTAAAAAGCAAAATAGACAATGAAGAAATTGGAATTATGGAAATAAAATTGATGTTCATAACTTCGAAGGTAAACTTCAACCTGATCAATTCATCGAATTAGTAGAAAAAATGGATCAATTTTTTTAGTGGAAAGAAATACCGAATAACAGAAATGTAAAATTTGCAAGTTTAAAACTCACTGGTCATGCACTCACATTGTGGAAGAATTTATAAAACAATATACTAAGGCGAGGGAAAGAAAAAAATCAAAACTAAGAAAGAATGAAAGAGAAAATGAGAGAAAATTTCTTGTCAACAAATCATGCACGAACAATCTTTCAAGAATTTAATAACCTGCGTCAAGGTAATCAATTTGTTGAAGAATACATTGAAATATTTTACAAACTCCAATATAGAAATGAATTAGATGAATCCGAAGAAAAATCTGTCTCAAGATATATCAACGGTCTTAAGTGGACAATCCAAGATCAACTGAATTTGCACCACGTAATCAAAACTGACGAGGCTTATCGTATGACAATAAAAATTGAAAAGCAACATCAAAGGGGTCACAACAAAATAACTGAAACATATAAGCGAAGACAGATTGGCGGGGTTAAAACTTAATCTTCTCAAACTTCCGTAGGAATATCGGGTGTAAAAATTAAATCTTTTGACACTCAAAATGTGGATAAGGGAAAGGGAATAATGGGCCTTAAACCTACTGAACAACCAAGACTAATTGGACCATGTTATAAATGCGGGTTTTATGATCATCTCTCTACGGCTTGTAGAAAAAACAACCCACAAAGAAACAATTATATTTAAAATGATGAAGAGATAGAAGAAGAGGAAGAAAATGAATCTGAACCTGAAAACAAAATTGAATTGGAAAAATTCGATGTAGAGGGCGAACAACTTTTGGTAATTCGACAAGTTTTGACAACAAAAATTGAAAACGGGGATAGGTGGCTTAGGAGAAACATTTTCAAAACCACTTGCACTGTTGAAGGAAAAATTTGCTCGTTAATGATCGATAGTGGGAGTTCGGATAATTTTGTTCCAAAACTAATGGTTGAAAGCTTAAGTTGAAATCCAAACCACTTGCCACACCTTACAAAATTTCTTGGTTCAAGGAAAGGGGTGAAGTTCCAATAACAAAACAATGCACTGTTAATTTAACAATTGAAAGTTCTTTTAAAGATCAAGTTGTTTGCGATGTCGTACCTCTTGAAGTCTGCCATATTTTATTGGGTCATCCTTGACAATTCGATCACGAAACAATTCATAACGGGGAAAAGAACACTTACACTTTGATACAAAATAATAAAGAATTCACTCTTTATCCTAAAAAACATGTGCCTGATACACCTGGAAAAAATACCAAAGTTGCCAGAACAAACAATCCTGAATTGCTTCTAAACACAAATGATTTGAAACAATCTAAGGTAGCTTACTTGGTATTAGGGAAAGAAGTTGATTCAAATCCTCAAATTCTTAAAAAAATTCAACCTTTAATTGATGAGTTTTCTGATATAACACCTGAAGAGTTGCCTATAGGTTTTCCACCGATAAGAGACATTCAGCATCACATTGATTTAATACCTGGAGCCACTTTGCCTAATCTTCCTCATTACGGAATAAGTCCTACTGAACATGATGAACTTTTTAAGCAAGTGACTGAACTGTTAGAGAAATATTTGATTAAGGAAAGCTTAAGTCCCTATGTTGTGCCTGCTTTATTAACTCCAAAAAAAGATGGAACATGAAGGATGTGTGTGGCTAGTCAGGCTATAAATAAAATAACCATCAAGTATAGATTTCTAATTCCTAGGCTGGATGACATGTTGGACATATTAAGCGGTGCTAAAATATTTTTCAAAATTGATTTGAGAAGTGGGTATCACCAAATTAGAATAAGACTTGGAGATTAATGGAAAACTGCTTTTAAAACTAATGAAGGATTGTATGAATGGCTCGTTATGTCTTTTGGACTTTATAATGCTCTGAGCACTTTTATGAGATTAATGAACCATGTTTTAAGAACTTTTATTGGAAAATTTATTGTGGTGTACTTCGATGATATTCTGATTTATAGCATTCACCCTTCTGAGCATTTTAATGTGAGGCAAATTCTGCAAATGCTAACAGAGCAAAAGTTGTATATCAATCTTAAAAAATGTTCCTTTGTGACATCAAGTTTAACATTTTTGGGTTACATTGTGTTTGCTAAGGGAATAAAGGTTGATCCTATGAAAATTGAAGCAATTCAAAACAGATCAACTCCTAAAAACATAAGCGATGTGAGAGGGTTTCATGTCTTAGCTTCTTTTTATCGAAGGTTGATTAAAAACTTCAATTCTTTGATTGCTCCTATCACTAATTGTTTGAAAAAAGAAATATTTAGGTGGACACCTTAGCCTGCCAAATTTGAAATCATTAAAGTAAAAATGAGTCAAGCTCCAATCCTTAGCCTGCCAAATTTTGAAAAAGTTTTTGAAGTTTATTATGATGTTTCTTATGTTGGTATTGGTGTTGTGCTTAGCCAGGAAGGAAAGCCTGTTGCTTACTTTAGTGAAAAGTTGAATGATGCTCGATCTAAATATTCTACTTATGATTAGGAATTTTATGTTATTGTTCAAGCTTTGAAATTCTGGAGATGTTACTTAATTCAAAGGGAATTTGTTTTAAATACTGACTACGAAGCTTTACGATTTTTGGGCTCTCAAAAAAATTTGAACAAAAGGCATGTCAAATACTCAAATGGGTCTCTTTTTTGCAATAATACTCTTTTAAATTAAACATAAAACTGGTGTTCTAAATAAAGTAGTTGATGCATTAAGCAGGAGTTCTCATTTGTGGGTAACTGTTTGCCCAACCATAACTTCTTTCAAATTTTTAGAATGATCCTGATTTTACTAGTATTTGAGAATCTTGTCTTACTTCTGGAACCGATACTTCTGCTCAATTTGTCATTCAACAAGGATTCTTGTTTAAGGGTTCTAGACTTTGCATTACAAAAAATTCTTTAAGAGAACAACTTGTGCAAGAACTTAATAATGGGGGTTTGGGTGGATATTTTGGGCAAGGAAAAATTGTTGCCTTGGTAGAAGAAAAACATTTATGACCTTATATGAGAAAGAAAATTGCTAAGCTGGTGAAACAATGTAAAATCTATCAAGCTTTTAAGGGAACTTCTCAAATTATTGGTTTGTATACTCCTCTTCCTATTCCAAGTAAACCTTGGGAGGATATCTCTGGATTTTGTTTTGGGGTTGCCTGTTACTGCAAGAAAATATGATTCCGTTTTTGTTGTCGTGGACAGATTTAGCAAAATGGCACACTTTATTCCATGCAAGAAAACTTCTGATGCTTTATATATTGTTGACTTATTTGTTAAATAAATTGTTCGTATTCATGGTATTCCTCGTACATTTACTTATGATAGGGATACTAGATTTTTGAGTCATTTCTGCAGAACACTTTGGGCAAAATTAGGAGCTACTCTTCAGTTTAGTAGAGCATATCATCTACAAACCGATGGGCAAATTGAAGTTGTCAATCGAAGCTTAGGAAATTTACTAAGATGCCTTGCTGGTGAGAAACCATCTCAATGGGATTTAATATTGCCCCAAGCTGAGTTTGTACACAATAATTCTATTAATCATGGAGGAAATGATAAAGAGGCTGCTTGAGGGTCAAAACAAACCGACAACATCGGAGGTGAGAGCATCGTTGACCGGACAAGAAAATGCGAGTAACCCTAATATAGGGATAATAAGTGGGAATTAGGAGGTGGAAATAGTGGGCGAAGAAGAGGGGATGCCACTTTTGGAGCCACTTCCAAGGAGAGGAAATGGTGAAGGAGTGAGACTTTTAGTTGAGCTGCAGAATTTGGAAGGAGCAAAATATGGGGAGAAGATAGAAGCACCATACATGATTCTACCACCCGTACAACAGTATCGAGAGGTGTTCCAACAAGTTCAAGGGTTGAATCCTTCGCTGAAACATGAGTATGTTATTATCTTGAAGGATGGAGTCCCACCTATCAGTGTTCGTCTATACCATCATCCCCAAATCAAGAACGAATAGATTGAGAGATTAATCAAGGAGAAGCTTGAGGCAATGATCATTCAACCTAGTGTCAGTCCATTCTTCAGTACAGTGGTATTAGTCTAGTACTTCAGCAGCAGATTCGTTCGTTCCACTTTGAGGACAAGGTGGTACTTTGGGAGGGAATTATTGTTAGACCGGTCTAGCTGGTCCATATGGGACCGGTTTGCTGGTGCATATGGGAGTGGCTTATGAATGAAACAGGCGAAAGTTCCGCCTCCTTGACGCGTCGAACACACGCTTGGGCGTGCATGAGCTGTTTAGGAAGGATTTTTGAGAGAGTTAGGAGGGAATTTTGAATGTAGGGACTGTTTAGGGATTTCATTTTGATTTATATACATTAAATAATTTGTTTTACTAGAGTTAGGGCATCTTGAATTTGGCTGAAATTTGAGATCTCATTGGTTTTCTTTGGGCTCTAGTGACGTCTAGAGATTTGAGAGAGATCGATCTCCTCTCAAATAGAGGATCAATTGTATCTTGTTATTTTCTTCTGTAGTTTGTTTTCTTGCAATAAAATTATTGTTTTTCATTGGTTTTTCATAGGAATCATGGAGATTTCTTGCTTTTTTTGCTCTTCTGATAGGATTTACTTGGAATCTTCAAGTGTTTCCTATCAAATTTCTGAATAAAGAGTTAGTTGATATGTATTTTAGGCAAAGTGATGATCATTTTTTCCAATTGGGGAAGTGACACTCCTATCCAATTATATTCTTGTTCATTTTCATTGATATTTTCTCCCATTTTCCCTTGCAGGAACAAGAGCCTGAAGCATAATTGAAAATGATCTAATCTGAGCCCGGAAGGAGCCTAAATCAAGAGCCTGAAGCATAATTGAAAACTTTAAGGCATTAATTGGATGATCAAATCATATTCAAATTCGGCATGTTTATAGTAGAATTGAGCAACTCGGTGAAACGAATCCAACAAGCCCAAGAGCGCTTACTTTTGACATCATTAAGATACTTAAATGCTGAAAAAAAAAATATTTTATAATCAAGAGAATCAATATGGATTGTTCGATGGGGTGCACCAAGAGGCACGTCACTCCTAATAATTATAAATAAACCTCCATTATTTCGGGAGCATAAAGGAGGAGCTTAGATTCTTGGCTAGAGATTTAAGAGAGCTTTAAGGCTTAGAGAATCTTGGAGCTCCACTTGAGCACTACCGCCACGAACCCACTATCAACATTTTGCCCAATCATCAACATTGAGCTTTCACTACCCAGTTGCCACCGTCAGACCTCAGCTCGACCATCACTGTTGAACTTTAACTGGTCGATAGCCCCTAACGGACCACAATCACCAGATTATAATCCCCCAACCATCATCGCCCGCTGACTACGATCCTTTCAACCTTAGTCTCCCTCCAACTATAGTCTTCCAACCTCCGTTGCCCGACTACAGTCTTTCGATCTCTGTCATCCGACGACTACAATCCTTCGATCTCTGTCGCTTGCCGACTACAGCTCTCCGACTATTGTTGCCCGACTACAATTCTCCAATCACAATCACCCCTACAATCCTTTTGACCTCCGTCATTCGCCAACTATGGTCTTCTGACCACCATCGCCCAACTCATAGTTTAAAATTGCGCAATAAAAGGCATACCTCAAGGCCCGCCTTAGCGCAATTTCGTTCTTTTAAGCTTCAAAGCCTATGCAATGAGAGCAGGGAATGAGGCGTATGCCTCAAGTTTACTGAGGCGCACTGTTAACCCGCCGTATAAAACAAAAAAAAAATAAAAATAATAGACGTACCTGTCCGGCGCCGACTCACACGATCGTAAAATCCCGAAAATCCTGTATTCGGACATCCCGCATCATGGCTTCGTGCGTCAACGACGGGTCTATACACGAACCTCTCCCTCTTTCGGTCTCTCATTCTCCCTCTCCATCTCTCGCTCTCACTCTCTTCTCTCGGTGAGATCGGAAGCCACGACATTTTGATCGGACGGGAGCTCGCCGGCTGCAGAGGAAATTTTCTCCCTTTCAGCGTGTTTCTCCGACTCCTTCCCGGCGGTTCGACTTTGCTCCATCGACGACTCTCCCTTCCCTTTGGTTCGGGAGTTACGACAGTTTGATCGGGTGCAAGAACGGGAGCTGCCGGCTGTGAGAGTAACTTTCTCCCTTACCCGCGCTTCTTCGGCTCCAGTCGTTGCTGTTCGGCTTTGCCCCCTTCTCCGACCTCCCCTTCCTGTCACGATCGGAAGTTACGACATTTTGGTCTGGTGCAAGAACGGGAGCCGCTTGCTGAGAAGGTAACTTTCTACCTTCTGTGCGTTTCTTCGGCGCCCCCACTGCTGTTCGACTTCGCGCTTCCAACGACTTTCCCTACCTGTCGGGACGGAAGTTACGACATTTTAGATCGGAAACAAGAACAGGAGCACGCTGCCAGTGAAGGTAACTTTCTCCCTTTGCGTTCTTCTCCGGCCAAATCCCGTAATCTGCCGAATCAGAGAGAGTGAGAGGGAGAGATGTAATTTATTTTAATTAAATGCTTTTTAATTGTAATTATTTTAATTAATTTTAATTAATTACATTTATTATTTTTAATTAATTATAATAATTATAATTAATTATGTTTAATTTTAATTAAATTATTATAATTAATTTAATTAATTATAATCAATTTTAATTAGAATTAATTTTAATTAATTATAATTTATAAAATTAATTATCATTAATTAGTTTTTAATTAATTATTATTTATTAAAAGTTAATTAATATTAATTAATTATAATTAATTATAAATTAATTATAATTAATGATTTTAATTAATTTTAACAAATTTTAATTAATTATATTAATTAAGTATAATTAATTGTAATTAATTAAAAAATAATTTCTTAATTAATTATAATTAATTAATATTAATTATAGTTAATTAACAAGAAGGTCGCTTCTCTTGCCTCCTCCCGCCTCGATCAACGAGCCTACACTGCCAGTCCGCCGGGTCTTCAAGGTATAATTTCTGACTTAAATCCCGTCCTCGACGTTTGCAGCGGACCGGGGAACCACCTATACGCGCTCTTGTAGCACGGTAGGAGGGAGCCCGGTGCGAAGCATACGGCGAGGCGGGTAAGCCCTATACACGCTCTTGTAGCGTGGTGGGGACGACCTCGACCTCGACATCGACACCGACACCGCCGACGACTGTTACGTAAGGTATAATTTCTAACTCCAATCCCATTCTCGACGTTTGCAGCGGATCGGGGAACCACCTATACGCGCTCTTGTAGCACGGTAGGAGGGAGCCCGGTGCGAGGCATACGACGAGGAGGGAGAGCCCTATACACGCTCTTGTAGCGTGGTGGGGAGTCACTGCTGTTCTGGTACGGGTACTGCTGAAGGCCCCATACACGCTCTTGTAGCGTGGTGGGATGAAATTTTGTACGGCCGCGGTGTCTACGGACACCTACCATACACGCTCTAGTAGCGTGGTGGGAAGGCCCAGCTCCCCAATTTTCCCCCAAATGGGGGATATGCCGGGGTGCTGCCGAAATTTTCACTGAAATGTACAAAGACTTGAACAATTCGAAGACCTTCTTGGACAACAATATAGAAGACCTGTACTCGAACAATAATACACAGAACTTGAACTAAATGAGCAGAGGACTCATACTTGAACTAAATGAGCAGAGGACTCATACTTGAACTAAAAGCATAGAACTGGGGCTCAAATGAACAACTATGGACTCAAATTTCTGGACTTTTGAACCTGATTGAACACAAGCAAAGGACCAGAACAAAATGATTTCTAAAGACCAAATTCAAATGAAATAAAATCAAGCTGAAGCCCAATTCAAATCATTTGAACATGGAATTGTACCTATAAAGACTTCAGGAGACTCTGAACAAGCACTTGAACTTGTTCTTGGAACTCGAACTGTGCAACATCAGGGAATCCGAATATAGAACTCAAACTCAAGCTCACTACTTGAACTCAAACTGGAACAAGATGTGGAGAGTAGGGAACTCAAATTGAATTCAAATTCAATCTACAATTTGAACATGAACTATCAATTTGAATATGTGCTTTGAGTTCATATTTGAACTCAGACTATACGACATCAAGTGGGGACTTATAAACTTGATGAATTCAAGTCTGAATGAAATAGAATTTGGATCCAAACACATGCAAAGATCAAAATTTGGATCACACACGGGAAACTCAAACTACAAGACCTCGATGCATGAAATCCTACGACAATCCCTACGAATGCCTGTTGATTGAGAAGACAATACGGGAGACCAACAATCAAAGATCCGTCCTTACAGACAAGTGCAATCTCAGCAAATCCCACCTGAGATTGGTGAAAGGGTGGGTATGATACAAAGACAATGGCTTTCCTACGAATACTTCTAGGAGGTTGTAGCGAACACAACGAGTCTCTGCAAATATGTACAAGCTGCTTGTGGATAACAACAGTGAGTACCTCGTAGGCACAACGAATCACTGTGGACACAAGTACGGATATTACCTACAACGACAGTCCCCTGCAAAGGGATTCTTGTGGATAACAACAGTGTATTGAAAGAACAACGAATCACTGTGGACACGAGTACAGATATCACCTACGACAATGGTGATCAAGATCTTCAAGTATGCCGGGTACAAAGGCAACCCGATGTACGAAAAAAGGACACCCCCTGGCAGAAGGGATGACATGTTTGAACAAATTAGAACCAAACCTCCTGGTGTTCTAAACTCTCTTCTTAGTTCTATACTCAAGAAGAAAACAGCTCTAGTACCTACAAATACTGGAAATAACAAGTCTGCCACACTGAAGAGCCTAAAGGGAGTCCTCCCCAAATCAGCAGCCTTTGACTCCCGAATCAAGAAAATCCTTCCCCGGTGATTGAGAAAGGGGGAGGGGGTCAACATCAAGACCAAATCGCCACCGGATCTGCAACACATATACAAGCAGACAGAAGGCGTCTACGATCTACAACTCAACGCCACCGGATCTGCAACACATATACAAGCAGACAGAAGGCGTCTACGATCTACAACTCAACGCCACCGGATCTGCAACACTGATACAAGCAGACAGAAGGCGTCTACAACCTACAACGCAGCGCCACCGGATCTGCAACATTCGTGCAAGCAGACAGAAGGCGTCTATAATTATTTCAAAGTACCCATGCACGTGCACCTTAGTTTGTATACACATAGGTACACAAGGGGTAAATACAATCTCAACCCGCATGGGCCCCGACGAGCGTGTTATTGGTACACACGTGACGCTTAGGGATGCTGCGCGGGTTGACAAGTGAATTCAAGTTCGAATCTGATCCTTCTATATGGATCAATAGAAGTCGACAAGATTCGAACTACCTAACAAAATACACTGTTGTAGCGAACGGTGTATTTGTTTAAATGCATTCTTTTTAGGCCTTCAAGGCCTAAAATCAAGAAAATTCACAAGCAAAGGCACAAAGCCTATGAAACCCGATCCTCTATCGACCAGTAGATAGAGTCGACAAGGTTCAATCTAGAAAAAGGAAATGATCCCAAACACCCCGATGATGGCCGTGTTGAACGAAGATCTCAATCGGAGGGGTCCACAAATATTTCAAATTCCACTCAAGTGTCCATACAAAATTCATACTCTAAAAATTCAAAAATCAATCCCAAAAATCAGATATTTAAATCTGAAATTCAACTATCCACACTTAAAGCAAAATCCATCCGCCCTCCGCAACAGTTTGCCGAGGTGGACAAATTCAAATAAACTCTAGCTCACAAAGAGCCAAATGTCTAGTCGAAAATATCACTAGGATCCATTCTCAAACAATCTCCTGCCAGTAAGGATGTGGTACGTGTCCTCTAACCGGCGGTCTGCCTCCAAATGGCACCGCAGGATAAACGGTTATGACGACCCGGGGCCCTCTGAACCGCGTGGTTTCGCCGCCAAATGGCACCACGATATCTCGGTTATGGCCAGAGCCAATACGCTCCTTACTGACATCAAATCTTTGAGATATGAATCAATAGGATATGATCGATAGGGCACAAAGCCCTCTGTTAGCTAAGGTGGATTCAAATTTATCCCCTTAGACAAACATCCAACCCCGGTCTACAAGGTCCCCTTGGACGAAGCAACCCATGGCTGCCGACAAGGATCCTTCTGTCAGGTTGGGTCGACTACCTCCTCTGACTAAGTAGACTAGGGACCACGATGGCCCGGGACGACGGAACCATGGGATCTTGATCGGGTCTATCATCCATTCCCCCACCATCCGCTTTAAGTGCAAGATGGTAAAATTTCTATTTTAAATATCAAATCTTCCAAAATATCCAAATTTCCAATTATTTCCAAACTTTCCAAATCTTTTCAAATACCCAAATATAGATTCAAAATCCAATTTCCATATCTATGCTGCTACTATATGCCAGATATACGTATTTCTATACGTATCTGATTGACGACTAGCCTTAATCGAAAGTTCTCTCTCGTGATCGGGAGGGGTAATTAACTATAGGGGCTTGCGCCTATAGGAAACCAGAACTCAGATCATAAAGTCCTCACAAAATGAGGGCGAAATCTCTGGGTAGTGTCTTATCTACAAACCCATCTGCCTTCCAAAATTTACCCCGGAACTTAGTTCGTTAAAACTCCCTCGCCGAATAAAAAAAGCGATGCGGGGAGGCCGGGGCCGAATTTTCGGAGCCCACAGATTTCTGGCGACTCCGCTGGGGAATGGTTTCTCTTTCCATCTTTGGCTAGTCATATAAATGTTATAGTAGCAGCCAAAATGCTATGCTCTATATGGTGAACATCAGGATGTGACATTTGGTTCTTATGTCCAAAAATCCATTACTGAAAGTTCCTGAAAATGAATCTTTTAAATAAGATCAATGGAAATTTGTTTAGCAGGATTTTTAATTCCATGCTAACTTTCCTCCTTCTACTGTTGGTTCTGCGTTATTTCTTTGTTATGAAAGCGTGGGGTGATGTATCAATTCTGATCACTAACTCCTATCTTTCATTTTTGTAGAATGGAAATGCAGGACACTCCAATGACCGTCCAACTGGGACGAGGAGCCAGAATTCAACTGGCGAATGCTGTCATAGAGACTGGAAATACTGGAGCCACCATCCACTTTGGTGGGCTCGAATTCTCAGCAGCTACTGCAAAGGCTGCAGCCGTTCCTGTGTACGGCGTAAACTCTGAAGAACTTTCTGGAAGATCCTATTCTGTAAGGACTGCTGCCAGAGGTACTGCTCAAGGAAGAACTTCTGTCTTTGAAAGACTGTCCCAACCTGAGGCCCTTACTGCAAAGAGGGTTGTCACTGGAAGAAAGATCTCTGTGGTGACTGCAAACACCACCGTCCTGCCCAGAGAGACTGTTGCACCTGGGAGGTATGATAATGAAGCTTCTTCATCTGGAGGAAGGCTTACTAGAAGGCAAAGGAGGAAGAGAAATGCAGAGTTGCGAGCTCAGCAATTACCTGTACCAGTCCATCCCTCCAATCTGCCAGCACAAGAATCAGAAGTCAATATTCCCACTCAGAACAGGTTTTCTAACCTGAAGTGGATAAAAAGAAATAGCTCTTCTGGTGAGCTCAAAAAAATCTTTTTGGGAGCGTCAGCTTGAAGTTTCAGCCCCTCAGAAGATAAGAGAGCCCGAACGTCTGTCTGCCCGGGTACACCGTGTACTGAAGACAGTCAAGGAGAAGGGCTTAATGAAAAAGAAGTTCCAGAGGCCATTGATTGTTGAGGCCCGAAGAACTCCTCCAAGAGATAGACTATCATCTGCTGTGATAGTTGAAAGAAGGGATTACCGACAACAAGCTCCGCGCGGTGAACATCGGGGCGTGACACCTGAACCATATGTTCGGGGATCCGCCGTCGAAAGGTCCCGGTGGAAAGGGAAGCAAGTTTGGAGGCCGAAGCCTCAAAGAGAAAATATCCTTGAAGAAAGAATTAGTTCGGGTGTGACATCCGGAGCTGTCTACCGGAGATCCGCCCCTACTAATAGAACTCGTCAGAAATGGGTCCGAAAGAAGGCTCGTAATGACGACAATTATAATGACGATCGACATCCTGGAGAGTCTTCCAGAAGATCCCGTCATTCTCCTACTTCAACCAAAGAGGAAGTTCACTTCGATCGTAGTCCACGGGTTGAAGAAATGGTCATTCCAAGTCAAGAACCTGAAATTCAGTGGCGCCGTCGCTCAGAAATTCAGGTACAAGAAGAAGAAGAATATGACGATGATGTTACTATGGAGATCGAGGTGGTTCGTATGGTCAGCCGCATTGATGTTGAAGATGATGATGGTGATGAAAATGACCAACAATCACAGCCCCGTGTACGTGTTTATCGACGTCGCCACAGGGCTAGATCCATTACCAGCCAAAGTGCTCGCTCCTCAGAAGAAGGCGATGAAGAAGAAGAAGAAGTCGGAGAAAACCCCTTCGCTGGCGAAGACATCACACTCGCTGAAATGAGAAATCAGATGAGGCGACAGATGCGAAGGAAAGACAGAGAAATCTCTCAGTTAAATGATAAAATGACTGAGATGATGACTCAGATGACGGCTATGATGGAAATGATGCAGAAGACCACTTCTGTGGGCCCTGCACCGGCTCAACCCGTCAACCAAGCTGCTAATTCTCAAAACCCTCAAGCGCCTCAAGCCTCAGGAGTGAAAGGTGTACTTGAAGGTGGCAAAGAAACTAATGATCCAACCCGCCAGCGTACTCCACAAAATGTGGCGAGTGCCTCTGAGCCTGTAACTGCAGCACAGCTTGATGGCTTAATTAGCGAAAAGATTAAGGCCATTATAGCGGCTGAACAGGCAGAGAAGCTGGTAGGCAAAGGTCGCCCGTACCCAGCAGAGTACGATCAGGTGCCGTATCCAAAGGGATATTCTGTACCGAAGTTCAATATCTTCGATGGCAATAAAAATCCCAGACAACACCTGGCGCAGTTCAAAGCAACCTGTGGAAATACAGGAGGTAATGATGCTCTGTTATTCAGGCAATTCGTGAGTAGCTTGAGTGGAACTGCTTTTGAATGGTATGCCGAACTACCGAATGATTCACTGAAGACCTTTGCGGAGCTGGAGGCCTTGTTCGTGAAAAGGTTTGCCAGTGCAACAGAGAAGACTACCATTGCTGATCTTGCCCTTGATAAAAGGAGGAAGGAAGAATCAGTAACGAGATACATAACACGCTGGCGCAATCTCAGCATGAAGTGCGAGCAGCAACTAGAAGAAGAACATGCAGTTCAATTACTGATGGGAAACATTGATGATAAAATGCAACCCTTCTTATGCATGGCTTCAATTACTACTTTCCAAGATCTGTTGGATAGGGTGGCAAAATTTGAGAAGTTAAACTTATTAAAGTCTGAAAGCTACCCTGATAAATCCAAAAAGGCTAAAGCTCCTGATGCTAAAAGAAATGATGTTTACTCCGCATTCCCTCCTAGACCTGATAAAGGTAAAAAGGTAGTATATAATGTGGATAAAGGAAAACAGCCTATGCAATACAAAGAAAAGCCAAAGCAGTCTTACAATTCAAATCCTCAGCCAAAACTGGTACTTGGAGGAAATGACAAACCTCGAGTCTTTCCTAGTGGAGGAGAGCGCCAGAGGCAACCCACAGGAACTGGTGATAGAACGTTCCCCTCCCTCAAGGAGAAAATGAATAAAGAATATTCGTTCAAGAGGGAAAGTGTTGCCAAATTGTTCCGACAAGCACTCAAGAATGGTCTGGAGTTGCCAGAATGCAAAAGACCTGAAGAGTCCAAACACAGTGGCGACCCAAACTACTGCCCATATCATCGGGTAGTTAGCCATCCAATTGAAGATTGTTATGTCTTCAAAGATTGGTTAGAAAAGATGTACAAGAGGGGAGAACTTACATTATCAGATAATGTGTTGGTTCGTCCCAGAAAAGAATCCACCAGGGTAGTCACGTCCTCTTCCGTACTCCCGCTTAAAGAAAAAATGAAAGAACCTATTCAAGGTGAACAATGGAAGACTGTGGTCTCCAAGAAGACAACAAAGATGTTGAAACAGCTTGAAGGAGTTCCTGGTGTCAAGTGGAAGTCCCCTACTGAGCCAGTACTGAATTTAAAATGGTTGCCTATGTCACAAGCATCCACTTCTAAACAGCAACCTGGCCAAGCTAGCTCATCCAAATCTGATAAAGCAAAGCCAAAGTCTTCTAGGAAGAAAGCCAAGTTGAAGAAGCCTGTGGTAAAGAAGACTGCAACTCAAAAGGCTATTGATAGTTTGGGTGAATATTACCAGACTGTCAGGAGGCCTATTAAGCTCGGTGATTTTATGAAAGAGCTTAAAATAGATGAAAAGGAGGAAGAAGCTGAAGATGAATCTCTTCCTACGGAGATATGCCGAGTCATCTCAGCAACATTAAAAATAGCAGAAAGGGAGAAATACGCTGAAGAAGCGGCCCCTGAATTTTGTCTAATGGTATCATCAATGGAATTCAGTTCAGAAGATCTATGTTTTCCAGATGATGAAGATTCAGATCCAAGCATAGAATCACAAATGAAACAAGTGAAGTTGGGAGACGATTCCGAGTCTACAGATGAATCTCCAGACACAACAATGGCTGACTCTGAAGAGAATGCTTCATCAAACAAGTCTGAATCAGATGAGGTGGCCCAGGTGCAGTTGAGGAGTGGCAAGGTATTGCCGCCTCCACCAAAGAAAGGGACTCCTAATAAAGATAAGGGAAAAGAGATAGTTATCAATGAAGATATTATCCCTGAAGATCCCAAGAAAAATAATACTTTGTCCAAGGGGATAGATTACAATATCTTATCCCACTTGAGGAAGATCCCAGCACAACTCAGCATATATGATGCCCTCTTGATGTCTAAAGACCTTCGAGAAATTTTGATCCAAGCTCTCAGAGATCCCGAAAGATATGAGGCATATTTTGCTGAACGCAATTTGACGGAAGTCTTGCAAGCTCGAAATGATCCCCTCATCACCTTTGCTGAGGATGATATGATGCTTGGAACGGCAGATCACAATCGCCCATTGTATGTTACGGCAGAGAGCGACGATATGATGATCAGTCGAATTTTGATTGATCCCGGATCTTCTGTAAATCTTATGAGCCTTAAGGCACTAAGATCCCTCTGCCTCGATGTGGAACATCTTGGCCAAGATAAACTGATGGTGCACGGCTTCAACGAGAAAGGGCAGAAAACTCTTGGTTCGTTTATGCTTCCTCTTGTATTTGGGGAACTCCATACGGAAGCCAAATTTCATGTAATTGATGCGGACACTTCATTTAAGGCGCTACTAGGTCGCCCCTGGCTGCATGAATACGGCGTTGTCCCTTCAACATTACACCAGTGCATGAAGTATCTCAGAGAAGGAGAAGAATTCAGAATTTCTGGTGATATTCAGCCCTTTGCAGTACATGAAGTAACAATTTATGAAGATGCAAAGTATTTCATGCCAAAGAAGCAAAAGTCGTCAAGTTCTCTTGAGGCTAGAGCATCAAATTCTAAGGCTGCAAAGAAACCCAAGCAAGAAGATGAGAAGAAGCGTGTAGGAAGAAAGAAAGCGACGCCAACTCTTCCTAAAACATCAATCATTCCTAAAGAAAAGAAGAATGTACCTCATCTTGGGAGTGACACAGATGAAGATGATGTTACTCCTGCCAAATCTCGAAAAGTATGCCAGTCCACGGATGAATGGAGTAGGCAGGTTCAATTTTCAAATGATGATTATGACTACGACTCAATCTACATGAACTCAGTGCAGAGTGTGTTCTCCAGAAGAATAGACAGTCTGTTGATTTCAGACAGCATACTCGTAGTCACACGTGTTCCCTTGCAACATTTCAAGGAAATCATTTCGCGCGAGGTTCATAAAATTGAAGAACTCTCTACTCTTTATCTGCCTCCCCGTAAAAATGGGACTGTGCCAAAGAATGTGTTATATTCCACGGGAGTTCATGAAGAGGAGAATCATGACTGGGATTGCATGCTCATCGACTCCGAGGAATTATTTCCTACGAGGCTACCCAAATTCAATACTAAAAATATTCAAAAAATGCTACGAAAGCAAATCAATATTCCTACTACCAAACGACAGCTTCGTACAAGCTTAGGCCTCTGGTATGGGAGAAGTCCGCGTCCATTACGACGAAAGGATATAGATGCATATAAAGGCATCGGGTTCATCAAACGAAAATTCCTCCAGAAAGAGACTTGTCAAGCAATCACATGCGGAGAAATCAAATCTGATGATGATTATGATGAAATATGCGAAGCTGATGATTATGATGATCAACCCGTAGAAGCTGAGCCTGCACCAGAAGAACTGGAAGATGGTGGACAAGCTGCTACGATGGACGAGCTCAAAGAAGTCAATTTGGGAACTGAGGAGGACCCTCGCCCAACCTTTATTAGCTCTCTTTTGCCAGAAGATCAAGTAGAAGAAGTGAAGAAGCTCCTCTGTGAATTCAGGGACTGCTTTGCCTGGACATATGCTGAGATGCCTGGCTTATCCCCTGATGTGGCAGTTCACAGATTGGCCATCAAGCCTGATGCAACACCCGTCAAGCAAGCTCCAAGGAGAATGCGATTGGAGATTGAAGAACAGGTGATTGCAGAAACGAAGAAGCTCATAGAAGCAGGCTTCATTCGAGAAGAAAAATATGCCGACTGGATTGCCAATATCGTCCCAGTAAAGAAGAAGAATGGCCAGATTCGTATCTGCATCGACTTCAGGGACCTCAATAAGGCATGCCCGAAAGATGACTTTCCGCTCCCAGTATCAGAACTTCTAGTTGACAACACTTCCAACTATGATATGTTCTCCTTTATGGACGGATCGTCGGGCTACAATCAAATTAAAATGGCGTATGAAGATGAAAGACATACATCATTTAGAACGCCTATAGGCATATTCTGCTACACAGTTATGCCATTCGGCCTGAAAAATGCTGGTGCCACATATCAACGGGCTATGACTCGTATATTTGATGATTTGATTCATCAGAAGATCGAATGCTATGTAGATGACTTGGTCATTAAAAGCATAGGCCGAAAAGACCACCTTCATGATTTGAGAATTGTGTTCGAAAGGATCAGAAAGTACGATCTGAAGATGAACCCTCTCAAGTGTGCATTTGGGGTATCCTCAGGGAAATTCCTAGGGTACGTTGTTCGACATCGAGGCATCGAAGTCGATCCCAACAAGATCAAGGCGATCGTGGAGATGCCACCTCCAAAGAATCTTCGGCAACTCCGCTCCTTACAAGGACAACTGGCTTTCATTCGGAGATTTATATCAAATCTATCGGGTAGGTGCCAGCCATTTTCAAAGCTAATGAAGAAAGATGTCCGTTTCAAATGGGACGCAGAGTGCCAAGAAGCATTTGACAGCATCAAAAGATATCTGTTGAATCCTCCTATTCTCGCAGCGCCAATCCCGGGGAAGCCTCTTATACTGTATACGGCAGCACTAGAAGAGTCCCTCGGAGCACTATTGGCCCAGCATAATGAAGAAGGTAAGGAGAATGCACTCTACTACATCAGTCGGAGGTTGATAGGAGCAGAAATCCGCTACTCTCCAATCGAGAAGCATTGCTTGGCCCTGATCTTCGCAGTTCAGAAGCTCCGCCATTATATGTTGTCTCACAAAATCACCTTGATATCAAAGATCGATCCGTTGAAGTTCTTGATGACAAGACCAGCGTTGACAGGTCGTTTGGCAAGGTGGGCAGTGATACTCCTGCAGTTTGATATCACATATGTCCCTCAAAAGGCAGTGAAAGGGCAAGTGTTGGCAGATTTTCTCGCTGCACATCCTATCCCTGCAGATTCTCCGCTCAACGACGATCTACCTGACGAGCAGATCATGAATGTTGAAAAAGAGGAGATGCTACGAGTATGGAAAATGTATTTTGATGGAGCATCGTCAATCAAACGTGCTCGGCCTCCAAATCTCGAGAAAGCTCAAGCCGGAATTGGAATCATTTTCGTAGCACCCGAGGGAGGCATAATGAGATTTTCGTTCAGTTTGACTGAACCTCGGACCAATAATGAGGCTGAATATGAAGCCCTAATAGCTGGATTGGAGATTGCAATCGATGTCCGAATTCAAAATCTCCAAATTTTTGGTGATTCTCAACTTGTTGTAAATCAAGTGTTGGGAGTTTATAAAATCACCAAGTTTGAGTTGGCCTGTTATCATCGGCGAGTTCTTGAGCTTATGAAACAAATTCCAGTTGTCAAACTAACTCAAGTTCCCCGAGGTCAAAATGCCAAAGCCGATTCTCTTGCCAAATTGGCTAAAGAAATGGCGAATATGGACGACGAATGGCCTATAATAATTATGGTGCACAATCGACGGATCTTAGAGCCAGCATTACTACAATTCCCGCAGGCAGAGGGAATATCAAGTTCAAGCCAGCAGGATGCAACTCCGGTTGATCCTCAACCTCCCCAACCAGTTGATGTTGAAGATCAGTCTGAAGAACAACAAGTTCCTAAGAAAAGGCGCAAGGCCAATCAAGCTTCAGAATCATGGTGGCATTGCCTAGATGTCGAGGAAGAAGATGACTGGAGACTGCCTTTCATTGATTACTTTAAAGAAAGTAAATTGCCAACAGACAAATCACTAGCTGCTCAAATCAAGAAGAGAGCGCTACGATATGCATTTGTCAACAACACGTTATATCGACGTGCTTTCGATCAAATGTGGCTAAGGTGCCTAGGGACTAAAGAAGCTGATAAAGTTGTGGCAGAAGTTCATGAAGGACTCTGTGGAGCGCACCAATCAGGTCCCAAGATGGCAATCAAAATTAAAAGAATGGGCTACTATTGGCCGACCATGGTCAGAGATTGTATCAATCATGCTAAGAGGTGCCATGAGTGCCAGATCCACGGTGATGTTATACATCAACCGCCAAATCCACTGCATCCAACAATAGCATCCTGGCCATTTGAATGTTGGGGTACTGATATTATCGGGCCGATAGATCCGCCCTCATCAGCAGGACACCGCTTTATCTTGGCAGCAACTGACTACTTCTCAAAGTGGGCAGAAGCAGCTCCATTCAAAGAAGTTACGTCTGAGCACGTGATCAACTTCTTTACCCACAATATCGTCTACAGATTCGGTGTGCCACGCCGAATAATCTCAGACAATGGTACTGCATTCAAAAGTACAAAAATTTACAAGTTCGTTGATCGGCATAAAATCGATTGGCGGTATTCCTCTATATACTATCCAAGAGCAAATGGCTTAGCTGAAGCCTTCAACAAAACACTAGTGAAATTGTTAAAAAAGATTCTCTCCAAGAACAAAAGAGAGTGGCATACAAAGATGGCAGAAGCGCTATGGGCATATCGTACGACCTACAAAACGCCAACCAAAGCCACTCCTTACTCTCTAGTATTTGGAGTTGAGGCCATACTGCCACTAGAAGTTGAACTTCCATCTCTTCGAGTTGCTGTCCAGAATGAGCTGACTCAAGAACAAAATGCTCGTCTAAGAATGGAGGAGCTCGATGCACTCGATGAAATCAGGTTACAAGCTCAGCAGAACCTGGAGATCTATCGAGCAAGAATGACAAAATCCTTTGATCGAATGGTGCGTCCTCGATCATTTCAAGAAGGAGAATTGGTCCTGGTGCAGAGAAGGCCAATAATCCCGCATAGAAAAATCGGTGGCAAGTTCGTATCCAATTGGGAAGGACCTTTCGTCATCGAGAAAGTATTTCAAGGAGGAGCTTATCAACTCATTGATCTGAATGGTCAGAGGCCCATGCCGCCAATCAATGGCCGTTACCTGAAGAAATACTACGCATGAAATGATGTGCTTAATGTGTTATGTTTTTATGCATTATTGTTAGCATGTACATTTCATATTTTGAAACTCTCTTATGTTATGAGAATACATTTCAAAATCCTCCTGTTAGGCTGGGGGCATTTTAAATATTTATTCGGGTCGACATCGCGCTGCGTGCCGAGATCCCCGAATAAATATTTAAAATTTCAAGATTCCAATTCTATTTCATTCTAAATTGTCCCTGCAAGACAGGGGGCATTTTAAATATTTATTCGGGTCGACATCGCGCTGCGTGCCGAGATTCCCGAATAAATATTTAAAATTATCAATTCAAATGATACTTTGTGCTAAAGAATACAAAGACTTCTTTTTCAAAGTATATGCAAATGATCTTTCAAAAGTTAGAGACACATTCTCCAACAAACCAAGACTCAAGGGTCAAGAAAGAGACTTTTGAAACTACACACTCCTACAAAATTGAGCCGGAAAAGCTTGAAGTCTTTCAACAGCCTGAAGCTTAAGGTTCGAAAGGGTGTAAAAGGTCGGATCCAACACGCCCAAATATGGCCGGATCGCTGGCAGCTCCGTCTACTCAACAAGCCATAAGAAAGGCCGTAGTAGCGGAACCCCCACTTCGTCAACCCGTCAGTAGGGACTGTAGGAAGAACGAAGGCCAATTTGACTCGACCAATTCAAGTGATCGTAGTCTACAAAGTTCTCCAAAATGACTGGAGAATCAAAGTTCCAGTTGAAGAATGAGTCTTGAACAACTACTGAATGTTCGTAGGCTCCAAAATCCAAAACCATGAAAGATGACTCCAAATCTGTCAACTTCAGCAAAATCAGCATTGGGAAGCGCAATTCTCATAGCTCAAGTCTGAAGACTGAATGGGTGTATAAGGTCGGATCCAACAAGCCCAAATATGGCCGGATCGCTGGCAGCTCCATCTACTCAACAAGCCATAAGAAAGGCCGCAGTAGAGGATCCCCCATCTCAGCAACCAGAGGACGAAGAGCTGTCAAATTCCAGCTCCCCCGATCTGATGAACTCAAGTAACTCAGATTAAAGTCTTCTCAAGTGGTTAAGGATCAAGATACTACCTACATTCGGTATTATCAACTGAATCTAGAACCTGCAAATCCTTCAACAAATCCGTAAAGCACAAAGCGAGGATCGAAGGAACTTTTCTTCAACAAGTCCACCAAAGCACAAAGCAAAGGACCGAATAAAAACTATCCTAAAGTTCACACAAAGCCTTAGGCTGAACTAAGTGGATTCGTCATCAACAAGTCCGCTATGCACAAAGCTCTGGACCGATGATTTTTCACCATCGACCTAATACAAGCCTAAGGGTTTAGGTCATTGGCATCTACTCCTTCAATAAGCCCGCCGAAGCTAGAAGCACAGGGCAGAAGGAAAACAAAAATTCTGACAAGTCAGCAAAGACAAATCAGACAACCCTTCGCCAAGTCCACAGCACAAAAGCACAGGACAGAAGAATCAAAATCTCGGGCCTCTAGCAAAAGCTGCAGAATGAGCACCCTAGATGATATCTACAAATGTCCCTAAAGACTGGGGGCATTTTAAATATTTATTTGGGTTGACATCGTGCTATATGCCGAGATCCCCAAATAAATATTTAAAATTTCGACAAGATATCAACCATCTATGGATACATCTAAAAGCGCACATGCTATCCACTAAATGAAAATTTTAGTGTGACATCCAAACAAGATTTTGGAGATCCACTAAAAGAAAGTTAGTGTGACATCCAAACAATTTTTGGAGATCCACTAAATGAAAACCCTTATGTGACATTTACAATAGATATCTAGAGATCCACAGGGTCAATCAGCATGCAACAAACGTGGCCCGCTCCAGACGCCTACCACATTTGTTGGGGGGCATTTGTTAACCCGCCGTATAAAACAAAAAAAAAAATAAAAATAATAGACGTACCTGTCCGGCGCCGACTCACACGATCGTAAAATCCCGAAAATCCTGTATTCGGACATCCCGCATCATGGCTTCGTGCGTCAACGACGGGTCTATACACGAACCTCTCCCTCTTTCGGTCTCTCATTCTCCCTCTCCATCTCTCGCTCTCACTCTCTTCTCTCGGTGAGATCGGAAGCCACGACATTTTGATCGGACGGGAGCTCGCCGGCTGCAGAGGAAATTTTCTCCCTTTCAGCGTGTTTCTCCGACTCCTTCCCGGCGGTTCGACTTTGCTCCATCGACGACTCTCCCTTCCCTTTGGTTCGGGAGTTACGACAGTTTGATCGGGTGCAAGAACGGGAGCTGCCGGCTGTGAGAGTAACTTTCTCCCTTACCCGCGCTTCTTCGGCTCCAGTCGTTGCTGTTCGGCTTTGCCCCCTTCTCCGACCTCCCCTTCCTGTCACGATCGGAAGTTACGACATTTTGGTCTGGTGCAAGAACGGGAGCCGCTTGCTGAGAAGGTAACTTTCTACCTTCTGTGCGTTTCTTCGGCGCCCCCACTGCTGTTCGACTTCGCGCTTCCAACGACTTTCCCTACCTGTCGGGACGGAAGTTACGACATTTTAGATCGGAAACAAGAACAGGAGCACGCTGCCAGTGAAGGTAACTTTCTCCCTTTGCGTTCTTCTCCGGCCAAATCCCGTAATCTGCCGAATCAGAGAGAGTGAGAGGGAGAGATGTAATTTATTTTAATTAAATGCTTTTTAATTGTAATTATTTTAATTAATTTTAATTAATTACATTTATTATTTTTAATTAATTATAATAATTATAATTAATTATGTTTAATTTTAATTAAATTATTATAATTAATTTAATTAATTATAATCAATTTTAATTAGAATTAATTTTAATTAATTATAATTTATAAAATTAATTATCATTAATTAGTTTTTAATTAATTATTATTTATTAAAAGTTAATTAATATTAATTAATTATAATTAATTATAAATTAATTATAATTAATGATTTTAATTAATTTTAACAAATTTTAATTAATTATATTAATTAAGTATAATTAATTGTAATTAATTAAAAAATAATTTCTTAATTAATTATAATTAATTAATATTAATTATAGTTAATTAACAAGAAGGTCGCTTCTCTTGCCTCCTCCCGCCTCGATCAACGAGCCTACACTGCCAGTCCGCCGGGTCTTCAAGGTATAATTTCTGACTTAAATCCCGTCCTCGACGTTTGCAGCGGACCGGGGAACCACCTATACGCGCTCTTGTAGCACGGTAGGAGGGAGCCCGGTGCGAAGCATACGGCGAGGCGGGTAAGCCCTATACACGCTCTTGTAGCGTGGTGGGGACGACCTCGACCTCGACATCGACACCGACACCGCCGACGACTGTTACGTAAGGTATAATTTCTAACTCCAATCCCATTCTCGACGTTTGCAGCGGATCGGGGAACCACCTATACGCGCTCTTGTAGCACGGTAGGAGGGAGCCCGGTGCGAGGCATACGACGAGGAGGGAGAGCCCTATACACGCTCTTGTAGCGTGGTGGGGAGTCACTGCTGTTCTGGTACGGGTACTGCTGAAGGCCCCATACACGCTCTTGTAGCGTGGTGGGATGAAATTTTGTACGGCCGCGGTGTCTACGGACACCTACCATACACGCTCTAGTAGCGTGGTGGGAAGGCCCAGCTCCCCAATTTTCCCCCAAATGGGGGATATGCCGGGGTGCTGCCGAAATTTTCACTGAAATGTACAAAGACTTGAACAATTCGAAGACCTTCTTGGACAACAATATAGAAGACCTGTACTCGAACAATAATACACAGAACTTGAACTAAATGAGCAGAGGACTCATACTTGAACTAAAAGCATAGAACTGGGGCTCAAATGAACAACTATGGACTCAAATTTCTGGACTTTTGAACCTGATTGAACACAAGCAAAGGACCAGAACAAAATGATTTCTAAAGACCAAATTCAAATGAAATAAAATCAAGCTGAAGCCCAATTCAAATCATTTGAACATGGAATTGTACCTATAAAGACTTCAGGAGACTCTGAACAAGCACTTGAACTTGTTCTTGGAACTCGAACTGTGCAACATCAGGGAATCCGAATATAGAACTCAAACTCAAGCTCACTACTTGAACTCAAACTGGAACAAGATGTGGAGAGTAGGGAACTCAAATTGAATTCAAATTCAATCTACAATTTGAACATGAACTATCAATTTGAATATGTGCTTTGAGTTCATATTTGAACTCAGACTATATGACATCAAGTGGGGACTTATAAACTTGATGAATTCAAGTCTGAATGAAATAGAATTTGGATCCAAACACATGCAAAGATCAAAATTTGGATCACACACGGGAAACTCAAACTACAAGACCTCGATGCATGAAATCCTACGACAATCCCTACGAATGCCTGTTGATTGAGAAGACAATACGGGAGACCAACAATCAAAGATCCGTCCTTACAGACAAGTGCAATCTCAGCAAATCCCACCTGAGATTGGTGAAAGGGTGGGTATGATACAAAGACAATGGCTTTCCTACGAATACTTCTAGGAGGTTGTAGCGAACACAACGAGTCTCTGCAAATATGTACAAGCTGCTTGTGGATAACAACAGTGAGTACCTCGTAGGCACAACGAATCACTGTGGACACAAGTACGGATATTACCTACAACGACAGTCCCCTGCAAAGGGATTCTTGTGGATAACAACAGTGTATTGAAAGAACAACGAATCACTGTGGACACGAGTACAGATATCACCTACGACAATGGTGATCAAGATCTTCAAGTATGCCGGGTACAAAGGCAACCCGATGTACGAAAAAAGGACACCCCCTGGCAGAAGGGATGACATGTTTGAACAAATTAGAACCAAACCTCCTGGTGTTCTAAACTCTCTTCTTAGTTCTATACTCAAGAAGAAAACAGCTCTAGTACCTACAAATACTGGAAATAACAAGTCTGCCACACTGAAGAGCCTAAAGGGAGTCCTCCCCAAATCAGCAGCCTTTGACTCCCGAATCCAGAAAATCCTTCCCCGGTGATTGAGAAAGGGGGAGGGGGTCAACATCAAGACCAAATCGCCACCGGATCTGCAACACATATACAAGCAGACAGAAGGCGTCTACGATCTACAACTCAACGCCACCGGATCTGCAACACATATACAAGCAGACAGAAGGCGTCTACGATCTACAACTCAACGCCACCGGATCTGCAACACTGATACAAGCAGACAGAAGGCGTCTACAACCTACAACGCAGCGCCACCGGATCTGCAACATTCGTGCAAGCAGACAGAAGGCGTCTATAATTATTTCAAAGTACCCATGCACGTGCACCTTAGTTTGTATACACATAGGTACACAAGGGGTAAATACAATCTCAACCCGCATGGGCCCCGACGAGCGTGTTATTGGTACACACGTGACGCTTAGGGATGCTGCGCGGGTTGACAAGTGAATTCAAGTTCGAATCTGATCCTTCTATATGGATCAATAGAAGTCGACAAGATTCGAACTACCTAACAAAATACACTGTTGTAGCGAACGGTGTATTTGTTTAAATGCATTCTTTTTAGGCCTTCAAGGCCTAAAATCAAGAAAATTCACAAGCAAAGGCACAAAGCCTATGAAACCCGATCCTCTATCGACCAGTAGATAGAGTCGACAAGGTTCAATCTAGAAAAAGGAAATGATCCCAAACACCCCGATGATGGCCGTGTTGAACGAAGATCTCAATCGGAGGGGTCCACAAATATTTCAAATTCCACTCAAGTGTCCATACAAAATTCATACTCTAAAAATTCAAAAATCAATCCCAAAAATCAGATATTTAAATCTGAAATTCAACTATCCACACTTAAAGCAAAATCCATCCGCCCTCCGCAACAGTTTGCCGAGGTGGACAAATTCAAATAAACTCTAGCTCACAAAGAGCCAAATGTCTAGTCGAAAATATCACTAGGATCCATTCTCAAACAATCTCCTGCCAGTAAGGATGTGGTACGTGTCCTCTAACCGGCGGTCTGCCTCCAAATGGCACCGCAGGATAAACGGTTATGACGACCCGGGGCCCTCTGAACCGCGTGGTTTCGCCGCCAAATGGCACCACGATATCTCGGTTATGGCCAGAGCCAATACGCTCCTTACTGACATCAAATCTTTGAGATATGAATCAATAGGATATGATCGATAGGGCACAAAGCCCTCTGTTAGCTAAGGTGGATTCAAATTTATCCCCTTAGACAAACATCCAACCCCGGTCTACAAGGTCCCCTTGGACGAAACAACCCATGGCTGCCGACAAGGATCCTTCTGTCAGGTTGGGTCGACTACCTCCTCTGACTAAGTAGACTAGGGACCACGATGGCCCGGGACGACGGAACCATGGGATCTTGATCGGGTCTATCATCCATTCCCCCACCATCCGCTTTAAGTGCAAGATGGTAAAATTTCTATTTTAAATATCAAATCTTCCAAAATATCCAAATTTCCAATTATTTCCAAACTTTCCAAATCTTTTCAAATACCCAAATATAGATTCAAAATCCAATTTCCATATCTATGCTGCTACTATATGCCAGATATACGTATTTCTATACGTATCTGATTGACGACTAGCCTTAATCGAAAGTTCTCTCTCGTGATCGGGAGGGGTAATTAACTATAGGGGCTTGCGCCTATAGGAAACCAGAACTCAGATCATAAAGTCCTCACAAAATGAGGGCGAAATCTCTGGGTAGTGTCTTATCTACAAACCCATCTGCCTTCCAAAATTTACCCCGGAACTTAGTTCGTTAAAACTCCCTCGCCGAATAAAAAAAGCGATGCGGGGAGGCCGGGGCCGAATTTTCGGAGCCCACACGCACCTCGCCTCTGGTTGTAGAGGCATCCGTCACAAAACCCTAACCTAATATTTATCTATTCGGTTCAACCCCACCCCCCCCCCCCCCCGCGCATCTCCCATCATTTTTGGAACGAGTGTTTCTTCTCCCTTCTTTGAGCGACATTTTCCCCTCTTCGTTCCATTCGACCGGCGTCGGCTTCCTTCCACCGAGAGTTGCTCTTCGCCTCTTGCTTGAAGTTCTCTTGTACCGCAAGTTGGCCTAGAGTCTCCTTCGATCAACCGACCGCTGAAAACTCTTTGTCTTCGTGATTGGAGTTTAGGGTTTATTGAAAAAGGTGAAATAGCTTTACTTCTTCTTTACACTAAAATGTGATTTGTTTGATATCATCGCATTTATGAACATCTTCCTTTGGTTTTCATTCATTTTTGACGAATTTTTTTATTTTATTTTATGCAATCTTGCTTTGTTTTATACATACAATTTTCAATGTCATTTGATTGAATGGTTGCCATTAATACAGTAAGAAAATGAAAATGATAGGACTTTTTTATTTATGTAATATTTAGATCTTTTTTTGTTAGACTTGTGTTTATGTGGACATGTGGTTTAAGCATGCATGATAAAAAGTATAAGATGCTCAATAGATGTGTATAAATTAATGCCGAAATTTTTTGTGGGCGAGGTGTACTACATGTTATGCACTTGTAGTTGAACTATATTTTATGTTGAGCATGACTACTATTTTGAGTTGAATTATATTTCATGTTGTCTTATTATTGAGATATTTTGATTTCACTTCATATCTTATATTTTTTTATGTTTTATATTATCTACTCATTAGTATATAAAAAAGTTATCATTTTATGTTTACGAAATCTTTTGATTTTGAGGCTTGCCTCAAAACGCCTTGAGGCTTACGCCTCACCTCACAAACGAAAAACACCTCAACACCCGATTACGCAATTTTAAACATTGGCCCAAATATGATCCTTCCAATCTCCATCGCCCATCAATTAACATCATCCGACCTCTGTCACCCAACTAAGATACTTCCAATCTCCATCATCCGCCGACTACAATTCTCCTACCATTGTCGACCGACTACAGTCCTTCTAACCTTAGTTACCAACCTATCATGATCCTTCCGACCATTATCGCCCACCACCATGGTACTCAAACCTCTGTCGCCTTCCGACTACAATCCACCTACCTCCGTCATCCGCCAACTACAATAAATCGACCTTCATCACCTTTTGAGTATGGTCATCGGCCCACTGTTGTATGACTACGGTCCTCCGACCACCGTCGTCGGACTATTGTTCTTCTGACCTCTGTCATTCACAAACTATGATCCTTTGATTGTCGCCTGCTGACTATGGTCCCCCGACCACTATCGTCTGACCACGATCCTTCCAACCTCCATCACCCTCCGACCATAATCCTCCAACCTCCATGGCCTACCAACTACAATCCTTAGACCACGGTCTCTAGACTATAATCCTCTAACTATCATCACTGGTTATGATCCTCTAACTCCACCTGACTATTGTCATTATGTCCTTCGTCGTTTGCCTACTATAGTCTCCCAACCACGGTCCTCCAATCTCCTTGGCCCACCAACTATAGCTAGACTGAGCTCCATCGCCCACTAACTGCAATCCTCCAACCACGATCTCCTGACTACGATCCTTTGATCTCCGTCGCCCACCTGTTATAGTCCTCTAACCTATAATCTTTTGCTTATTATCACCTAGCTACTCCAACACCTACTGATTTCATCACCTATCATCGTTAATAATGCCAAAATATATCATCACTTATAGGATCAAGGCACGTCGTCAATATCAACTCTAACTCTCAACTTAACTTATGCTAAATTCTTGCCAAAGAGGTTTTCCAAATTCAACCACAAAATATGTTGTTTGCATTGTATCAATGTCTTCTCTCAAAGAAGGGCAGCATTTGTAATCAAATAAAAATACTATTAGAATCTCCAAAAAAATCTACAATTGAGAAGAATGCAATTAAAGCAACTTTTAATATCAAATGTATCGCAGTCCAAGCACGATGGTTTCATCCAAAAAAACTGACGAAGAAGGTTTACTGGATCAAGGTTTAAAATTGTGCATTTGGGAATTGAGGCGTTTTTTGTTCGTAAGGAGAGGCATGAGCCTCAAGGAATTTTGAGGAATAAGCCTCAAGACATTTTGAGGAACAAGCCTCAAAATTCAAAAATTGCATAAAGTCAAAAATAAATGTTAAAAGTGATTTTTTATATAATATCCAAATAATATGTTAAAAGATGATATATTAACTTTCTATTTCTACTATAAAGTAATAAATTAACATACATTTGAAATAAAAATTGCATAAGACGTAAAGTGATAAATTATGCGAAATATAATTAAAATCTAAATATTATAAGAGCAAAACAACAAAAAAATATAGGAATTACATAAAAGTATCATATAAAATCAAGTTCAACTCCAAATTCTTTCTTTCCCAGTTCCCTACTCATTCACATTTAATTCCTTAAAAAATTAAAATAGTTGATAATAACTCAAAAATCATTTGCACTATCTTCATTGAGGGGGGCCTTTATTTGAGTCATCAACATAATAAATTGGTTTTTACCCTGTCTCATCTTGTGGAGTCCAATGCCTCACAATCTACTTTTTCTTCATTTATTTCAATTATCTTATTCTTACATAAATATTTTTCATCAACATAAGGATGAGTGTAATACTCCAAAAATTTTAGAGAAGGCGGCGGTGGTGGTGCGCGTCTTCTAAGTGATCCCCTACTCGGTTATGGTAGTGGTGGTTGTGACGAAGAGACAAGTTGGAGGCCGAGGCAATAGAGAGGAAATTGTTGCGGCTTGGGGGTGCATGAAGGCATGATTTGTTCGGGACTCTAGTTTATGATTCATATAAGTTATAGTAAAATATATACATATATAAATAGGGCCTAGGGGAACCTCATATTGCGTAATTTTAAATAATGCGCTACATAGAAGAGAAGTGATGTAGTCGGGAAGATACGAGAAAGAAAATGTGAAGGAGACATGGCAAATCCAGTAAATCACAGCAAAATAGAGATTGATAAGTCCCTTTAAATTCAGGATTTAGCTTTAAGATGCCCTTATAAGCCGTTAGGGAAGATTTGGCTCAAATCCATATGGAATCCTACTTCAAATGGCTAATTTCTTTTTTTTAAAAAAAGGTTGGCTTGCATGTAGGGATCTAAGAAAATTTCAAAAAATAAAAGAAAAGTTTGCCATACATTTCTCCACCTCTCTCCTGCACTGCCAACCTCTCTTTTTTGTACATTTGAATGTGCATGTGCATGAAGAAAAATAGGCCGAGCTAAGGGAGATACAACCACCTCCTATAATATTTTGCATCAATATAACGCAATCCATCATGGAAACAAAATACCCGAAGCTGGTTCGTGACGGTGTCTTCCTGATTGTAAAAGGTGACTCTCTGCACGCCGGTAAATGAGGGCGCGTTCACAATGGAGAAGGAATTGTGGGTCACCAGCCACGTGTACTTGTTGAAAGGTAAGCCTTTCTCCTGTCATTCATTCTTGCTCCTTTAAACACAAACTGTGGAGGGAGAAAGAGTGACGGGTAGAGGAGGAGCTCACAATGTCAGTTTGACGGGTGGCCTGGCCGCGGGTGCAGGAGGGACGGTTCTTTCCTGAGGCCGGACAGATGCCGCAGTAAAGGCCTGGGGCGCACTCTTCAGCTCCGGAGCAAGGGTTCAGGAGCTGCGGAGACGATCAAATGGGTCAGATTGGAAGAGTAAAGACTTATAAGGAGGAGATATAAATAGAGTACCTGGCAGCCGGGGGCGGCACAGGCGGCGGCGTGAGCAATTAGCGAGAAGGAGAGGAGGAATTGGAGAAGGCAGGGGCTCGAAGCCATTAGAGCGAGAGGAGAGAGATTGCAGCGAAGTGCGAGAGGGAAAAAAAAAAATCAATCTGTGAGTCTCTCAGATGCCCTGAATAAAATTTTGCTTTAACTGGAAAAAATAGTTTATTTATTTTTTTATAATCATCTGATAAACTATTAATATTTATTTTTCATGCGGAATATAATTAAAATTTTGCTAAGGGTGTCCTAATAAATTTGTTAACATGAAAGATAGTTTAATTATTTATAATCATCTGATAAAAAATTAATTTATATTTTTCTTATAGAATATAATTTAAATTTTGTTAAGGATATTCCAATAATTTAAGCTTAGGGTTTAGAAAAATATATTCAAAAAATTCATTCAAACCAATATATCCTCATTTTGAACCGCAAACTAATTTTTTTCAATTTTGTTACTACCAAACTTGATTCAAGTAACAGTCAAACAAAATTCAAGTAAGTCTTAAACCAAATGTGATAAATATGATTTATTGTCCAATATTTTTTCAAATCATAATCGAACATTCTTTTTTTTTTTTCCAAAAAGTTTTTATATCAAGATTCAAATATGATTCAAATAAAGTTTGAATAAGATATTGCTTAAAAAATTATAAAATCATTAAATGACATGTTCAAATAGGGGTTGTTCAACGTGAGAGAAGTACCGAGCAGTATCGAGCTCGGTACCGTGCAGTACCGAGCCGCGGTACCGAGTAGAGGGTGAAGTGGCTTATTTTCATTGGGCTATGGATGACGTCCGGTGTCCGCACCTAATAACTTTCCCTCTATATAGGTATAAGAGCAAACATATGCATATTCATATGTTATGTCATTACTTCTCATATTTAACACGATGATATCCTTAGCCTCAAATATTTCAAATTGTCTAGCAATTTTCTCCATCACAGCACTAGATTTATAAATAACCCATGCATAGCACGTTATCTCAAATGAGTGAAAAAATAATAAATTCAAAATTTGCTCGAAGCTTCATCGAACACTTGTCTATTGTCCAAAAGCTTCATTATGTCATTACTTCTCATAACTATTAATATTGTCGAACACTTGTCCTTGTTCAATTATATGTCAAATATGCATCAACCAAAGTAAAAAACAAATATGAGGTCTTAGATACTGCAACAATACCTTAAAATACATCACTACATAACTCTATGTCCCTATCATGTGGTAACTTCACTAACACATCCGAAAATACATTAGAAAACTCTTAAACCACAAGAACATTATCAATAGACTCAAAATTTAACCTATTGTCCCCCATAGATGCCAAAAACAAGATATTACCCTTCATCCATAATCCATGTACATGTACAACAGATATCAAACAAGATAAGACACTCCTGGCTCCCTAAAATAAATAATGCTCATTATCCATAAATTAATAAAGTAACTTTCTTCTTCTAAAAATTAATTTTAGCCCTATATAAACTCAACCAATTCATACATGAATGACATCAAACTTTGAGATATGCACTAAAATCAAACCAAATATCCACGACCCATCAAAAATATCTAAGTCGTAAAAGAAAACCCAACTAATTATCACACTATCTCCCAAAGGTAGAATAATAGATAATGAAACATGTAATATCTCAAATTTATGAATAAAGGGTACATGGATTATGATATTACATAAGGGGTAAAAATAACATATTAAAGTACCTCTCTAAAATGAATGAGTGACTAGCTCCTAAATCAAACATAATGCAACAATGAATGATAAAAATATAGGTTGCACCTGTAACCACATCAAAATCATCTTTGACCTCATGTTGAGTCAAATTATATACGCATGTATGTACTAAAGCTAAAGCAACAAAACTATTAGGCTCCCTCTGATCTCTTGACTACGATGTCTAGTTCGATAATGTCAAAAACATTGTCCATTCATCCTAAAAGAATGACCCAAGTATCTACTACCACAACTCAGTTGTGGCATATTGGTAATCCATTGATATAACTCTTAAAATTGATTGCAAAGCTACCAATTGAAATAGACTTTGTGGAATCTCCGGATCCAAACATGCTTCTCTTCCTAGAAAATTTATTGTTAAAGTTCTCACTATAAAATCTCTTCCCTATTAGCTATCTTATTGTCCTCAATCAAATGGGCTCTCTCCACGAGGCCAAAAAAATTAGTAATGTACAACAGAATGATTGACTATCTCATACTTTTATTAAATATTTTTGATTAATTATATATATATATATATATATATATATATATATATATATATATATATATATATATATATATATATATATATATATATATATATATATATATATATATATATATATGATATATATATATTTTTAATGACATATTTTTATTAAAATTTTAAATAGAACCGGAAAAAAAAAACTAAAATATTTAATTTGGTTTGACTTTTTATTTAGAATAAATTTAAAATGATGATTGCATAATAAAATATTGGTTTAGGGTTTGATTTTGCTATATATAATAAGAACCGCTGACTTTAGAAACCATAGCTGATTATAATAGCATACTTACACAACCTGTAACCCTAAATTCAAACAATCCTTGTTCCAAAAGGGATATCTTGTATTAAAATTCCTTTAACAACCAGAAGATGAATAGACTCTACTAATTTGTTTCTTGCTTTAAATTATTCTATCACATTCATTTATATTTGATATAGCATATAATTTGCACATTCTCTACCCATTTATCCTGCCAAAAAAGATAAGTCAGCACAAATCAATATCTCTAACATGAATTACATTTCTTCTTCATCGCCTGTAGATTGAAAAACATGCTGCTTACAAACAATAAAATCATGATTATATATAATAAAAACTTCAATAATGGTTGTTGAATAAGATGAGGAGCATAGAGCCTGCAATAACTACCAGTAACAGGAGGTTACACAAGTTAGAGACATCAAAACATATTAGATGTTAATTTCTAAACTACATCCATCCTACAAAATGATGAAATTTACAAACATTGTGACATATTTTCTTAGCCTCTTAGACGCTAATACAATATGCGTGTAGAGTTTCAGAAAAGGTATATGTTCTGAAGCAGCAAAGCGCCAAAGACTGTCCACTATTTGGATTTGCGGAAACCTTTAAATATGTTTTCCTTGTAGTATTTTAGCTCTCTGATACTTTCTTTGATATCATCCATGGCTCTGTGTCTCTTCTCCTTAGTAGGAGCAGCCTTCCTTTCTACAAGGTTATATAACGAATAACGTTAATCATGATCGTATAAGTCCATAATAACAGTATTCAATCATGCTTCATGAATCAATTCCTACAGTAAACCCACTTTCCTATCAACAGTGTGTGATTAAAGCTTACAAGACGCTTAGGGTTAAAGGGACATGAATACCACTTATTTATTTCACATGATTCAATACTGTTATAAGTAAAAGTCTGTTTGACAATTATTTGTAAAATTATTGGGATTAAAAAAAAAAAAATTGTAAGTTGTTATAGATATCATATAAACAAGTCGTAGCACTAGCATAATCTAATATAAAATTGTAATTACACGAACAATCCAACAAAAATAAAGATGATGAATAAAATTGATGCAAAACATGGATCCAAGTTTAAATTCATAATTGAAGTCTGTCTAGGCTGAACACAGATTAGGCCAATTCATAAATATTGTATTTTATTTAGGGTTTATTGGAATTTTTTATTTAGATAAGAGTTATCCTTCTGAATAAAATAAATTTAAATCTGAATTATATGATAAACTTTAGTTTTTCATTTTAAATTATAAAACATATTTCTTTACAAAAGATTAAAATAATTTTTATTTGATTATCTCGATATAAAATTAAGCACTCCATTTCCCTCCATTCGTTGGCTTCCTCTCTTTATCAACTAGTGATACAAGAAATATTTCATACTCTATTTTTCATCACTTCACTATTCCTCAAACATATCTCTCTCTCTCTCTCTCTCTCTCTCTCTCTCTCTCTCTCTCTCTCTCTCTCTCTCTAATTCGTCATACAACTGTAGCAACTTTCCTCCTTCCTCTCACACACCTTTCCACTCTTCACTTCTCAAACATCCAAAGGGAGAGATAAAAATTTAGTAAAATCTCAAGAGCTACAAGATCACTAATAATTAGGTATCAAAGCATTCCTATACAACAATTTAATATTAGAGCCAAAAATCGAAACGGAAATCCTAAGCAGTTCAGTCCACCTTCTTTATTAATAGAATTTAATATTAGAGCCAAAATCTTCTTTGGTTTTGATTTTCTATTTCAATTATCTGGTTAAGATTTCTCTTTTGAAGTGTCTCTCTTGAAACATGCGACTCTGAGAGAACCCCCACAGCTAACACATCGGTGAAGAGAGCAAGAGGTTTGCCTCTTCGGAAAGGAAGAAACTATAAGGCTAAAACCCATTGCATGCTCCATCTCGCCTCTTATGTCATCTACATTCTATAATCACCACCTACCTACAAGGCAATAACAACGATTAGAGGAGAGAGCAGAGGAAAGAGGTAACTACTGAAACCTCTAAATCCTAAACCCTAAATCCTAAAGATCAATCTTCCAAAAAATATCTCGCATGCTTGTAGATGGAAAAGACTGGAATCTTAACAAGCAATCTATCATTTTTTCTTAATTCCTTGTTTATTTAATTTGAACGCATCTCTTTGCCTTATTTCGCCAACTATGAGTTCAAAGTGAACTTTTAATATAGGTGCAACATCGTTCCTTTCCATTGGCACTTTGCGTTGATACATGGAATCGGCAATTAACTTCTAACAAGCAGTTTAAAGGAAAAGTTCTCCCCATTGTTATCATGTCTTATTAAACTTGGACTAAATGTACACCTCTTCTATATCGTCTAAATTTTATGCATGATTTGTTGCATTTTCTCTTTTTTCAATATTGTATTAATTCTACAGCTTTCCAAGATATTGCTATTTTAGGATTGCATCCTTATAACTTCATATCATTAAGGATATTTTAGGGTTCTTAAGCTCAATGAGCCTTTCCGGCTTCACATGTTATTTGGACTCTGGTTACCAAGACAACTGCTATGTCCCCATACATTTAAATAATAATTCCATAACCATTGTAGAAGAACACAATAAGGAAACTTTTGCTTACCTTTAGGAAACCAGCGCATGCACAATGCAGTAATACTGCTCACATCAACGAGCACATGAGGGAAGATGCCGGCTAAGTATGGCATGTACTTCTGCATAAAAGAAACAAATCTCAGTTAACACAATATTCATAGATGGTTGAAACGAAACTGCAATAAACTACATATTTCTAATTGGGATAGGAAAGGGAAAGGCTTCTTTGCTCGAATAAGAATGAGCACCTATTCATTTGAATTAGCAGGTATAAATAACCGATATAAAAAAAAAATCCACTTCAATCGCTAGGTATAAAATAAACTAAATAAAGACCAATAGTTTTTTCTTCATGAGCCTTATTGATCAGATTGGGTACCTCTAGTAAAAAGAACTGGCCCCATCAATCAGAAGTTGAGTTAGAGGCTGGTTTTATACAAGCTTAAAATCAATCACATCATTCTTAGAGGTTATTAATAGAAGATATATCAAATCTCTAGCATTGACTGGAAGATGAATGAAGACAAATTTCTGAAAAGATATCATCAGCAAGAATCAAAGATTTAATTTTCATTACCTTAGAAATTTAGTAGTTTTAAAATGGTACTGGATTCAAAAAAATTGAGAACACATAATTATGATACAAAAATAGATAACACGGACCTATCTAATCATCTCTCAATATATTGCAGTTTCAAACTATCTTTTTACAGGCAAAATATGTGGCGTCTGACTTCAGAAAATCTTATTTAGGTCCCTTCGATTTAACAACTATAAGTTTGTCTTCTTTACATAAGTCTTTTTTTACATCTACTCTGCTTTCCCTACCATGATCCAAAAGATATAGAAAGCCCCTACCATCCACCTTTTACTTTCTTCTGCAAGAAATTTTGATTGAAGCTCTTCTTTACTCGAGGGCAATTTTTTTACATCTACTCTGCTTTCCCTATCATGATCCAAAAGATATAGAAAGCCCCTACCATCCACCTTTTACATTCTTCTGCAAGAAATTTTGATTGAAGCTCTTCTTTACTAGAGGGCAACATGTTCCTCCATGGTGATGCCTTCCACTCTCCTTCCCCCACTTATATTTGAATGGCATTATCTCTCATGCTCCTCCCATCTCAAGTCCCAAACACCACCTTCCCTCCCTATTACCCTCTCTACTTTGAGTGCCCCATCTTCCCCCAAGTTAATCCCTTGTTCATCTCCCTCCTCCCTGCTCAGTAGGCATCATCCCTCTCCCTCTAATGACATTCTTATTGAGAACGCCAATTTTGTTCATTGATGGAAGCCTTCCACTAGTGACTAGAGAGCTACAAAGGAACCCACACATACTCCGAGGGGTACCCGTTCTGCCAATCTCCAGAGTTTTTGTCAAACCATTTAGGCTACTGAATCCCCAAAACCCAACATTGCTGCTCATGTCGAGATGGTGACACAAAACGTCACTCAAACCTTGCAAAGCATATATTTCCACTCATATTGCTCAAAAAGTTTAAGCGATTCAAAAAGCAGCTTAGCCAACACAACAAGCAACCCACCCAACATAGTAAGCAGCTACAGGCACACTGACCAGCATAGAAACTCAAGTTAATCAATCAATGTTGAATTCCCAATTTGGTCAAGTGACACAAGTGCTCATGCTAACATTGGAATTGAAACTTCACAGATTGGTCATATTAACAAAGAGTAGATCTAGTCTGAGTATTAGAGCAATTCTTGAAAATACATACTCCTACATTCAATGAGACAGTAGCATCTACTGAAAACAGATGCGTGATTCATAACATCAAAATAATACTTCACGAGTTAAAGTGTCTTGAAGAGCAGAAAGTGGATATGTCAGCATTCCGACTTAAAGGTGTTGATTATTGGTATGAGAGCCAGTGACATAACTTTGAACCTAATGCTCTGATGCACTATGCAGAGCTTGAGAGGCCTTGGAATAATATTTTCCAATGATGAACCATGCCAAGCTGATAAATGATTTAAGGATGTTCGAACAAATATCAAAGAATGTCCAAGAGTATAAAACTGAGTTTGATCAAATTGTTAAATTTGTCCCTTCTATTTAAAAACGTGAAGATCAAAAGTTCTATAATGTTCTTTATGGCTTTTAAGAGGAGAAAATATCTATTTATTGTTAAATGCACTACCTTCAACGAACTGATGAATTGAGCCATACCTGTAGAGATGGAGATTAATGTATCAGAAGAAGAGATTACATGGAAGTGGAAGAATAAACGCACTCAAGAACATCAAGGTTCCCGACAAAAGCAACATATGAATCATCAGAGGGTGAAGCTAATGAACAACTCTCGTTATCCCTACTACGGTAAAAGGCAACTCCTAACGTTATATTTGACTCATGGCAAGTGCATCAATTATTATATTTAGATAATAAAATCAATGATTGTCCTCTTAAGAATCAATAATAATCCAAACTTTATAATTTGACTATTCTTAAGTGCTTCAACTACTATATTATCGATCATAAAATCAATGATTGCCTCGTAAGCCACAATTTTGAAGCTCCTAATGTGGTGACAGATATAATTTCTATTTTTTAACAGTCTATCAAGGATTTTATTTAGATCTGGGGAATCGCATTTGTTCATATCATACAAATATGCATAAAATGTCAGTTTCCCAATTACAGACTATCTGTCAATTACTACGCCTTCTACTTGGTGCATGATAATTAATCAGTGTATTTATAACTACTATATTATCATCAATGACGTGCATGTCTGTTACTCCCATTTTATTTCTGATAGCTGAATTTGATGTGATATTAGTTATGAATTGGCTATCTACATAGTTATTATTGATTGTTACAACAGGAGAATGAACTTCTGCATATCAAGTACAGTACGTTTTCGTTTTAATAATGTTAAAGGGGTAATATCTGGTATATTACCAGAACTTAACGCATGAAAGGTGATCTCTCATAGGTGTGTTGGTTATCTTGCTTGTGTAGTAGATACAAATAAAATCTAGTACTAGTTTAAACAATGCACCCATGGTTCAAGAATTTGCTGATGTATTTTCTAAAAATTTATCTAGCTTACCATCTAATCATCCCGATCGAGTTCACTATTAGCCTAATTTTGGATACCACGCCAATTTCCAAAGAGCCATGTCGCACGGTGCGTATTAAACTTTAGGAGCTTAAGGTTCAATTGCATAAATTGCTTAACAAAGGATTTATTAGGCTTGGTGTTAAACCTTGGGGAGCAAAAATCTTGTTTGTAAAGTAGAAGGGCAAAAGCATGAGGTTATGCATGGAGTATAAAAATTTGATTTAGATGATTTATTTGACTAGTTGCAAGGTTGTTTGTTGTTTTCTAAGATTAACCTTTAATCTATATATAATTAGTTGAAGATTAAAAGTGATGGTAAACCTAAGATTGCCTTTCGATCTCGCTATGATCATTATGAATTTTTGATAATATCGTTTGAATTGACCAATGCGCTTGTTGTTTTTATGGATCCTATAAAAATATTCATATCTTATTTCAATGATTTTGTAATTGTACTTATTGATGATATCTTAATTTAATCTAAAAAGTGAAGATGAGCGTGCTCAACTTCTCAAAGTAGCATTGAGTATTCTTTAGGAGAATAAGCCTTATTTGAAACTCTTCAAATGTGAGTTTTGGAGAGAGAGCTTTTCATGGAAATATTATTAATAGAGCTGAAATTTATGTTGACAATATAAGGGCAAAGTAGTAATGGATATGCTAAGATTGAACACCGTTTTTTATATTTGTAGTTTTCTGTGCATAACTGGCAATTATAAGAGATTTATGAATGATTTTTCTAGTATTGTTACAAATTTGGTAGATTGACTCAAAAGTCCATTAAGTTTGTATGGTTTAATTCCTATGAACAAAGTTTTTAGCAGTTCAAGAACTGCTTAGAGTTACCTCCTATCCTCATCATTCCTTTTGGCACAAATAGGTTTCAAATCTATAGTGAAGATTCCCGTCGAAGTTTAGATTGTGTTCTAATAAAACATGGTAGAGTGGCAGCTTATGCCTCTAAACACCTAAAAAATGCATGCAAAAAATTATCCTGCTCATGACTTGGAGCTAGCCTCAATTGTTTTCATATAGAAGATCTGGAGACATTAGGAAAGAGCAAACGACAGCAGCATTCAACATATCTTGATAGTATAAACATCAACCAAGTACAACCAGAGAAGACAAATTCCTATTGTTAAAAAAACATTTCTAGTAACGCTCCTCTGGAACTAACATTTCCTACAGTACTTTCTGTTGCGTTATCATACTTCTTATTTATTTTTAAAAAACCAATGCCAAAAAAGTTGAATATGGAGTGTTATGGTAATGAAAAATGTTATAGAGCCAATATAGCTTACCATAGCTACTACTGACTTACAGGCATAGACCTCAGCTTATTCAAATAATAAAAAATACAAGCAGATAATTACAAACAACTAACGTTCTAGAGAATCAAGTAGTATGTTGCATAATAAAGAGACTTCTAATGCACATAATCCTTTCAATGAACATCAGGAACAAAAACAAAGTTTCATGTAGCTGATAAACATTAGCAAATGATAAATTGCAGTCCTCTGTCACCAAATTTAACAAACAGTAATCAAAACACATTCAGCAATATCTGCATGAACACAAATGCACTGGAAATGGATGAATAGATTTGAAACATCAAAAAATTAAAATTACAGGAAATCAAACTGCACGATTGGAAACAATAATTAGATAATAGTTATATAAATGAATAGATGTTAGGGATGCTTCACAATGAATTCATAAGCAACAAGAAGGTTAGAATATGTTGATCGTTTGAAAGGAACTGTAACATTAAAAGACCAAAGCGTAAATAGATCGAGTTTTTGCCGAGCTAACAACATTGTGGCACCATTGTGGACTTATTTAAGTAAATTTAGATCTCAGGTAAGAACAGTCTCATCATATTCCATCATTTCATTTTCAAATGATCCTTGCAGTTCAAGTAATACAAATGTATCTTTGTGTATAATAATTAAGTGAACAGTTGAAAACCTGGTTACATCTTTCTATGACCCTATGACCGTGAACTAGAAAAGTGAGGTTAATATTTTCTTGACCTTCAGAAACATGAAGTCCACATATACGGAATTTCCAGCCAAAAGAGGCGTTTGAGACCCAATATGATTCTTTACAAAGTTTATTACCTGGAACATGCAAAAAAGCTTCATCAACATACAATTCATAATATGAGGACAAGAATAGAAACTTACAGAATAGTACCTTCAACCATTTGCTAGCAACTATTAGGTACGCAAAGAAAAAAAGCTTAATTTAAGGGAAATCATCTAAGCCCGTGCATTTATGGCCACTAGTTTCTTTGTATTTTATTGAGAAGATAATCTAAAATGACATAATAAAATATATATCAAGTGTAACAGAGAGCGGGCTAAGCAGGCTGCATTTAAATGGGCAAGCTAAGCATCTGTCTTATTTAAATTAAAAAATAAACAAAAAAACAAATTATGTTGAAATGGGTCCCTCATGTTTGGTGGAAGTATCAAATTAGTTCATCCTGTTTCAACAGGTTAGGACAGTAGATGTAGTAGATTTGAATTATGTTAAGAAAGGTAGAGCCATAGATGTAGACTTAAAAAGACTTGGTTAGAAAATATTAAAAATGGCATTTCTTTATTAGATTTAATTGAGAAATTAACTCTTAACATGACACAATTGAGAAAAAGGATTCATGTAGCCAACCTCACATAGTGGGATAAAGGCTTGATGTTGTTGAGTTGTTGTTTCAAAAGGTTGAAATTATCAATTTCTAAACGGCTTCAAATAGGTCCTTTTTTATGTTCCTTTGCAAATTGCAATTCAATTAGATCAGATGAAATGACTTTTATTTTTTTTAATTAATTATGTACTTTTCTGGATTATGCATTTTGATAATTAATAGAACAGATTGTTAAAGAAAAGAAAAGTTTATTGCCGGACATGAAGATTATACACCGACATGGCTTACACCCATTCCTCACCCAAAATCCCCTATCGTTACATTGGAGGCAAGGCTAGCTCACTTGAGCAATCTAATGTCAAGCCTACAGAGAGAAATACTGAGAGAGAGATAGAGAGAAAGCATGCCAACTCTCAACTCCCACCTTACCTCCCCTCTATTGTATGTTGGAGGCAAGGCTATCCCACTAAAGCACTCCAATGTTGAACTTAACAAGTGGTTTCTGCGTAGAAGAACTTGACTAATGTGAAACTTTAAGTACTGCCAAATTTTCACATTTCTTCTAGTTTTATGTATCTACAAACTCGAAGGATCACACCTGGGCAATCTAATGTCAAAGTGAATCCCTCGATGCACACGAGGCGTCTCAATTGAGACGCACAAGGAGCACCTTGAGGCTTAAGCCTCATTAACTCTAATGAGACTTGCACCTTTTTTAAATGAGGCATATGCCACAAGACATTTTTAGGAAGCGCCTCATTTGGATTAAGTATTTAAATTTTATATTATATATTACTATTATTATTAATATATATTATATTCTATTATATTATATAATCTAGTGAATTGGGGGCAACCTCTACTTCACAAGTATTAAGAGATAAGAATCAAAGTAGGGTGGAATTTCAAAAAAAAAAAAAAATTTAATTTAAATATAATGAATCATTTTGTTGTTTTATTTTAAATTATATTTGATGCAATGTTAATTGACGTAGATAATAAACAAAAATATTATAACTCAAGAAGATTTTGAAGATACAATAAAACAAAATATGAGGATGATAGAAATATTATATATAATGACTCTTCTGAAAAATACAAAAGTAAGAATGAGGATGTCATGAATTCTAATCCTTGTGGCCTATTTAAGTTTTAAGTGAGTATTTACTTTAAACTTTCATGTCATAATAATATTTAATATTGAGATTTATGGTTTATATCTTTATGATGATGAATCAACTAAACATGTTAATATTTTATTTCTATTTTTTAACATTTTAAGAATTATTGTAATTTTATAACTTTTTTTATTTTTCTATTTCAATGTTTAAGTCTCGATCCATCTCGAGAATTATGCATCACCTCGCTAAGACAAAACGCCTCAATTCTTGATTTCGCCTTTTTAGACCTTGATTTTAAGAGAAGCTCCGCAATTTCTTATTAGGTTACCTAGTTGAGAATATCACCAAGCATGAGGGAGTACTCAACATTTATCATAAAATATATTAACAAGCATAAAATTATTTACTCATAAGTTGGTATGCAATTCCAATGACACATGAAGCATTTAGAGATCAATTTAAGTATAAATATTATGCCAACTAAAAATGAAAAAGAAGAAAAAAAAAAGTGCTACAATCGTATTGATTTCTAGGTGTTAAGAGAAAAATCTCTTGAAGTATATTTGACTTAATATAAGAGCCAATTAGGATGAATAAAAAGAATATCAACAATTATGAGCATATCTTCTTACTTGGATACTCTCCTAATTTAATAATTTCTAAAATACTATGACAAAATCCAAAATTATGTTAGGATGACGATGATACAACTAGCAATGATGGTGAAAAGGTGATACAACTAGCAATGATGGTGAAAAGGTGTAAGAAAGGAGGAGAGGGCAGAAGGATCATCAATCGTCAAGTTGTAGACTTGACCAGCTTCAACACCATCAATCATCTTCTTTAAGGTGAGATCTTGAAAAACAAAATATGAGAGACAAAAAGATACAAAATAATTATGAATCATTGTAAAGCAATAATAGACAATAAGCTAATAGAACATCATGAGACATCTAAAATAGATATAAATCTTTTTAGAATACATGATGCCCTATTTAGAGAAAGGAGAGGGGGCATCAACAACAATAACAAGTGTAGTGGAGGTCAAATGGGGAAATGAAAAAATTGGTTGTTACCTTTCACATTGGAACAAGCTCATGTATTTGTTGACTCAATTTTTTAGTCGACTTGACTCGACTCAAATTGAGCCGATTTGAGTCTCAATTTTTTACTCGACTCGACTCGACTCAAATCGAGCCGATTTGAGTTCAATTAGGGCCTATTTGGTTTGGGGGACCTAGCTTGATCTGTGATGATTGAGCCAAATTGAATTCAAATCGGCCCGATTTGAGTCAAGTCGAGTAAAAAATTGAGTCAACAAGATCTAAACCCAAGGTGTATCTGTAGAGATAGTTGCAACAGATCTAACAAAAGAAACAATATGAGATGTTGAGATATATGACTAAGAATGTTGAAGTAGTTAATCATAATCTTTTTGAGAAAGATTGCCAATAAGTGGATGAAGCACTAGGAGAAGTTCACAAAACTAAACCAATGGTAAAGGTATGTTAAGCACTTAAAGGATAGTCAAATGTGTCAGTAGCATTCAAGATAACGGTTGGTGCAGTTGCAGGGAGGATAAGTGGAAAGTATTATGACCACAATAGAGTTCAACATTAGAACAAACAGCATGGATAAAAATTCACTAACTATCCCTAGACACAAAGCTAACTGGTGAGAAGACAACAGTTAGAATGATATGAACCCTAGAGTTCACCGTCAATTAAGATTTTACACTTTGCTAAGAAGGATGCAAAGTTTAGATAAATTTGGCAACAAGGAATTCTTAATTCTGTTTTTTTTCAAATAATTTGATCAATGGTGAAAGAATGGTAATGAAATAACTCGTCCTATTTCCCTCTGAATATTCTATAATACTTTTGAATATGCAAATTATTTTCTTCAAGCAAAAATATTTCAAAATAGAGTGAAGACACATGAGATATTATTATTTTAAAAATATGTGAAGCGAAAAAATCTCCTATCACTTTGGTTGAATCCTAAATCTTGAAACATAACAATTGAACAATTGATGGTTTAAGGCTATTAAGAAACAAGGTAAGAACTTGACGGTGTCATTGTTTTCTAGAGGAAAGAAATGACTAACATTTTTTACGAACTCATCAACAAACAAGCTGACAGTTATGCTGAAGACTTGATGATCAAGAGTAAGTTCTGTAAGTGTCACTTATAAAATATACGAATCATATTGAAGCCTTGCGGCCCTTGCGTCAATGTGACCTCAAATTGAAGCACTTAAAATCTATGTTTGGGTTACCTCAAGGAAGTTCTATGGTTTTCCATATGACAACACAGCATTGAAATCAGCCTATTTAAGATCAAGGCAATCCATAATGTGAAACCACCTATTAGCCTTGCTCAGCCAAGTCACTTTAAGGTAAACTTGCATTCTTGTGTTATTCAATTTATCTAGAAGTTGCCAAGCATTTGTTGTGCTTGCTAAAAAAATTACAAGGTTCAACAGAAAAAAAATTGTCAAGTTTTTGATAATATTAAATACCACTTGATCTCACCTATCATGCTTGTAACTCTAATATAAGGTGAACACCTCATTTAGTATAAAGCTGCTTTTCATGAACCTCTTGATGCCCTTTTAGCTTAGACTAATGAGCAAAGAAAAGAGAATGCAGTCAGTTAACTTAGTCTTCAGTAATTCTAAACCAAATTAAATATCCACCAAGAATAAAAGGTTATTTAAAATTACTATTGAATTTAAATTGAAGAAAGAATCCTTCCCAGGCTCTGTTTAAATTTAAATATATCTAACTAGTTCCTCCCCATTTCTGTCCTACTGCGTGCTTTTTTCTAAATCACTTTTCTGCAATCCTAACTGGCCCCCTCCCTCTCTCTAAAAGTTTAGGAAAATACCCCTTGGCTAGAAAAAACAACTTTACCTTCATAGAACATGAGGTGATGCCACCCATCCACCCTTCCTTTCCACTTACCCGACCCTCAAGCCCAACCCCTCGCCAAGAATCGCTCTAATCAAAATTCCCTCGTCTCTCTAAAAAATAAAAAAGCAGTCCTACTCCTAACCCTATAAAATCTTAGCAATATAAACCTTATTATTAGACTTTTTTTCTTTTTCTTTTCTTTTTTGGCTTTGGAAATTTTCTCGTACTTTAAAAAAAAAACTTCCATAGCCAAAAATAAATAAAGATTAAAAAATAAAATAGATTAAATAAAATAAATAAAGGTATATGAATTTTCTCCATTTACAAAACAGTTATACTACAAAATAAATTATCTTAAATTCAGGAAATTTGATTCAAGAATTATTAAATAAAGATCAATCTTGAAGAGATGCTAGAACGTTTCAAAAGGTTCTAAAATTACATGATTTTATGGGTGTGATATAAATGGTATTGTATATCCTTTGACCATTATCTCTATGAGACAGTTGTCCATTCATCTATTCTTCTTGAGGATGTGTTCCCTTCGTATCATCATCAATATCTACGCCCTTTATCTCTTATAGACATGTTCCATACAGGAGGAATTCACAAGTTCGACAGTACAACAAAAACTTCTACAATTTTTTCTCAGTCAACATTTAAACTCTATAAAATAAAGTTCGTTGCACCCTTGAAGTAATGATGAAGGTCAAGAAAATTATCTTTGTATTTTTCTATTAATTCACATTTTTTAGTCTTTGTTTTAATTATTATGAGCAACTTGATCATTCGTTAGTTTAAAAAAATCTTGGTTATTTAGTCTTATCTTTTAGGATCTTCTACTATAAAAAGAGATTCAGGAGCCGAGAAATAGTAAGAATATCAAATTATGATAATTAAAATGAGTTGATGGTTTGCATAATTTCTTCCTTCTAGGCTATGTCCCAGGTTTCTCCTCCCTTTAAACTATGCACCAGTTTCTTCTATGTCCATCTTGACAATTCAAGCTTCCACAAATTTCTCATTGCGTCTCTCTACATCATCGTTTGAAACATCAGTATTTTGAAAGAGAATTTAATGATAATCTTGAACCAAATGATGTAATAGGATGCATTATCACATCAAACGTCATGAAAATTGTGCTTCAACATATACATCCATACCTATAAAAATGCAAAGAATAATATAATTAAATCATCGGTTTCAGCACCAAAACAACTATAAATGGATAATATCTCAAAGAAAACAAAGGTTTAACTTGATAAAATTTCAAACATGCCTGTTCTTCAGCATCTTTCTCAGTTATCGTGCTTTGCAAAACTCTTTCTGTCAAGCCTAAAGAATTCAAAAACTATGATTAACACATTATTTTTTGCACCCTTTAAAATGGTTTGGCTCTAAAAATTTTGGATGAAAGTTTCAACCCATCTAGTGGACAACAGCAGACACGACATACCACTAGCGGCATGATGTTCTCTACACCATTCTCCCATGTTATCCAAGCACTCCTTGCTCTGGTTAATTACTAAATCAGGACCCTGCATAGTTCAAAAAAGATTATAATAATAAGGTCAGGTCACTGTTTCTTAATGTATCACTTCACCAATGAAAGAATAAATACGCTATAACGCAATAAAATCAGTTCTATGTAAGGAAAAACCCTTGAACAACATCAACGTTTACGTAATACTTCCCCTTTTTTTTATAAGACATGTAAACAGACACATAAGCAATTGCATAAGAATTGATAAAATCCCATAACTTTTGGAAATAAGAGTTTAAGCATTACTCAGCACTACCTACAGAAAATATAGTTTTTCAACACATTATCAAGGTGAAGTCAGTAGGGAAGTATCCAATCCTAATAAAATATGTTATTTTAACCAAAAAAAATGAAAATGACTTTTTTAAGCGAAGCCATTCTGAAATCTATCATCTTGAAGTCCTAACAATATGAAAAGACAAAATAAAATAAAATGCCAAGTAGTCACCTCCATGGATGTGGTCAATTTACCATCAGTTATAACACAAGCTATTTCCAATATTCTATCAACTTCAATATCCAGTCCTGCATTTAGAATAACCGTTAGAATTTTACAATATCAGCAATGATAACTGACTATTTACATTATAGGGTTAAACCTGTAGACTCAAACCCCTGCACATGGAAGAAGAATTGGCAGGAAACCGCAATACAATGAATGTCCCAAGTGAATTCAAAATATATGCTAACTACAAACCTAATGCTTTGCAAGCAAACTGTGAAGCTGACAACGTTGGAAGCGACAAAAAATGATATTCTTTAAACACTCATATGATGGGAGTGTTTACAATAAATCATAATCAAATGAGTTCATTTTCAAAAATCAAGCTTCAAGCTCAAATACAACTATTTTTCAAGCAATGCTCTTGATGATGGACACATTAACAAAAAATCTCAACGGAAAAGACTAAATTTCTAAAATGCCCCCAAATTCTAAAAGAAAATCATTTTGGGGTTAAATCACAAATAATAATAATAATAATAAATATAAAACAAAATTACAAAAAATATAAAAAATTAAGTGAAATCTACTTCTATAAGCAAAATATATCCACCCGCCACAATAGCTTATCAAGGTTGAAGACTAGTTAAAGATAACCACAGCTCACAATGGGCCAATGTCAGTGAATCGCTATGACCACTCTCAAAAGGTCTCAAGTTAAGGATATGGCACATGTAATTTAATCAGATGAATTTGCTGCAAAATGTAACCATTAAATTACGAACAAGGCTAAAGCCCAAATATTTCAAAATGACTCAGATCATAGGGTGTACTTGATAGGACACAAAACATTCAACTAGCTAAAGTCGACTTAAAACTATTCCCTTAGACAGATATCCACCCCAAGCATATAAGGTATACTATGCAGCCATTGATGTCAACAAGGATCCTTTGATCATGTTGTGTCTATTACTTCCACTGACTAAGTAGACTAAGTGATGTAGAACTATGTAAGAATGCAATGAATTTTGTTTAGAATTTTGCACAACTTTTGATTAGAGCAACAGTGAAGACAACTAGTAGTAATTTAAACAACAAAATAAAACGAGAAAGGGGTCACGCCCGCTTAGGCTAAATCACATAACCAGATATTTGAAACTTTCATAATAAATTAGAAAATAACGTTATGCCTGAATAGTAGCTTCAATAAGAATCCCTAATCTAACAATGAGAATTAGTAAGCAAAGAAGTGCACTCAAAACCCTACGTTTACTAAGCTTTAGCAGGAGCAGATGGAGGCGTCCTTCGTGACTGCAATCACTCACAAGAAGATTAAGGTTAAGAATGTCACAAGGAGGAGTAGGAAAAACCTTCGTCAAGGATCGGCGGCGATCTTCCACTCAACGCCTTCAAGTTGTTCTTCAATTGCTTCCACCAGAGTATCCAGAATGCGCTCAATGTAATCTTCCACAGTGTGATCGATCTTCGGATTAACGTCAAAGAAAGTTGACTGGAGCATATTTATGAAGCCGTCCTCGTCGTAGGTTAGGCCATATTCAATTTCTGGGTCGGCCATTCATAGATGAACGATGATCAAGTCTTCCCACGGCTAGCTATAACTTTAATGTTGTTGTAACGTCTTTCCAAAATTTGAAATAAATTTCAGATTTTAGGAAAATTAAAGGATGGGGATTCAAGGGGAAAATCCAATCCTTAATTCCGGTGGGGAGTCAAGTGGAGAGAGGGGGATTTGAGAGAGAGAAGGGGCGGGTATAGAGGGGGAGGCCGGCGGCAATTGATGGGGGAAGTAGGGAATTTGTTTCCAAATTGCAAGGATTGATTTTGGAAAGAAATAAGGAGGTGTAAGAGCTTTGGAAATTTCGGCTAAGAGGGAATTAGGGTATTTGAAATTATTTCCTAAGTGAGGGATTGGATTTAGGAAATAATTAAATGAGCATTAATGGGATAGGGAGAGAGGGGTCGGCGGCATCCAAAGGGGCTAGAAAATTGAGGGCAATTAATTGGGGTTCCTATTTTGGATTTAGGAATTAGGAAAGTTTTAAATTACATCCAATTTAAATTTTAAATTCAAATAGGATGAGTTTAGAAACTTTCCTAAAATAGAAGAGTTAAATTAGGAAAGATTTTGAATTCATATTCCAATGATTTTGAATTTCAAAATTATCCTAAATTAATCCTCAACCCAATTGGGAAACTCAAGGGAGAAGAGAAGTGGGGGATGGCCGACGGCTAGGGGGCTAGGGTCGGCGGCATGGGGAATTTCGGGTATGGTGGCCGGCGGCTTGTGGGGGAAAATTTTGTGGAGCTCGGTTAGGAGGAGACGATGACTTGGAGATGGAGGCGGTTTGGATGCAAGTTGTTCGATAGTGGAGGTGGAAGGGGAATGACAAAAGATAAAGAAGAAAACCACGAACCCGGCCTTCTCCAAGGTTGGTGGGTGATCCGATCTCACTCTCCTAGGGATTTCTCTCCACTCTCACTCTCAAGCTCTCACAAGAACTCATGCATGAAAGAAATTTTAATCAATCATTCATTGCTTGAAAAATAAAACAAGGGGCTATAAATAGCCTAGTACAGGAGACTCAAGAAATAAAGACGAGAATGCCCTCGGGGCTTACAAACGACACCCCTTTACTAAAAGAGTACAATGAAGAATAAAATAACATAAAATAAAACAAACACACGACACATGACTAAAAACAATACAATCATAAATCAAAAGTACAATACTTGATCGTGGTCGTAGATCGGCGGCCACGCCTCTGGTAAAGCTTCCACGATCTGATGTCCCATCACTAAGGTCCATAACAATAAGGGACGACGAAACTGTTACTCCATTAGATATTAATCAAGTTTGATATCATTCTCCCCACCATCAGCTTTAAGCTAAATGCGGTAAACTTTCCTCTATCCTAAAGATAAAAACGGTTGCTCCTATAAGCTAAGCATTTAGTGTTTATTGACTAGTTTTAATTAAAAGTTCTCTTCACCGTGTGGTATAATTAATCATAAAGTCTTACACCTCTGACAAATCTAAAATCAAATCATAAAGTCCTCAAAAATGAGTGTGCAATCTTTGGATAGTATCTAGAATCCAATCTCTATCTTCTGAAATCTTGACCCAGAAAAAATACTCTCTTAGTAGAAGCACAAATTTTCGGAAACACTATCTTGAGAGGAAACTAGGGTCAACAGTTTGAGGAAACGAATAGAAAGGGATAGAGATGTCTTGGGAGGATTGGAAGTGAGTTTTATTGGCCTGTTTATAGGAAATCCCAAGAAGAACATGGCCTATTTATTAATTCTCAAACAAACTCCACAAAAGAGGAAATCTGAACTATAAATAACAAACTAAATAACTATAAATTAACGGATAATTACAAAATAATGCATATCTAGACTTTAAAATTCAAAACTCATCATTATCCTACGGTAATATGGATTTCGCTCAAATGTTCTAGGCTTCCTACCTCCTGGTCTTGGTCATCAAGCCTCCAATAAACATTTTTTTCACTAAATGACTCTTAACAATTTTTTCAATCTCAGCAGTGAGATATCATAATAACTATCAGCAGCAGCCTCCATCAAGAAATCAGATGGTCCAAATTATCAATTGACTTGGTCTCCAAATCTCTTTACAATATGATGTCCAAATTATTAGGAAGTTCATTCTCATGAGCTTCTTTATCCCCAAATCACATGTTCAAGTCTTTCATAAGACATAATTTCAAATTCTTAATTGGGCCTATTAGGGTGAATCAAATACTCAATAATGGAGTAGATTTCAACTTAACAATAAGCCAATGATGCCTATTTGAAGTAAGATTGACTCTAGCTTAACTCATGCCTCACCTTGGGTGGCAACCCACACACACAACATGTTATCCTCGATCACACTATTTAATCATCCATGAGCAAGGGATCAACCTTCGAGTATAATTATTGAGTCAAATATACATCATGCATACCAATAATGTGCCTAAGTGCCTCTACATCACAAATCATGTATGCCATCCACCTTGTGTACCTTATAGTGCTCTCCTTTTGGGTGAGATAAAAATTTACTTTGATAGCTAAATTAGTAGTGCCAATGCATTTGAGATGCACTAGACCTATTGCATACAACTGGCAAATTTTAACATATAAATGGTCAAGTCAAATAGTTGAACCTTGGACTCAGCTCAATAAGACTCTAAGCACCTCAAACCAAGGTTTCCATAATAGTATTATTGGACCTTTAGAACTCTAAACCTTATAATGAGAGGATATCCATATTGGCATACTATCCTACCTTGGTCAACTCAAGATACCTATAAGAAGACAAATCTTGGCTAATAATCAAATTCCTAAGATATTGTGATTCAACTCATTTTTTCACTAACAAATTGGGTCCACTAGGAGATATGAGATTAATAAACTATGGGATATTGATCAGATTGACCCATTTTGAATGTCTTTTCCTGCACCCTCAAAGCCAAATCAACATCCATAATTAAGAGTGTTTTCTTCATCTTCTAAAAGATATAATTAAACGTAAGGATTTGTGCCATAATCCGTGAGACAAAATAAACCCTAGTCAATTATGCCAACTAGCTAAAGGAAGTTTTTAGAACCCTTTCAACTCAATCTTTCATTGAAATCCACGATGTTGCTCCACCTGAAATTCCAAATGAACAAAGAGAACTTAAAATTCAAATGCTAAGCCTATTAAAGCCTACCCAAGATTGAGTAATTAGTGTGATATTAACAATTATCAATAAAAATATCAGAGGATAAAGTAACATATGGTTCAATCTATTACGCAAAAAAATGGAGATATAAATGAGGATATGGCTTCTAGAATTAAGGCAAAATAGTTAAAATGGAGAAGTGGCTCAAGAGTATTATGCGAAAATAGGACATCATGATGATTAAAGGTCAACAATTAGGTCGATGATTTTATATAGATTTGTGACTTTGTGTTAGGAAGAAAAAGTTGTCGATGCCAAAATTAAGTGCGGTAGAAACTACAATGTTAAGATGAATGTGTAACAAAACGATGAAACATTAACAAATGGTTATACTTGAGGAATTGCAATAATGATATATATTAGAGATAAAGTAATTGAAAATATACTCGAGTAATTTGTACCCGTACAATGAAGATTAGAAAATGAACCTAATAGACAAGTAGATAAAATTAATGTTAGAAGAATATAAAGAAAAATGTGTAAGCCTAAGATAACACATATGGAAGTTGTTTAAAATGATTTATGAAAATTATAGGTTCACCCCTCAGACAACACTCAACAAGAAGGAATAAAAATTAAGAATACATAAAACTAACCTCAAATAGTTAGACAAAGCTTGGTGATGATAATGATGATGATGTTATTTCAAACTTTACCTAATAGAGATTAAGACCTTCAATATCATTACAACAAGACAACTATCATTTATTGTAAACTTCATACATGTCCATAGCCCAAAATAGCACGTATCATGGCGCATGGTACAGTGAAATGCATCCGTTGTGCCATTTTTAAGAAGCGGCACAAGGGTTCAAAGTAGTGCGCCATTTGCATTATGCACCGGCAATAACGCATAGCCCCATAGCACGCTAATCCAAATTTGATAATTTAGTATTATAAATTAAAATTAAAATTAATTTTTTTTTCTAATAGTTCCCACATGCACTAAAGCTCTTATCCCATCGATCAATAGGTTCCCACACGCACACGTTGCATCGTCTCACTCGGCTAGGGTATCATCTCACTAGCGCGATTTTGGCCATGCACGCACTCCAGCCTCATCTCGGCCACAAAACAACTACCCAATCTTGATTCTACTCAACTAAAGCGTCGTGCACAGCAAACTGCCTTGTCATCTTCGCATGTTGCACGCCTTTTCTTTCTTGCACATAACTTGCAAGTCTAGTTGCATGCTTTGTCTTCCTTTAACAATAACATCACTCCTTATCTTCCTCGCACAACAATCACCACATCTTGTCTTCTTCAACAAAGGTATCTTTTACGAATATGACACTAACTTTGTTATTTTCAAATTGTATTTTTTTATCAATTTTTTCTAATGTACATATGTCAATATTAGTTATCACTATCATTACTGAGTATTCAAAAGAATTTCGAATTTAATTCAAACTGAAATTAAACATTTGTAGTTGAGGTGTTGAGTACTGATGCATTCAAAAAAAAAAATACTGGAACTTAAACATCAATTTCATCATTTTTATTATCGTCATGGTTTATCTTTCGACTTAATAGTCTTTCATTTTATTCTACATTTTTATTCATAAATTTAAAATATTTTATGTCATCCTTAGAATGCACTATGCGATAAAGCTCCATCGGGGCCATTAACGCTATATTGCTCTATTCATTGTTGACAAGTACAGTAAACTCAAATATCAAAATTGATTTGGATTCTTCCTTTTATCTTGTTGAGATTAAATATAGTTGTACTAATAAAAACATGTAATTTCTCTTTTAAGCATTTTTTTTAGTTTTACCATTTTAAACCTTATGTGGAATTTACAATTATTGTTTAAAATTGCGCAATATGAGGCTCGTCTTGAGGCTGCATCAACACAATTCTAGTCTAGTGAAAAACGTCTCAAGGCTCATGCGAGTTTTTTTATGAGGTTTGCGTTTTGAGTTTTTTTTATGAGGCATGCACCTCAGCTTGGTTGAGACACGCATTGTCTTGCTAGCGTGTGTGTGAGTATGTGCCATGTGTGTGTGTATATATATATATTTTTTTATTTATTTATTTTATTTAAATGCTAAAGTAAAGCCCGAACAAATCATGCCTTAATACACTCCCGAGTCGCAACAACTTCCTGTCGACTATCTCAACCTCCAGCCCATCGCCTTCACCACAGCCACCACCGTCATAGTCGTTGTCAAGGATCCCTTGAAAGCAGCACATCACCACCCCCTCTAAAAATTTTACAATATTAATCTCATCTTTATGCAGATAAAAAATATTAATAAAAGAGGAAGATGACTAAAATAAATGAAGAAGTATATTGAGAGGCATTGAACTCCACCGGATGAGACAGGGGAGGGACAAATTTGTTATAATGACGACTCAAATAAAGACCGCCTCAATGATGACAGTACATATGATTTTTTAGTTGTTGCCAACTATTTCAGCCATTTTTAGAAATTAAATGTTGATAAGTAGAAACATGGAAAGAAAAAATTGGGAGTTGAATTTAATGTAATATGATACTTTTAAGTAATTCATATATTTAATATTTTTTGCTCATGTAATATTTGTATTTCAATTATATTCCATACAATTTATCACTTGCTACTTTACGTCTTGTACGATTTTTTGTTTCCTATGTATGTCAATTTGTTACTTCATAAATCAATATAAAGTTAATATGTTATCCTTTAACATATTGTTTGGGTATTATATAAAAATTTTATTTTAACCTTTATTTACACTTTATGTATTTTTTTTTATTCTAAGACTTACGCCTTAAAACGCCTTGAGCCTTAAGACTCACCTTACGAACAAAAAATAACTCAATACCTAATTGCGCAATTTTAAACCTTGTTTATAATTCATGTTCTTATTTTTGCTGCATATTTAATCACCATCTATTTTAGATGCTTGCTACTTCTTTCTAGATTTTATCATGTAAATACATCAACAACAACAACAACATCAAGCCATTATCCCATTACGTGGGGTCGGCTATATGAATCTTTTTTCTAGATTTTATAACGTAAATACATAATATATACAAATATAAGCTTCGTTGAGTACCAACCTCCCACATCCCCCATCCCAAATGCCCTAATGTTTTGATAGGATTTGTTGGCTCCTATTAATGTTGCTCACGATTGTGTGAGGCGCCATTTTATTTGTTGGTGCTAATGGGCTCATTGATTTCCTTACTATATTTTGGGTTTTGCATTAAAAAACAACGAAGAGCACATGTTCCAAGTCCTTACGCTGTTTTTTTTCCTTACTAATATCCACCAGCACATCTGTACTTAATGCAATTCCATGCAGTATTTTGCCATCACCATATACAGTAAATCCCCTCCCGTCTAAAGTTATTAAATTAAAAATATATAACAAAATTTATAAAGGGACTTTTAATTGTATCTCTTATTTAAAGTTGCTTCTGTAAATCAAATCCCATCATCATGGATCATTAAGTTGTCCCATTGAAGTTTTCCCTATGCATGGTGTTTGATTTATAGTAAAGATAAAACCTAATGTTACGGTGGTGGTGTTGTTTGGATGAGATGTCAAAGAAGTGAATGAATGAGAAGTCAGCGGTGGTAACAAGGTGCTTAAGAAAAGAGAGATGAATCCACTTCAAAGAACCCGAAAGCAAGAGTATGATATTATGAAATATGTATGTCGAGGTTTGTAAATGACAAAAGGCATGACGGGTAAATTGTCAACTCTAGTTCTCACTCTAATTACTAAAAGTAAGACACTGTGCGTATGCCATTCTATGATAAAAATTTCTTAAAAGCTTTGTCTATTGTGTAACACGAAAAAGTTGTTTGAGAGGGAATGACTAATTCTTCAGTATATTTGGCTCACCAAAACGAATGTTTGCTATGATGTATTAGGAATTCCATGACGCTCAGTGCACAAGACTTTCATGTTTATCTGCTATGTATGTGTAAGAAAATACTATTTTTTAAGACTTTGATGATGGCTCCATCAAAGTAAGAATAGTTGGAAGAGTATTTCCTTAATAGAGATCTGTATAAAAAGACCTCACTACGCTGCAAGCAAAACTGAAAATTTCAGTGTAATGAATGTGTTATGTTTGATAATGTAAATACATTGCGGATCAACATTATAACAGAACCACTAGCCTTAACCCGATTGTTTAAAGTTGTTATCATACATGTCAATGGCGAAAAATTGCGTGCGTCATGATGCACGGTGTGACGTGACGCACATACGACATTATTTGCTTTGCACGACACAACACATCAAAATAGTTCGTGCTATTTTGCATCATGCATGGGCAATGGTTCATGGAACAAGACACAAATAGCACGTGAAATTTTGTTAACATGTTATAAAATATAATTAATTTTTAAGTTTTATATTAATATCATAATTATTTATTAATCCATTAAACATCAAATAAATTAAATATAAAAAAAATTAAAGGATTCAACTTTTTGTTGGATTTAAAGTTGTCATTTTTGCTATTTGACATGATTTGGGCTAAATTATGCTTAAATCCTGCTCAAATCTATTGATGTAAGTTTCTGCATAATTTAAATTTATCATTTTTCATGCTTGGAAGGATGTTTATGATTAAATTGCCCAAACCAACCTATTGTTTGCTATTAATGGTATTATATATATTGTGTACCATGTTTAAAATGGCATGCGCCTAACAATGCGCTGTGCACCATAGCTCCACAGGGAACTTTGTGTCGTGTTTCGCCATTCGCCATTAACAAGTATGGTCGCTGTATAAATCTTTAATCTCCATTCAATCCCAATGAATGATGAAAAAGGTGTTAACTCTATTTTTGTAAGCTTTCTAGCACAAAATCTAGTTATGTTTGCTTGGGTCCACATGCTTCCTTCATAATCGATAAGCAATAACTCCATCCACTCCTTATCATGCATAATTGTACAATAATTCCTTCCATGGTTTCTCCTATTATTTCAAAGTTATGTTTGGATGTATATCTAAATCTAGCAAGTGCAATATGCTATGGCTTAAAATTGTAACAAGTAATTTATGAGTGGGTTAATGTGTTATTCAGTCATGCTTGTTTATTATATAGTTAATGAGTCATTGTAGTCTTGATATATCTCCTCTTTAGGAGTACTTGGCATGCAAATGAAATGAAAATTTTCCTTGTATGTGATATTCTTCTTCTTCTTCCTCCACCTTATCTCAAGCCTGCTTTTTTTTTTTCCAACGAGCTAGAAATCATCATTTATTGTTGCAATCCTTCGCGGGTCAATAAAATTATTCACCCCTTAAAAACAGACCTTGCCCTCAACGTCAAATCATATAAAAACCAGATAAATCCACCTCCGTCAGTATTTTTAGGTCATGGAATGTTGAGGCAAACCATGGCGAAAGTATAGGAGGGTGGGCGGCCTATCAAGCTACACTTACAATAATAACGAAGTGGCAATTAATGTGCAACCACCCTTTCAATTGGTTCTTACAATTGCTCTAATGTGATCGGAGTTAGTTGGGGCATGCTAGGAATATCTTCAAAACTTGTAGACAATAAAAAATTGTAGTTGTGGAGCAAGAGAGGGGACTTTGACGTTCATTTGAATCAAACAATGAGTTTGAACAGATGTTTGGATCTCAAGTTGAATCAAGCAACGAGCACGAGCAAATTTTTAGATTGTGAATTGGACTACTGGTGTAGGCAAGAAGGCGTTGATGATCGATTGAATCACATAAGGGACTCAAGCATATGCTTGTCATTTGTTAATAACCTGAATGCATCACTAGTTATTTGCTTTTCATTTTTGGACTAAAAAGTTGCATGTCGTGACCTTAATGTGTATAATACGGCTAACTTTTGAATGCTCTTTAAGAAAAGTTGGGCCTGAGTTTCAATTGTCACTCAAACTTGGCTTTGAGCCCAATCAATCGTCAATTAATGATGCGTATAAACTCCCAATTCTCACCAAGTTTTTGGTCAATTTTGTCAAAGCAGTTCGATTCATTGATTGTTGAACTAATTTTAGTTGTTGTTGCTCTTAAGAGGCATGTCATCAAACAAGGATCAAGTTATGTCAAAAGCCCAATAAGGATCGAGCTATGTGCCAAAACCTAGCTAATTTTAGATGGAGGCAAGAGATGTAGATTCAAATGGCAAGAGAAGTAGATCGGAGCATGACAAATGAGGTTGCCACAAATTTGATGAGGGATAATTGGAGATAGAGAGATCTTGTGGTTTGGAATGTCATCATAGGGCTTGAGACTCTATGTAAACGATGCCAGAGTGAAGAATTAGGAAGGAAAAAAAGGTGCGTATGATCTAGGAATAGCAGCATAGTGGGGATTCGACAAGAGGAGTTCGACAAAAATTATGCGGAGGTGACTACGAGAGTCGCGGAAGCAAGTTTGGTGGTGTGGGAGACAATGGAGTTGGTGAATCTTGAAGCTTTGTGAGAGATAGGGAAGAGAAGGCGGAAGTCTAGAATAATATTGTGCAGGTTGGTGGAGACAATGTGCAACCAAAGGCAAAGATCTATCAAATATGGAGATAATGGTAGTGAACGCAAGATCTAGTTAGGAGATCAAGATTGACAAATGGATGTGATTAAATTTATTTTGTTTTTTCTTTGATGAGGTCGATGGAATAGTGGATGATAACATAGAATGATAACAACACCCACACCCCAATGGTGGAAATGATAAACTAGGCTGCGTATCTAGAAGTATGGAGGGAGTAGTTGCGTCGATGTCAACTGGGCAAAAAATCGAGCGATGGAGATGAGATATACTAATTGACGAGCACCAATAACGAGTATCTCAACAAGAACACCAACTTTTATGACCTCGAAGGATCACAATAGTAAATAACAATTTCAAGCTTGCTATAAACTCTAGAAAATGGAGGATTCAAAGAAGTTGAAGGAAAAGGAAGGAGAATATCTCAAACAAGGAGATTTTTCTTTTCATGTTGCACACCAAATCTCCTAAAGGAGATGATATTTAAAGACTACAATGACTTAATAACTACTTTAATATGCAAAAATATGATTCAATTACATATTAATTTACATAAAAACTAAGCATTGCAATTATAAAGCATATCATAGTAGAGCTTTAGAATTTAAGATTTATATATCTAATTTATAAGTAGAAAACTTTAGGATGCTTTTAAAAATCAAATTAAAATATTCTCCTAACAAGAAAAAAAATTGTCGACATAATGCAAATATTGATTCCCAACCTGTCATTTCCAAGTCAATCCATACCAAAGGTAGTTTATAGTTTCCTGATAATGATGATGATAATTGAAGAACCTTCTTGTTAGATTTATGACTTTTAGAAGGAGCTCTTTTCACTGTTAATTCACCGGTATGTTCATCACCATCACCTGCCACAAGATAAGTTGCAGAAATTAAGTTAAGGTACAACTTCAAAGGGTTTTTTGTGTTTTGTGAATTTTCCATACATTCATATTTAGCATATGGATATCACAAGAAATGCAATAACATGTTAAACTACTCCAAAGAAAATAAAGTTATTTAGGTGGTCAATGAAAAGTTAGATTTCTCATGATTGAATAGCCCTGTTTATGAATATTATAGATTCAGAAAACTAAAAATAAGCTAAACAAGTTTCATTTGTGTATACATCTTGCTAAAAAAGTGCTGAATTTGTTTTACGGGGCTGTTTTTCAACGAGTAGAATTTAAATCAATTAGGATTTAGTAAATCCTATAAATCTAGATTTAGTAAACCTTGAGAGAACTAAAATCAAAAAATTGTTTGGCATGACAAATTTTAAATATTGCTAAATCCATATAAATTGTTTGTTGTTCGTTCCTGGATTTAAGATTTGAAAGAGTAATAAATCCTTAAATCCATTAAATCCTGTCACTGGAATGATTTAACAAATCTTGGATTTAATCAATAAAATGAGCGAAATGAAACTTATCAAAACAATAGGATAGGATTTGAAATCTATAAAATTCTGTTTGGCAAGATTTATGTTAAATCTCACTTAAATCCTTCCTAAAATAGGATACCAAATAAGCCAAAATTTTTATTTATTCCCTTCTCAAAATACATACAAAGTATATTTAGCAAGTCAAAATGCCCCTGAAGCATATGATGCTGGTAATAGAGTTCTTACAAGTGCAATTAAAATTTAGCGATTCATATGCTTGAAAAACGGAAAATTGAACAAGTAATTAAGGTTCGTCATTATAAGTTAGCTATCTCACTATAACATTGTTCAACCAAATAAATGTGTGCTCAGCAGCGCGTAGCAAAAGTTCCTTCAACGAGATCAATAAACACAATTTTATAAAACATCTCTTCTTACCAGATATTCGCCCAGAGCTTTCATCAATGGCGGATACAGCATTCGGGATGGCAATCTGCTCCTTATCGTCTTCTGCGTCCAAATTAAGGACGGAGAAGAAGTTCGAAAGCCCGCTCATGCTCCAATCCGGGAAGACCTATCTGGCACGAGAAAATTCTTCAAGCAAAACGTAGGGCTTTCGACTCGAATCCCAATCGTATAATGGTCACTAAACCCTAATTCGTGTTCCAACTCCTAATTTAATCTCCGATATAAGTTGAACGCTTCAAAGTTATTATGGAGCGTTTGGTATGCCGAAAATTGAACGAAAATTTTATAGAAGGAAAGGATTTTAAAAGAGTTTTAATATTTGATTTTTTCTAAAAATTGCAGAAGAAAATTGTTTATAAATTTAAAATATCTTTTAATTTAATATTTATATATTTAAAAATTATTAGATTTGCTTGATTTTTAAATGCAATGTAAATTTTTTATCATTGGCATTGCTCATCGTAGTCGAACACCATCGTTGTTGCTGCCAATCGGCCACAACTATTGCCATCAGCCAAGAGTCGCCTCAATATTTTTTTAATTTTACATTCCATTTATTTTATATTAACTCAAATGAATAAAACAGTCACATACATCCATTATATACTTATATAAATAAATCCAACTATTTGAAACACATAGCATTCATTTAATATTGCATTCTCTATTTTACTCTGCATTTTTTTTTTTCAACAAAACAAATGGCCCCTACATTCAAATCAATTGTATATTTTACTCCCCATTAACTGATGAATTCTCAAATGTTAGAACCATAAATAAAACGTAATTAGTAATTTTAATGAATCTTTTGTATATTTACAGTTTATAATTTAAGGAGATATGACAAGATCATCCTCATTTTGCAAATCAACAATTTCCTTGTTGCCATATTTAAATTAATTGTTTTTTAAGAAAAGTGAATTATATATATATATATATATATATATATATATATATATATATATATATATATATATATATATATATATATATATACTCTCATTGGTCTTTGAACTAAAACATTCGCTATCATCATGCATTTAATTTTCCAAATCCACTAACCCATTAGTGAGCGGAACCTTATTCATTAGTTACAAACTTAGGGTTGGGTAGTCTTGATTTATCACTCACATTTAGAAAATTACTTCTTTGATTTTCGTAAATCATAATGTGTATAATAAAATAAATATGTTAATGAAAAATAAAAATAAGATAATTAAACACAATTAAATCAAATTTATCAAGCTTTAATAAATAAAAGCTACTAATGGATTTAAATTCAATAAATTAATAATAAAACTTAAATAAATTAGAATTAAATAAATAAATATCAGTAAGAATTAACATGAAAGTAAAATAAATCAAACAATTAAACTTAAATAATTCTAACGTGTTAATTAAAAATTGATTAAAAAAACCAAGATAAATCATTAAAAAATAAATAAAGTAAATAAAAATTAGTGAACGATAATCCAATTTTAATCATCTTAAATAAAATAAGATTCCATAATTAACATAATTAAATTTAACTTAATCAAATAAGTTTATTAATTAAATATTAAACAAATAACTAAAGGACTTTTCATGTTTTGTGTTTGATTCTTTTAGAGGGCATATTAGTATTGGGTTTAAAATTCCTTCAATCAATTTTAAATAACAAGATAATTTTATGTATTATATTTAACTCTATTTGAAAGATACACATGCATTGGATTAGAGGGTTTTTAAATCATTAATTGAGCTTTTATGTGTTATGTTTGCCTCTATTTTGAAAGACATAAGTGCATTATATTATTAAATCCTTAAAATAAATAATTAACTCAATGTATTTAACGAATAATCAAATATAATCAACCAAGGTAATTATTGAATAACTAGGACTTACGAGGCTATTAAGTTTGCGCCAAAGATGATGAAATAAATCTCTTAGCCTTGGTTTAATAAAGGTGATTACTATTCAATTTAGATAAACATTCATACAAAAAATAAAAAAATGCTTGGATATTTGAGGCATTCATACATTATGCTTAATTCCTTTTGGAGAACATATATATATATATATATATATATATATATATATATATATATATATATATATATATATATATATATATATATATATATATATATATATATATATATATATATGGATTCATAAGGCTTTTCTATTAAGTAACTTAATAAATTATTGATAAATCTTAAAGACATTAATAAAACTTTAAAATATTAAATTTTAAACTTAAATTAAAATATCACTTGACCTATAACCAATAGATAAGTTCAAACTTAAATATCAAATCCCCTATGATATATCAAATACACACATCATTTTTCACTCAATATAACTTATTTTTAGGGCCACTAACTCCAATTTTAGGCTAGGTAGTTGTTTATATTGTTTGATATGGGTATCTTTGCCTTTAGGGTACCCATAATATGTGTGTTTACTTTATGTATTCTATATGTCATAAATGTATGTTATACACCTAACTTCACGGTACATTTTGCATGCATGCACATCATATCACTGCTGCTTAAATAAAGTGTCAAAGTAGAATGTACATATGATGCTTGTAATAAAATATTCAAAATATAATGTATCTAGGACTATATATAAATTGTAAAGTGCTCATTATATATTTATATATTTCAATTTTAAGAAGTTATAAAAGGCTAAATGTAACTGCTTGTACATACATATAGGGCTCCAAAAGAAAACCTCTTCTTCTTGGAATGGTTTTCTCTTTTGGAATTCTATAATGTAGACTCAGAGCCGTAAAATAATAAACAATCACATTTAGACATATTCCTTGCATATATGTAAGAAAATCATATTGGTTGTGGTGGAGCTTGGCACCTTGCTTTCTTGCTAACCCCATGTCATATTTATGTTCACAAACAAATGAATAAAAGATTTATATTAATGCATTTATTTCATGCATCATCACACATGGTGCTAAGTAGATGCATTTGCATATTTTATATATCCCTGATTTGAAATTCAAGATTAAAATCCTTGACACCTTAGGATAGAGCCCTCTTATCTTACGTACATAAGATGATTAATTATATTTAGGATGTTAAATGACAACTCACTATAGGCAAATATAAGCTAAGATTGTACACTACTCAACATGTCTCCACTAAATCCTGAATGAATTTTAAATCTATAATTTCTCTTAGGATAGTAAATAAATCTTTGATCTTCTAAATTAAAATTTTTAATCAAATATTCATATATTAAAAAAAATTTAATTCTCACTAAAGATAAAGAAAAGAGCTTATCCCCTTCAAAATAGAAGAACCTCGGAATCTCATTATGCACCAAACAAAAAAGAGAATAATATAGCATTCTTAATTGAGAGTATTATTAGATCGATGACTAAGTTTTAATTAACAATAGGGGCTTGCACCCATGGGGAACTAACACCCATATCAAATAAACTTCATTCATTGAAGTGATAAATCACGTGGCTATCGAGCAATACATATTATTATCCATCGAGATGTTTAGGTGAAAGCCACTATTCTCCATGGATAATCATATGTATGATTTTATCTTCTCTTCCATTGATCTGCTTGTGCAGAGTATAAAGTTATGCGACTATTTTATCATACGGGATAGTGCGATCATAATCTTTACATTTTGAACCCGATGAGCAACATCCTTTAGGAGACCCATAACACCTTCTTTTATATATATATATATATATATATATATATATATATATATATATATATATATATATATATATATATATATATATATATATATATATATATATATATATATATATATATATCATTAATTTCGTTTCCATTAATTTATCATTATTTATAACTCTTGAGCCCATCTCATTGATTTATTTTCATATCAAATCTTCTTTGAGATTGCTAGCAACATCATTCTTTCTCCAACAAGCTCTCATAAAGAGCTTGCGACTTGCTCTTCTTCTCAAGTCTAGTGGGCGGTTCTCCTAGATGACCTCTCTAGTCAGCTCCCGCTACAATTTTTCTTTGGGGATGCTTCTCCAATGAGCTTCTATTGAGACTTTATTTCGAGTTTAAAGGTCGAGCCACTTTTTAATTGATGATGCAAACTTTAGTTCACTGCTAGTAGAACTCGAATCATTTATATATTTATTTTTTAATGCTCAGTACTCCTTAATAGCCTTACCTTCTCCAAGAAGCTAATGCTCTAACCTATTTATCTATGCTTCGTTGTACTTTTTTTTTTTGGGAATATCTTCGTTGTACTTCTATCTCCAACTTTCTTATCCTCTCCACCGGTCCGGAAACAATCTTCTTCTCACCGAACCCTTCGCTATTCATGATGCTACCACTCATTCCTTCATCCCACGCTATTATTCTTCCCCGTTTCTTTTATGCCACTCCGCAGTTCCTGATGAAGCCTTCTTTGTACAAATTTCGAACTCCCGCTATGCCAAAATGACATTTTGACTCCTAATCTGTGAAGTCATCTTCTATTTGATTTTTTTGTTACCTCCTCACCATCATCGATTCGCTTCTGAGGTAGTTTTTTTTAATTTCTCTGTTCTCAAAACCTATACTGATGGCTTCCTCTACTCCTCCATACTCCATAAACACTTCGAAACCCCACCAAAGCCCTCATCCAAATCCCAAGAGCCATCTCCATAAGCAACAAAAGAGACCCCATAGGCTTCAGTCCTCTCCTTCTATGCTTAGTAGCTCTTCCTATAATAGTGCTAGCTCTGCCCATGGTAAATTCCTGACACCTTCCTCTTCCACTAGTCTACAAAGTCATCATCTTTCTCTGCCTCTGCTTGGCCCGGAATTCCGACGAAGCCGAACTACCAAAGTTATCTCAAAGAGAAATCTTTCTTCTCCAAGGACCTACTTTTCTCAAACCCGTAGCGCATCTGCTGCAGCTGTGGACATCACTGCCAGGCTTCTCTGTTCAAGCCTGGATGATATCCAGGGTCTCAAAGGTATCCTTGGCTCATTCCAACATAAGCTTAAAATCCCTGAAGATTACTGTTTTGTGCTCCACGAGCTTGGTAATAGGGATAAATGCCCCCCAAAGGCGCTTGCTTTCTTCCATGCTTCAATACCTTTGATGCGAAATTCCACAGAGAAAGGCAAGCTCCTCACCGCTGTCATTGGAATCCTTGGCAAGTTGGGTAGGCATGATCTTGCAAGGCAGGTTTTTGATTTTGGCTTATCCCAAGGTTTTGGCAACACAGTCTATGCTTATTCTGCACTTATCTCAGCTTATGCTCGGAATGGGCTGTCCTCTGAGGCTATGTCAGTTTTTTCTTTGATGAAGGCATCGGGTGTTAGACCAAATAATATTTCATATAATGCTGTGATTGATGCATGTGGGAAAGGAGGTGTAGACCTTGAAATCACTGTTGGATTCTTTCGAGAGATGCTTCAAAATGGAATTTGTCCTGATAGGAAGACATTCAATTCTCTTCTCGCTGGTTGCAGCCATGCTGGACGGCTTGAGGATGCACGCATTCTGTTTGATGAAATGATTGATCTCGGTATTGGTCGAGATATCTACACTTACAACACGTTCATCGATGTGCTTTGCAAGGGTGGGAATATGAAATTTGCCGTTGAGGTTATTCCCGACATGTTAAGCAGTTATATCCAGCCAAATGTTGTTACTTACAGCACCCTGATGGATGGATATGCCAAGTTGGAGAGACATGACGAAGCCCTTAATTTATATATGGAGATGAAGTCTCTGGGTATTCAATTGGATCGGGTGTGTTACAATACATTGCTTTCTATCTATGTGAAATCTGGAAGGTATGAGGATATTACAAGAGTTTGTGAGGAGATGGAAGTTATAGGTATAGATAAGGACATTATTACTTACAATTCTTTGATAACTGGGTATGGGAAGCAAGGGAGATTTGATATTGTAAGTTATTTGATTCGGGATATGAGGGAGAAGGGGGTTGCCTCAAATGTATTAACTTACTCAACTTTAATGGATATCTATTCAAAGGCTGGTATGTATGAAGATGCTGCTAATGTGTTCTTTGACTTCAAGGAATCTGGGTTGAAAGCTGATGTAGTTTTATACAGCTCTTTTATAGATGTGCTGGCTAAGAATGGCTTGGTGAAGTGTGCAGTGTGGTTGCTTGATGAGATGCAACAGATTGGCATTGAACCAAATGTAGTAACTTATAATACCATTATTGATGGTTTTGGAAAGTCGAGGTTTTTTGTTGAGGAGGGTATTGGGAATGGGATGGCAGGAGGTAAGGGAAATTGCAATCAAATTGTTAGGATCTTTGGAAATCTGACCAAAGAAATTATTCAGCCTATGGTGGATGAAGCAACGAAGAAATCTGAGGACTTGTTCTGCATTTTGGGATTGTTTCAGAGGATGATACAACAACGAGTGAAGCCTAATGTTGTGACATTCTCTGCCATATTGAACGCTTGCAGGTTAGATTCTGCAACACTTTTTAAAACTAAATTTGTCTGTGCCAAGAAGAGGTAGATAGGCCCCTACTAGTATGTTGCAATTGAATGGTAAGTAAAAGAGCAAGTCAATAAGCTCCACAAGTATAAGGCTTTGTTTTGCGTGGCTTACGCTTTTCTATTTTTGTTATTCTCAAACATAATTTCTATCCCGCTTTTCAAAAATCAAATTTCCATGGCAAATTATGAGAAAACAAAGTGGAAATGATGTGAAACATAAATGCCATGTACTTGTCTAGGTGGCAAGATTAATTAAATCCCAATCAATTTGGGGAGAGAGAATGAAAATCTGAAATTAAATTTCAGATTAAGTGGAATTGGCGGGATGAATTTGAATTTAAACTCAAATTTAATGAGGAGAATTAAATTGGATGAGAGGGAATTGTGGGAGGTAATTATGGAGGCTTAATGAGATAGGAGAGAGATGGGAAATTTTAAGTAGGTGGGGACCACAATTAATTAATCAAAATCTGAAATTTAGATTTCAAATTTTAATTATATCATGTAACTCCCTTCTTTAAAGAAAATTGGGAGGGAATTTGAATTTCAAAAAGATTGTAACTCCCCGTAATTAATATCCTAATTTAATTTGACTTAATTAGGAAATTCATTAGGGGAGGGGAATTCAAAATTCGAATAGGTGGGCTAGAGGGAAACCGGCGGCAAGGCTTCACGGTGGACGGTGGGCCGCTGGGCGGTTTTCTGGCCGGCGGTTGGCTAGGGGAAAGGGGCGGCGGCAAGGATCCGAGGGAGGAAATGGGCAATTCTACTAGGGATTACTATGCCACGGATTCACCTTGATTTCCCACACCAATTGATCACAAAGATAATGGAGAAGGTCTAGAACTCACAAAGAGATCTAGCTCTTCTCAAAACTCACTAAGAGATTTGAGAGAGAGATGCACTCACAAAGAGAACACAAAATAGAGAACTCACTAAGAGATCTCAAAAGAAAAAAGAACTCACTAAGAGATCTAAAAGATGGAACTCACAAAGAGAACGCAAAAAGCAAATTTTCATTAACCATTCATCATCCCATTACATAAGAAAGGGCCTCTATATATAGGCCTAAGAAACTAAAACAAGACACATATGCCCCTAAGGCTTACATAGGACGACCCTCTTAAGTGAGGGTAAAAACGAAAAATTCATAATAAAAATTTAAAAATTAAAAATAAAATATAAGATAACGTGGGACGATGATAGCCATTGATCTTCAGCTCCTCGGATAGCCATAGACGGTTGAATGTCCGCATCATTCTCCCGGGGTGAAAAAGAGCTCGACTCCGTCGAGTCCGCACCCCAGGTAACCATGCTCTGATACCAAACTGATGTGAATCCAGGAATCAAATCTTATGAAATTAATAGAAGTTATGTAAAATAATGAACGTACATTCTCTAGCTTTGCGAAATTGACAAATCAAAGGAGATCTTGGAAGTTAACCACGCTTAGGCAAGATAATTCGACTAAGTTTACAAGATCAATAAAATAACGACTCCAATAAAGCAAAGCGAATGACTAGATCAACGAGAATCCCAAGGTTAACAAAGCGATGGCTCACCTTGAGGCCGCTCTCATTTACCGATCTCTAAGCTTGTTGGGAGAAGAAGAGCCACGCTAGTGAAGAGACCACTCCGGGGAAGACGATGCCGTAGATCCGTAGAGGAGGAGAGGAGGGCGCCGGATTTGGAAGATGTGTGGAAGATCGCCCGTCGATAGACCAATTGTACTCCGGCCGTTGTCTATCAATAACTTTGGTGAGAGAGGGAAGAATCCGTTCCAAGTAATCCCCCACCGTGTCTTCGTCGGATTCGAATCCGGCGTCAAAGAAAGGAGAGCGTAGTACGTCGAGGTTTCCTTGAGCATCAAACACTAGTCCCCATTCGAGTTCGGGATCCGCCATGAAACATGGAGAAGGCGCTAAGTAGTTGCCGCAAGAAGACCTCTAAAAGGATGGGGAAAGTGGGCGGCGGCTTGGAGAATCCAAGGGGAGGCCGGCGGTATGGATGGGAGAGGGAGGAGAATTTCAAAAAAAAAAAAAAAAAAAAAACTGAAGTTTAATTTCAGTTTTAGTGAAATTGGAGGGAAACAATTTTGAATTTAATTAGGATTCCAATTGAGGAGGGAGGTTTAATGCCGAAATTAATGGGGGCATTCAAGAGGGGGCCGGCGGCTTTATGAGAGGGAGAGGGAATTGGGAGAGGAATTAAACTGAAATTATTTCAGTTTTAATTCCAATGGGAGGGAAAATAAAGGCTCTCTAATTTGAATTTCAAATTAGAATTAAGGAAGTTAAGTGAGCAATTAATGGGGGCTTGATTGGGGGAAGGGGGGGGAAGGGGGGGGGGGGGGGGGGGGCCGGCGGCATGCTCAAGAGGGAGAGCAATTTGTGGAGAAAATAATGGGAGTTAATGCTTGATTGGATGACGTGGCGAGAGTTTCACAATCCAAACTAATTAGATTTGAATTTCTTTTTTTCTTTCATCATGAAAACTTTCCATATTTGGATTTCCAAATTAGGAAATATTTCAAATTTTGAAATTTCAAACTCTAATTTGAGGTTGGGAGAGAATTCTGGGATGAGGCGTATGAGGGGTTTGGCCGGCAAGGTGGTGGGCGGCGGGATGGGGCTAGGCCGGCGGTGGGGGAACTCCCTTGGGCCGGAGGCAAGAGCAAAGGGAGAGAGGCTTTTGGGGAATTCTCTAGTGGGGAAAATATCATGTAGAAAACAAATAAATAAAACAAGATAACTAGAGAACTCACTAAGAGATCTCAAGGGGAAGAACTCACCAAGAGATCTTTCTTGCACTCACCAAGAGAACAATATGGAGGAAATTTTCATTCATTAAGCAATAATCCCAATACAATGACAAGAGCCTCTTATATAGGCTTTACAATAAAATAAAATGCATAAAGACAAATATGCCCTCGGGCTACAATAAGCACTACATCCCTCATGGGGGGTACAAATGAAAAACAAGAAATAAAATCATGAAAAGAAAAGTAAAGCATCAAAATACAGACTCTGAATCGTCGCCGTCGATCGCCGTCCCCGGCGATGGTACATATGTCGAAATCGGATGTCCCCATCAGGAAAATTGTATGATTTTTCATCCAGACTGGTCTTGCAAGTTTTTTTTTTTCACACAAGTAGGTAGAAAGTAGAAACTAAATGAAGCCTTAAAATAATCAACCACACCCATTTGGGAAAAAAATTAAACAAAAATATCATGGCCTGAGTGAAGACAATGTATAAAACAAATGCAACTAAAACTGATGAAAAATATCCTTTTCGAGGATTAAGTAGTCGGAATAGAGTAGTGCTGCTTAGAGAAGTAGAAACACAAGATTAAGTAATAAGTAATAGGAATGATATCTCCCCAAAAATGTTGGCTAATGACAGACCTTTATCCACATACTATTTGATCTATTAATAATTGTTTACTATTCTAAGATGTAATTCCTATTCTAAGCAAGTGCACATGTCGTGTGAAGTAATAAAATGATGAGATGAGTATTGTTCCCATGAGGATTTGGAATTATTTGAAGCTCACTCTATTGTTGTTTACTAAAATTACTATATTTATTTTGTTAGAAAATGAAAAAGGGTGATTCAATGAAAAGTAAAACACTACAATTGCAAAAGATAAAGACAATATATTTTTTTTTTAATTTGAACCTATAATATTTAAAAACACATGTTTGCAATAGAGAGATTTATTCCTGATATTGTTGTGAAGCAAAACATAAGTACTTCTCGTCTTTGTCGAGCTCATTGGAGTATTAGCTATGATTCCTCCTACCTACAATTTTACTATTTCCTTAAGATCCCATAACCCTAACCATCATATGTCTATGCATGGAAAGATTACCTTTCAAAACATCTAATTATTCTTCTACTCATTCGAGGCTCTATATCATACTAGGTTTTAACCATACATAAACTAGAGGAAGCTTGGAGGAATTAAAAACAACTTTAAGAAAATTATGAAATAATCGATCTACTTTATGCAAAATGGAAATCACTGCAGAAGATGAAGCGCCGAAGAACCTCAGCTTGTTGGTCATTGGCCCATTGGAAGCAAGTATCAAAGAAGAAAGAGCTTTTTTAAGTGATAATAGCAGCAGCGTGGAAGCCAAGCTTTTTATTTTTTTATTGTTTTGGGAGAAGTAATAGTAGTAGGGCAGATACATTTATGACATTAAATGCAATAAGCTTTTTGCAGTAATTTTTTTTTTGTGAAATACTACAACTTTTTAAAAAATTTTAAATACATATAATTTAATAAAAAAGTGAATTTTCTTCTAAATAATATAAATTAATAAATAAGATTATTTTTTTCCCTTAAATATTTACTTAATTGAGTAAGCTTATGAGCTAATGAGCCTAGTCTTATCAAACTCGAACTCGAGCTCATTTAATACGCGATCTTGAGTTTGAGCTCAAGCTCGAGGCTCGATAAACTCAACTCGCAAGCTCGTTAGCAAGTCTAGTTTCAGCCGACTCGGCTCTGTTGCACCCCTAGCTGGGGCGATCCCCAAGTAGTGCCTTGGCACTATGCTTTCAAGCATTCATCTGAGACCTCATTGCTGCAGTGCCGAACTGGTGGCGCTATGGCGCTTGGGGAAGTTGTAGCGCTGAGGTAGTTTTAAAATTTTTTAACCTATTCCTACACCAAAAGATATATTTATCTAGCACTTTATAACAAACATATGCAATTTAAATTATGCAATTTTTCTACTTATCAGCTAACATGCTTGTGAAACATTGAGGTGTTAGTTACATTGTCAAGATGTTTAATGCTTATATTTGGCTACTTTATTTTGTTGAGATGTATATGAACATGATGGTTGGTGAATAATACTCAAAATTGATTGCATATATTTAAGGGTATTATCAATATAAATGGATTTATTTTGATTAGAAGTTGTACTTTCACTTTTGGATGAAATAGTTATAATATAGAGAAGATTTTTGATCATTACTTCAACAAATAAACACACATAAACTTGTTGTGATCATCAATGAAGGAAATGAAATAATATAAACCCTGCTTATGCCTTAATCCGTAGTTATCAGAATGTACCAAGTGAAAAGGCCCAATACTATGTCAAGGGGATGATGAGGGAAAGGGAACATGATGATGTTTTCCATATTTGTAAGCTTCATATTCAATTTTTAAAACAAAGAATTGTATATTAGTGAAGCCCTTAAAATGGTGACCCTGATGATGGTGCCACAGATAAAGAAAAATAAAGGAGGATGATAGTTGGGATAATAATTATCTCAAACCTAAACTCATACACCAATTATTTTGTTCATACTGAGGTCTTGAAAAACATAGCATGAAGGAAAAAGCTTATAAAAAATTATGAAATTTGGTGATACAGTGCACGGACAAAAGATTTATCCAAAAATGTGAGACATAAAATATTATCTAATGTTATGAAGAGGAGGGATTGCTTGATCCTTTTCCATCAATCAGAGGAAGAGAGCCTTGACAAAGGGAATTTATGTCGTGGTAAACGATGATAATAATTATTGGTTACATTTCATATGAGAAGTACTCCAATCTAACAAACCATAATGAGCAATTGCATCCAAGTCAAAGAAGGAAATAAAAGCTGAAATGGTCATATTCCTCTTGGGAAATGACAACTATACAATTCAACCGGCCAGCTCCTATTAATTAAGTCACGCGAAACAGAAAAATGGAATCGAGTAGAGCCGCGGCCTAGGCGAACCACACGAGAGCTTAGGTGGGGCTGGAAGGGGTGGTTTTCGATTCCGAGCGAAGGTTTGAGTTCAGGAAATAAAATCAGACGACTCCTCACGAAGAATAACTCCCTCCTCTCATTACCACAAAATAAGCGAAGCCGAGAGAAATGATTGAGAGGAAGAAGGAGAAGGAAGGTATGCTATTTTTCAATTTCGTTCACTTTGTGTGAAATTTTTTCGCAATTTAAACTTAAGAAATGATTCATATCTCTTTTAAAGGTAAAGGAAGAGAACTTGAGAGAGAAAGAAGAATGATTTTATGTTGGAAAATTTTTCTTTGTAAGTAATTTCAATCATATTTATTTCGTGTTTGAATTTTGAAGGTATAAATCATAAAATTTATTATAATGGTAATAATAGTATATGATTTTTGAAAAGAAGAAAATCTAACTTGAAAGAGGAAGTGTTTGGATTTGGAAAATTCCTTCATAAGAAAGTGTAAGTAAATTCCCTTTCTTATTTTTTTCATTTCACATTGAGAGAGAAAATTTTATAATTCTCCTAATTGAAGAAATATTATTGTTTTAGGAAGAATCCAATTATAGTAAGCTTAGATCCGATAGTGAAAGAAGTCAATTTGCAGTGAAGGAAGGAAAGATCCCTTGAAAGAAGGGAAGATTCCTTGAGGTAATTATTTAATTGTGAAGAGTTTAATCACATATTTTGTTAGACGATAATGATAGAAAGTGGAATTGAGATTGTGGAAGAATTTATGGCCTTTAATATTATGTAATGTGGATTAATTAGTAAAAAATCCCTCTTTGAAAATGGTTAAAGTAATTTGTGTTATTTTGAACAATGAAAGATTTTCATACTAAGATGAATATTGGAGGTATATTTCAGAGAATCAAAGATTTGGAAGGAATCTGAACATACAAAAAATATTCAAAGTGAGTAATTATAGCATAATTATTTTATGGAAATTTTAGATTCTTTTCTTTATGTTATTACAATTTATTTAATTATTGCAATTATAGCATGTTATAAGAATTAATTGAAATAATAAAGAAAGTTTAAATGTGAATTATAATTATATGGAATTATCATTGTATGGATGATATTTAAATGTTAAATATGCAACAATCTTGAGAATTATTGAATGACTAAGATTATAGTATAATGTATGTACGGGTAGTGAATTCTATAAAAAAATGAAAGTAATAAAAGAGGAAAAGATACATGCATGCAAATTACAGGAATTCATTCCCGTATGGTACTAGTTGGGGAAGCAATGTATTCGTGCATCCATGTTAAATGAAAATGAAAATTGTTGTACCTTTATTGATACATTTAGACGTTGCTCCTTAATAAAAAAGAGAAATATATAAATGAGAAAATGAAAGATGGATGGATATTAATATGAAAAAGGAATATGTTATTGGACAAATGTATAATAAATATCTAACCCATATGAATTGATATATTTATGTTATTATGTATATGTTAGATGAAAAGAAAGATAAAAATGCATATAATTCATTATGTATTTTTTATGTATACTTGTTATGTTATAAGAATAATTACCCACTAAGTTTATTTTGTAAACTCACTCTATTAAACTAATATTTTTAGATAAGTCTCTTGATAAGTGAAAATGACTGAAAGAGTGGAGCACGTCTATAGAAGACGACGCTCAAATGAAAGTAGGCAATATGTGTTTATGTTTAAATGCATATTCAATATATAAGTAGTGTTAGTAGATCTTCTGTGTTTGAGAAATATTAGTCCTTACTATTATGTGTAATTGTGGAAAAATGTATTGACTGTTCGACTGTTCGTTCCCGCCTCATTAAATTAAGTTTCTGGGCCGGGCCGTGACAATTATCAATTGATTTTGAACATATTAGTGATGGATGACACTTGGAGAGGAATTTAGCAACTAGAAACTCATTAATTTTTGCCAAGTAGGTGGATCTCTGGTAATGACTGATATTATATTTTAATTATATTTATCTTTCTAGGCATTGCAACACCGCTAAAGAAATTTGGCACCATGCTTTAAAGAGAATGTTCAGAGTAGAGAGTGTATATTCTAAAGAAAGTAGGTGAAATGGAGAAAGTCTAACATCCCTTGGTCTCTTAAAACATTGCAATAGATGTAATAATGCGTTCAAGGTTGTAGGGCATACATGTGAGAGCAACATACAAAAAAACTTGCTATTTGATGCATTTGGTGGTGTTTGTTTGTTTAAGAAGTGTAGATTATAGATAACTAAGTTTTTCATGCGATCCCATGAGAAAATAAAAAGCCCTAAACTGCATAATATAGTTGTTACTACTAAGTTTTATTAATTTGCCAATTATAGATAAGGGTTTCTTCCAGGAGAAATGAGTAGAGGAGGCCAAGGGTGAACACTGCCAAGAGTAAAGAAAATCATCTAAACAATCATAGATCTAAGAAATTGTTGTTGTTGGAGACAACATGGCTTAGGGGTTAGGCAAGCTATTGTGAGTGCAACAATGACAACAAGTGAAGTTTTGCATGACTGCATTTGTGTACACTAGCGATGGCTTAATGACAACAAAGATAAAATGATAGCAACAATGTGTGGGATTGGGTGTGGATGAGGATGCAACCGCAAGTGAAGGTAAAGGTGTAGGTGCAAAGAGGAAATATTGGGCTTAGGGTAAAGGTGCGGGTATAGGGTGGGTTCGGTGCTTGGTGTGCTGTGTGTGGGATGGTAGAGGAGGGAAGTGGAAAGCCTCGAGCACGGGCGAGGGCCTGTGGGGAAAGGTTAAGTGCATGTTTGATGGTATTTGGTGTTAGGCTAACCTTGCTCTTATAACATGTCAAAGGGGAAAATAGTCTTCTTTTTACTATTCATTAAGACAACCTTTTTATTATAAATAGAGGAATGAATGCAATATTCTAATGAATTAAAAAAATATACCATTGATTATACATATATATAACATTCCTAATTTGATTTTTTCCTACTCTTAACATATGGGTTTTGCCCAAAGTAGCTAATTAGTGAAGGCTTGCTCAACTCAAATTGGTGCTAAGGTGATGCCTTTAAATTTTTGTAGTGTGTTGTAGTCTTTTAATTGGTGTGATCGAACCCATTATGACAAATTGCTACTCATTTTTTTATTAATTGTAATAGACATTTTTTGATGTTCCACTCGCTTTTGTGGCTTGATCTTCATGGACCCTAACCCTCTCTTTAAAGATAATTTGTTCTTGCATACGTGGGCCATTAATTATAACTTTCTTCTCTAAAATAGTTTCTACCTGTGTTGCTTAGTTGTAGCTATTACAATTTTCTATGTCCTTTTTGTCTTCATCTTCTAATTGTCTAGTTACCTTGGCATCCATTTCTTTTACATCATATCCATCTTATGAATTTTTAGCATGATCATTTGGATCATTTTGTTTTCCTCTGGGGCTCTTACATGTATTAAGAACTTCCATGTCTGGGAGAATTGTTATCTTCAATGGATATTGCAAGGATGCTTGGTCTAGTAATTGTGCAAATAATCCCTATAGTTTTATCTTTTTCTTTCCAGCCTTTTGTAAGTTGATAGGAAGTTTTAAAACACTTGACCAAGACTTTTGAAATCTCACCTATGATTATATTTTAATTTTCTAAACCTACTTTCAGTCGTCATAATCAATAGTTAAGGTTCTATGTTATGATACCAAACTATGATCTATATCCTCCCAGAAAGATTAAAAAAAAAAAAAATCCTCCCAGAAATATTAATGCTAGCCTTCTTAATGGATGAAATAATAAGGGAAAGTTTTTATTTTGGATGCACATAGTGACTAAGAGTTCGTTTGGGATGATTGTAGTTTTTTATAAAGGTAGTTGTAAAACTACGGTGGAGAAAACAACTTTTTTTAAAGCTTATGTAGAAAATAACTTCTTAGTATAAAAATTTATTGAAAACAGTGAAAAGCAATGACCAAACAAAAATTATAGTTGTGATGTAATAAGTAAAATAGTAAGAAAGCTGTCCCAAACAAAGCTTAAATTGTAGTCAAGAAAGGAGCACAACTTAATGTACATAAGGCAAATATTCTTCTAGCAAGGAGATTAATTGAATGGATAAATCCTTGTTATATCTTGTGTAAAACTTGGGTTTACAAACTCTCAAGGAGGCTTGAAAAAATTAATCAACTCAAATTAATCGGGATTACCTAAGTTTAGAACATATTAAACATGAGAAGTTGATTTTTTTTTACTTGAATAACATGAGTAGATTAATTAACAAGAGAAATTCGTTGGGGTTTGCCCAATGCTTAAAAGCTTGATGATGGTTACTTCCCTTCATAATGGTTTTGATGTAGAACGGGAGGGGTTCATGGGAGACTTTGTTGTTTTGTGTCTGGGAAAGTGCCAAATAGCAAAGGAAGTCTTCTTTGTCGAGGGTATAGCAGTTTGGGCTGAAAGGAATAGGTGGACAGCAGGTTGGTCTACTTAAAACAGCAATTATAAGGCTTTCAGTTGTTGTGGATGCAAGGGCAATGGCTGGAATTTTCTGGCTGCAGTCTTAGGAGGTAGGAAACTCAACATTGTAAGGAGTTTGGGAAGGATTTAGTGGAGGGAAATCAATGCATGAGCCTTGGAAAATTTCGGCCAGCAGCAGTGAAGGATTTTAAACTCTTTCCAAGAAGAGACATTGCCATATGGAAAGATTTCCAGAAGAAATCTTGGGGGTGGGGGGGTGGGGGTGGGGGGGGGGGGGGCAGTAATAGGAGAGAGGGAAGATATTTGGAGAATTAAAAGAAGCTTCCTAATTTAGATTCATGAGATAGGGGCAGTAATAGGAGAGAGGGAAGATATTTGGAGAATTAAAAGAAGCTTCCTAATTTAGATTCATGAGATAGGAAAGATTTAATTAAATCCTTTCTCATTTAAAATTCAAATAGGAGCTAATGAAGGAGCTTTTCAAAAATAGACCTCTTAAATTAGGAAAGGAATTTCAAATTCAAAATGCTTTGACATTTGAAATTAAACCTTTCTAAACTAAGAGGAAAATATTAAGACAAGAATTCAAGTTGTGATTTGTGTTTTGGAGGGAGGAGGAGGATGATGAGGCCGGCGGCTAGGGGTGAGAGAGGGAGGGAATTAGGAGGCTTTAAGCTTCCTTAATTTTGGGAGTTGGATTTAGAATGAATTAAGTCATCCTAATTAATTCAAAATCCAATGGAGGGAAAATTTGAAAACTTTCATAAAATAGATTTTATAATTTATGAAAGAATTTGAATTTCAAATTTGGGGAAATTTGAATTCAAAGACCAATTAAATTATGGCAATCCAAAATTAGGAATTATCCAAATTAGGCACTGGGGAATGGGAGAGGGTGTGGCCGGCGATTTGAATGGGGCGGGTAAAGGACCGGCGGCAAGGTGGAGATGGAGATGACGTGATGGTGGAAGTAGGGAGAGGATGAAGATGACGATTAGGAACAACAAGAAGGAAGAAAAATAAAAACAAAAGATAAAAGGTAAAACTACGAGCCTTAGACTCTTCCGAAGACTATCGGGTGACATGTTGCCCTCCTCCAAGGGACTTTACGCCACGAGCCCGGACCATCCTGCGGCTGGTGGAAACTTCGACTCCCTCCCATAGGGATTTTACTAACGTTCTTCCCAAAGAACACAAGTGCAAAACACAATTTTTTTTATTATAATTACATCATACCTAATACAAGAGACGGGGCCTCTATATATAGGCCTCAAAATAAATTAAAAGACACATTTGTCCCTTGGGCTTACATAAGACAAGAGGGTAAAAAAGGGAAATTGCAAAATTAAATAAAAATACACTTAATAAACTAAAATAAAACAAAGTGATTTCGGTCGTCGATCTTCAGCTCCTCGGATAGGCATGGACGGTTGGATGTCCGCATCAGGTTTCTTCTTCTTCGACTCTTCTTGCTTGTGGCTCTTTGTTGTTCTTTGATATTCCCTAACTTCCTTGATGGTACCTTTGTCGCACTCTTAGTTGCTCTATTATAGGCTTGGTCAGTGAGAGAAAGGGAAAGAGGTAACAAAAAGTTTTTTGGTTTAGAAAAATACGTGGTGGCTGAATTTTGCAAATTAAGAGGAAGGAAAATTTCCACCTATGCGAGGTAGAGTGAGAGATTTTTGACCGCATATAACTTCAATTCTATTGTCATCCTTATCATGCTTAGGTTTTAGATGATACTCCATATCTTCTGGAAGCTTCTCCATGTCTTTTGGAATATTCTAGAGCTTATGTTCACCTTATGCTTTAGTATGTTATAGATACCTGCCTTGAACGTTGGTCTTGCATTTGAGCTTGATGTGCCCAACCTTTAGGCTATCCTAATGCTGATGCATCCTTGTGGTTCACTTATTTGGCTTATTTCGCTTGTTAAGTAAGCTGAAAATCTTCCAAAGGCCTTTATATCAAATGATGATTTTGATGAATTAAGTTTAAGCATTCAAAAGTAGTGCTTCCTTCGTCAAACTCTAGTATGCCTGGCTCTTTTTTGATTGCTTGACATTAGAAATCATGTTTTGAAAAATTATAAAATTTGTTGAAGTCATTATTTGGTTGGATGTTGTTATACATTAACATTAATTTCGAACTCAACAAACCTTCCCAAAACTCTCTTAAAGTGATGTTTCAATTTCACACTATAGAACTCAAAAATAGTGAAAATAAACTCCTCACTTTCTAAAATATATTAATCAGCTATAAGAAATCAAATGAGCCCTCAATGAACTTTATATAATTAACTCTTACCCTTGTCCATTATGGGGCTATTTGGTTTGCTAAAAAAATTTAGTGTAAAAAGAATATAATGTATTTGAAATGTAGCATATTTGAATTATTTTAGATTTGTTTGGTTGATGCAACAAATGAAGGAGATGACTTTTTTGTGTTGGGTTTAAGTAGAGTTCAATGCAAGCCATTAGAAAATTAGCACTTTTGATTGTCTTAATGCAAATTTTTAAAATGGAGAGTGTAAATAACTTTTTAGAAGTAGGAGCGCTATTAAAAATAATATAAGTAGGACAAAAGAGGGACTGTGATAGAGTGCTTTGTTGTTGTTTTTTTTAAAGGTAATGTAATTGAAATTTAATTGATTCCTATTGCTAAAAAATAATTTGTAGATTGAACTGGTGCTGTAAATTATTAAGTTCTTTCATCTTTTTAAAGTCAATATAATTAAATGCTTTTATTTTGAATAGTAGTGATCACTTTTATTTTGTTAACCGAAGAGACGTTAATCTTAGGTTTTAGCTTTAACTTGTTTTTTTTGCTGTTCACGTCAGACTTATAGACCTGTGATGACTATGGGGCGCTGATCGTTTTAAAACTATAGACGTGAGATTTTAACTTCATTTTTTTTCTTGAGAATATGTTACATAATTATAAAATCTCTATATTATAATCTTTTAGTTTAATAATGGTAATTTAAAATTTTAAAATAAGCATGCGCAATAGTTAGTTTTCTCTGTTTTAAAAAGCAATAGTAGTAATTAACATTGGCTTGGAAAATAAAATAAATAAACACTTAGCTGTGGCCTAGAATAATGAAATATAGAAAACATTTAGTGAATCCGAATCATTTAAATAATCAAGGTATAGATGGTTTTAATTGTTTCTTTTCTTTAAATTTTCAAAACATTTTTTTCTTAAGCAGCGAAATGGTGGGTTAACTAAATAATGTAATCTTAATTTTTTTTTTATTTTTTACGCTTATATTTATAATTTTATTTTTTGAATTGATCGTCATCAAATTATGTTAATTTGTTATTATTGTCGTCACATTTGATCTAGTTGAGTTGTGTATAACACATGGATGTCAACACTAGTATGTTTTGAAATAGGCGGTTATAATGAAATCTTGTGGGTTTTTTTGGAGCTATTATGTAAAAAAAAAAAAAAAATAAATCAAAATTTTAAGAATTCAAAGTTATTATCATAAAAAAATAAAAATTAGAAGAAATAATAGCTTAGAAAACACCCCTTAACACATCCTCTAAGTGTGTGTTTTAAAAAAAAAAAGGGAAAATTCCCTACTCACGGTTGCTTTCCAAAAGAGAGAAAAAAAAGGAAAATAATGCCCTATCACATACCGTTTTTGCTTCCAATTAATGTTTTTTCAACAATGCTCCTATCACTAAAAGTTTTTTTTACATATGTTCCTTCACAACATTTTGCCTTAACCCATACAAATTAAATTTTTTTAATGATGTTAGGATGGGGCTCATTTCTATCTTTTAGTAACTTCAACTTATATTGCTTTTAGGCCTTTCTTCTAATTTGCTTTAACTCTTGGACAGTCGTTGTGATTCCTTCGAAGATGCATCCTTATTGCTAGAGCAACTTCGGTTGTTTGACAGTTTTGTTTATGGAGTTGCATTTGGGCTTTTGATGGGTTGCAGAGATGCTTGGGTTCGTGCTCAATCACTTTTTGATGAAGTAAGGTGCATGGATAATTCTACTTCATCTGCCTTCTACAATGCTCTTACTGATATGCTTTGGCATTACGGACAGGTAAGTACACCCTTGGAATATATTTTATATTTTCTCTATTGTACTGTTATATTTTCCTTGAGAGGATTTTTTTTTTTAACTTAGAAATCAAGTTTGCTTTTCAAGAAGGATAGGGTGGGGTTTATCCTATACTTACGTATGCTTGCTTCCTTCCTTATGTGTGCTTGCTTGCTATGAGTGAGAGATATGGTGGATACTTTAAGAAGTTATCTTTATTTTTTGCTTGTGATATTAATTTTTGGTTTGTTGGAGTGCATTTTCATATTCTTCTTTTGTATTAACCTTTTAAGATATATCAAATATTAGTTGCATTTTGGTATTTCTTTCATGAAATTTCTTGTGGTCCTTTAATCTTGTTGGGATTTTAAAAAATCATATGTAATCAATTATGATTTGTTGCTTAATTGTACTAAGATTTTGCCCAATTCGAAGTCAAAAAAGCTCAGAACTCTTGACATTACGATATTTGACACATGACATTGAGTTCACTGACACCTAAATCCCTAGAGTAGTCGAAATAGCTGATTCAAGGTGTATTGGGCCGGCTTGAACTAGACTTCTTCTTTGTGTTTGCAGTTGAATGCCATATGCAAGGGACAAGTTACATGACCCAACCTAATGCAATCCCTACATGGTAGCGGATTTCATCAAGTTGAGTATGTCATAGTGAGGAGATCTCAATATAATTTTGCTCAATATCACAAATTCATATTATCTCATAACAAGTCCTTAAGAAATTTCTAGGTCTATGGAAGAAGAATTTGTTAGGCGGGCCCCTCCGGTCCTTACTTACTCTAGGCGGGCCCCACATGGAGTTAATTCAAGGGTTGGAGGGAAAATTTGAATGGAAAGGGGGGGAAATTTGAATAGAAGGGCTGTTTAGGGATTTTGTATGGGGATGAGACCCATTGACTGTAAAGTATTTCTCCACCTTGTAGATCCAGCCATGACGTCTTCGCCCTCAAAGATGGGCATCTTCAATTTCCTCACTCTCGGGTCACCACCGTGTCCCCTAACTCCTCCATAACCTCCCATTCCTCTAGGAGGAGGTGCTCCCCAGTAGTCACGATCTTCCCTCCTACGATCATACCCGATCCCTTCATCACATTCCCCTCTTCTTCTTTCCAAATCAGCACCACGGCGGTAAGCATCGTCCCTTCTCCCAAAAAATTCTGCACCCCTCCTTTCATAGCCCATACTCATCTCCTCCCTAGAAAGCGGTTCTAGAGGAGGTATTCCATCATCTCCCTCGAGGATCTCCACTCAGATGGTTGACTTGCTGGGGGTGAAACTGGAGGATACAGGTGGCTATGGAGTGATGTTGGGCACAGGAAAGGTAGAAATGGGAAGGGGAGTTTGTAGAGGAGTAGTGCTGATGATTCAGGGGATCCAGGTGAGGGAAGAATTTCTTCCCTTGGAGTTGGGGAGCACTGATGTCATCCTGGGGATGAATGGCTGCAGACCTTAGGGGAGACCAAAGTAAATTGGGGTGCTTTGAGGATGGAGCTAATTGTGGAAGGAAAGAAGATGGTGATCCAAGGCGACGCAGGGCTATTCAGGACTGGCGTGTCTCTTAGATCCATGATCAGAACCATACAGGAGGTGGGAGGTGGATATTTGGTGGAACTGCAACGCTTGGAGAGGATCAGTGTAGGGGATGAGGGAAGCCTTCCTCTGGCAGTACAACCGCTCATACAATAGTTCAGTGAGGTGTTCCAACCGCCTCAAGGCTTACCACCACTCAGGGAACAAGAGCATGCAATCATTCTGAAGGAGGGGGTGCCACCAGTTAGTGTGCGACCCTACCGCTACCCCCAAATTCAGAAGGACGAGATCGAGAAGCTGATTAAGGAGATGTTGGACGCGGGGATCATCAGACCAAGTGTGAGTCCTTTCTCTAGTCATGTACTACTGGTCAAAAAGAAGGATGGTAGCTGGAGATTCTGCGTGGATTACAGGGCATTAAATAAGGAAACTGTGCCGGATAAGTTTCCCATTCCGATGATCGATGAGCTACTGGATGAGCTGTATGGAGCAGTAGTGTTCTCTAAGATGGATTTGAAGTCGGGCTACCACCAAATCAGGATGAAAGGGGAGGATATTCCGAAGACGGCATTCAGGACACACGAGGGGCACTATGAGTTCTTGGTGATGCCATTTGGGCTTACCAATGCTCCAGCCACTTTCCAATCCTTGATGAACATGGTGTTTCGGCCGTACCTACGGAGGTTTGTACTAGTTTTCTTCGATGACATACTGGTGTACAGTCGATCCGAGGAGGAGCACCAGGAGCATTTGAAGGTGGTCTTTGGAGTGCTACGGGAGCACGAGTTTAAAGCCAATTTGAAGAAGTGTAGCTTCGCCTAGAAGAGTGTGGAGTATCTGGGACACTTGGTATCTAAGGAAGGGGTGGCAGCTGATTCAACCAAGATCGAAGCCATGCAACGGTGGTCTCTACCTAGGAACTTGAGGGAGCTGAGGGGATTCCTGGGACTGACGGGCTACTACCGAAGGTTTGTGAAAGGGTACGACAACATAGCCTTGCCCTTGACAGACCAGTTAAAGAAGGATAGTTTCTTGTGGGGAGAAGCGGCTACTCAAGCTTTTGAGAAGCTTAAGAAGGCAATGACCACGGTACCAGTTTTGGCCCTACCAGACTTCAATCAGACGTTCGTGGTGGAAACAGACGCATCCGGGTATGGGTTGGGGGCGGTGCTGATGCAGCAGCATAGACCCATTGCCTACTTCAGTCAGGTGTTGGCAACAAGAGCAAGACTGAAGTCTGTGTATGAACGGGAATTGATGGCTATAGTATTGACAATTCAGAAGTGGAGACCCTACCTGCTAGGACGGCATTTCGTCGTCAGGACGGATCAGAGGAGCCTGAAATACCTGTTGGAACAACGGATGGTGACAGAGGAACATCAGAGGTGGCTGTCTAAACTATTGGGATGCGATTTTGAGATCCAGTACCGACCAGGGTTGGAGAATAAGTCGGCTGATGCCTTATCCAGGTGTGGGGGAGAGCTACAGGCGGTAACCATGTCGGTACCCCTAATGGTGGATTGGGGGGAAATCCAGAGAGAGAGTGAGCATGATGAAGAATTGAAGAAGATCCGATTGGATCTATTGAAGGATAAGAGCAGCCACCCAAGCTACACCCTTGAAGGGGAGAGATTGTTGAACCAAGGAAGGTTTGTGATTCCACAAAATTCCATCCACATTCCCCAGCTATTATAGGAGTTTCATGGGAGCGCCATTGGAGGTCATTCCGGAGTAGAAAAGACATACCGGAGGCTGGCCGCAGAATTATACTGGAAAGGAATGCATAAGCAAGTGCAGGAGACAGTGGCGAGGTGCGAAGTGTGTTAGAGAAACAAGTATATGGCGATGGCTCCAGGGGGGTTACTACAGCCCTTGTCGCTTCCAAATAGAGTATGGGAGGAAGTGTCCATGGATTTCGTGGATGGCCTACCACGATTGGAGGGATTCACTGTTATTATGGTGGTGGTTGATAGACTGAGCAAGTATGCACATTTCACACCCCTTCGACACCCCTACACTGCAGTGACAGTGGCGGCTTCTTTCATCAGGGAAGTGGTTAGATTACATGGAATTCCAGAGTCGATAGTGTCTGATCGCGACAAGGTGTTCCTCAGCCAGTTTTGGAAGGAGCTGTTCAGGTTACAGGGGACTATTCTCAAAAGGAGCACAACCTACCATTCACAAACAGACGGGCAAACAGAGATTGTAAATCAGAGCTTGGAAACTTACTTAAGGTGTTTTGCTTTTGAAACACCAAGGGTATGGGCCAAATGGTTGGCCTGGGCAGAGTATTGGTACAATACCTCGTACCACTCAGCTTCCAGGATGACCCCTTTTAGAGTGCTATATGGAAGAGATCCACCACATTTGGTGCATTATGGAACGGGCAGCACACCCGTATCTTCAGTAGAGCAGCATTTGGAAGAAAGGGATATGATGCTGGAGGAGTTGAAGAAACATCTGATGAGGGCACAACAGATCATGAAGAAATAGGCGGATGCACACAGAAGGGATATCCAATTTGAAGTAGGTGAGAAGGTATTTCTAAAACTGCGGCCCTACAGACAGAGGACCTTGGCCAACAGAAGAAATGAGAAGTTATCCCCAAGGTATTTTGGCCCCTATGAGATATTAGATAAAATTGGGGTAGTGGCATACCGTTTGAAATTACCCCCTTCGGCCACTATACATCCAGTATTTCATGTATCACAGCTGAGAAAAGCCATTGGGGAGTATGCAACCAGTGCTGAACTGCCAACAACATTAACTGGGGAGATGGAAGTGATCCTAGAACCTCTGGGGCTGAAAGATGTGAGACTTGACCAGGAAGGAAACAAAGAGGTGTTGATCGCATGGAAAGGGCTCCCCGAATTTGATGCTACGTGGGAGCCTTTTGAAAGAATGAAAGATCAATTCCCTTCATTTCACCTTGAGGACAAGGTGAGTCTTTGGGAGGAGAGTAATGTTAGGCGGGCCCCTCCGGTCCTTACTTACTCTAGGCGGGCCCCACATGGAGTTAATTCAAGGGTTGGAGGGAAAATTTTAATGGAAAGGGGGGAAATTTGAATAGAAGGGCTGTTTAGGGATTTTGTATGGGGATGAGAGTTAAAGAGGGGGAAAGGGGGGAATTAGGTCCTCATCTTGAATTTGAATGAAAAGTTTGAGATCTCATTGTGTGCTTGGGCTCTAGGGTTTGCTAGAGACTTGTGGAGAGTTGTTCTTCCTCTCGAATCGAAAGACGTTGTATCTTTCTTTGTTTTCTTACATCTACCAGTGGAAACCTTGTTTCTTTTCCTTATTTTTCTCTGTTTGGGTGCATTTCCTGCTGCGGAGCTGCTGTAAAACTGCTGGGACAGCAGTTTTGCTCACTGTTTTGGGCTGATTTTGACTAGGGTTGCTTGCGAACTCAAATATTACCTTATGGTTACTTGCAAACTCAAGTATTTCCTATCAGAATTCACTTAGATTTACATTCGTTTCTTGACATAACAAAAAATCACTAAATAATACAAATTAATAATAATTAATATGATTAGTAAATTATTTTATTTACATAGTTGTAGAGTAGAATCCAAAATATTTGAAATGCATCATTTTGTAAGGTTGTTCACTTGTTCGTCAGCTAGAAATATTTACATCATAATGATATTACTCATCATCAGCATTCTCGTTATCCTTTGAAATAATAACTTTATGAGTATTTCATTACTCAAAAAAATTACTATCAAAATTTTTATCATCACGGTACCTCTAATGTTTATATAAACACAATAACCACTAATTTATGATATTATAGTACAATTACATGCATGATTTCTCAGATGTGTCACACTTCCCAAAGATTTACTCGTTTTCCTATCAATAGCACATGCATAGTATGATGAGCACAAAGCCCATTAAGTCACATGAAACTTACTTGAGATCTCAATACATGGAAAAAAGAATAATATGGATGTAAATCATATTAAAAATCAAAGTATGTGAAACTAATATGCGTGCAAGCACATATGCACAATGTGTTGTTTATGACTGTGCTGATGATGCTTATGACTGTGCCTAGTTTTCAACACAATGTGTTGCTTCGTACTAGATAGATCCCGTGCATTTAGATGCATATAAGATGGAATGTTTTCATGCACAAATGAAGCAACCTTGTGCCTATGCCTTTGGTTTGTTGGTTGGGGAAGACTAATTGAATGTGTCAAGTTGTTTACCAGTATATAAGTATAAATTAACAAACATTGCTTTAAAAATTTATTTTGCATTACTTACTTCTTTGGTTAACTGCGTCTTCCAATTCCACACTATGCAACCTTTTCCTTTGATGAACTATCCCAAAACCTTCTTTTTGCATATATCTGATGAATTCTAAAATAACGATTGGTATACACTTCTTTAAAAACTGTCCTTACCAATTATAATTCTCTAAAACAGTTAAAGAAAATTAATTTGCTTACCTCAATTCCTTGTTTCCTTCAATTCTCTACTAATCTCTTTTAACTGGAATATCTTCAAAGAATTCCACTCTTAATGACTGCTGTATAAATCAGTAGATCTTAACAATATATTCAAACAATTCTTTGCAAATCTGGCTACACTTAATTGTAAGTTTACTTACCAAAATTTATATTATTCTCTGATTTTCTGAAATCAACCAAATGAGGAAAAGAAATTCCCTCATATGGCTCCCACCTTCACTGACTTTTTCCCTTTAGCCAATTTCTTCTTCACAGCAGAGTTGCTGTTGCTAACTACACTGTGCCGAGATGGTCACAGTCCCGCACCTTCAGCCTTCCTTTTCATATAGAGTCTGAAATCTGCACTTGCCCGAATATTTTCCTTCTTCAGGCTCCCGTTGTCCATTCCCTATTTCCTTTTATCTGTTTGAAGGCTTGCATGGAAACCAATCGGAATATAGAGGCCCACATCCCAATTGAATTCCTAATTTCTTCACAATTCTCTGATGGAAAAATCACAGCCATTGCATGCAATAATTGAACCTTTCTCAACAGCCGTATGAGATATCCTAGGGAAACAAACAGCAAACAACATCTTAATTGGCTATGGTTTCAACACTTGTGTCCCTTTTTTTTATTCCGTCACACCTGATTAATGCATTAACTAGTGAAATGATTAGTGGAATGAGATATTTCATTAATGTAACTATTAACGTTGTAGTGAAGTAGGGAATTTAATATATTAAGATTAAAGTTTAATTTACTATATTTCTTGATATAATTACTAATATTTACTTTATAGTAATTTATCCACTAATATAAAAATCACAATTCCACTAAAATAAATTTTATTTACCTGATACTTTGGATATTACAATGCTTGTGTTTAGTAACATAATATAGAGTACGTGGGAATCATAACGTTTGATACCGACTTGTCTATAGAAATGGGTAGAAAGCACTTGTTTTGACTCGTTTTTATATCATCATTTGCAGAGGCGAGGAGCTCAGCAGGTTGTTCTTGAAGGTGTCCAGCGGCAAGTGTGGGAGAACACATGGAATGAGTTTACATTGGATCTGCATCTCATGTCATCTGGTGCTGCGCAAGCTATGGTTCATTCATGGCTTCTTAGCATGAGCGCTATTATATCCAAGGGACAAAAGCTGCCACAAGTTGTTAGGTACGTAGTAGACAGCTTTAATTTATAAAATTTTCATATTTAATCTGAAACATTAAAATGTTTGTTCCAGCATTCTTACTGGTTGGGGAAAGCACAGCAAAGTGACAGGTGCTAGCCCTCTTCGTCGTGTCATCCAAACCCTTCTCAACTCCATTGGTGCTCCCTTTCATCTGGAACGATTCAACATTGGCCGATTTGTGTCGCCTGGCGCCATTGCATCTGCTTGGTTGAGGGAATCTGGCACAATCACCCTTCTCCTCCTCCATGATGAGAGATCACAACCATCAAGCCCCCTAACCTTGTTGCCAAGTCTGCAAGCATTGCAACTATGAGATGATTGCAACTTGTAATTCCAGGCATTAATATAGACTTTTGAAAAAAATAGATTATTATGGATTTGTTTGAAGCAGTTGTTAATTGCCTGATTAAATTTATCCATTTTTATTTTCCTCCATAGGGATGGTTTAAATGCGGTTGCAATTAGGGAGCAATATTTTTTAAGCCTTAGGGCATCTCCAACCGAAAATCTTATTTTTCACTTCAAAATGCAGTGGAACCGAAAAATGTCGTGATTCATCTCCAAGCGAACGTCATTTTGCCCTGTAACCGTCGTTCGCTCCTTTCTTCCGCAAGTTCGGTAGAGACCAACAAAATGGCGGAGATGAACAGTGCAACGCCAATATTGGCGTTGCACTATTCATCCGTGATCAAATGACGTGAAAAATGGCGGTCGGTTGGAGCAAAGTAAGAACGGCAACAAGTATTTGCCGCTCGATTGGAGTTGCCCTTAGCGTCCTTAAAATCCAACAATGTTGCTGCTACACTAAGCTAGTTATGTTATTTTAGCTCATATGATCCGCGTGATATTTTATATTCTTTCATTGAGATTATAATTATTTATATCACTAAAAGTTTAGCTAATGAAATTACAATTTTTAAATGTAATATAAAAAAAAATGAACATCACAATGTTCAGATTATTTCGCACTGATAAGAGTTCAGATTATTTCGCACTGATAAAAACTTTGAAAATTAATAATATAATAATAACAACAATAAGAGAGCCTCACAATGTGGCAGAAATCTATGACCACACAGCTCCCCAACCCACCAAAATTTAAAATAAGTTAAAAAAAAAAAAAAAAAAAATTGAAGTAAGTTCGTTCGATCGATTTCCTTGGCGGCGACGACTTCCCGACGACTACAAAAGCGTCCTACAAACCGGCTTCCAATGGCTCTCCTCACTATCTCCTCAGCCTACACCCCTCCTCTTCCCTCCCATGCTTTAGCTTCGCAGCTAACCTCGCCCATGCCTCCCGTCCTTTCCCTCCATCGCCGCATCGTCTCCCTCGCTGTCGCCGCCGCCTCTGCCTCCGTCCGGCAGGACTCCTCCACCTGGACCCCTGCCCCTCTCTCCCTCGTCCGTGCCGCTTCTTTGGATTCCTCACTATTTCACATCTCCGTCGACGTCTCCGACTACCCCGATCTGGTCTCCGCCCATACCAAAGCTGGTCAGTACCTCCAACTCCGCCTTCCTTCGGCCGCCCACGCCAAGCCCACCTTCCTCGCCATAGCCTCCCCGCCATCCCTAGCTTCTGCCCGCGGCGAGTTCGAGTTCCTTGTCAAGAGGGTCGAGGGATCCACTGCCGACCTTCTCTGTTGCCTCAAGAGCGGGGATGTCGTCGAGATGAGCGGCGTCATGGGGCGAGGCTTCGAGATCGACCGGATTTCCTCGACAGAAGACGCACAGACAATCATTATCTTCGCTACTGGATCGGGGATTAGGTGAGCGTTGGCTTTGCAGCCGTATGCTAGGTTTCATGCCAATATGATAGATGAAGAGGTTCAGTAAATATGATAAATTATGTTGAGGGCTTATCTTTGAACCACTTTATGCCGTTTTGATGCCAATTTTTTGGACAGAAAAAGCGCTTTCACCTTGAGCTTTTTTATGATGAAGTCTTGAGGTATATGGAATCAATAATCCTATAACCAATTTTTTAAGTTGCCTTGCCTTGTTGATGGAAGCTTTTGCAGATCAAAGAAGTTGTGATTCATTACTTGACTGAAAAGGTTATATTTTAAACTGTACTTCAGTGAAATTGAAATAATCATTCTGAAAGCATATGTTTGGGGCTTAAAATCCATAGGCAATCTATTCGTTCATAATTGGTCATACTCAACTTGTTAGTGATGCCATAAAAAAAAAAAAGTTCTTGTGCTAGAAAGAGATCATACATAGTTGCTCAGAAATTGCATAGGCAAAAACCTCTCACCATCCTTTCCCACCCCACCAAAGGTTGATTTACCCAAACACAAACACATATCTTCATTACGTAAGTTTTATTGAGCTGGTCTTAAACAATTGGACCTTTCTTGTTGGAACGATTGGACTAAATCTAGCAGTAGATATTGCTCTGGATGCTACAGTGAAGATAAACTATTGATTATTACCTTCACCTAGGATTTTGGAATAAGTGGAATGACTTGCCTTTCAGTTGGATGAATTGTGGAAGGAGGGTGGAAACAAGTGTAAGTGTAACAAGGGGGAGTGGGCCTCGATTCAGATGTTGAAGGGTGTTAGGCCAGAAGTTAGTCTAGATGAAAGAGTAATTTATGGGTAGAAGTGGATGTGGCCATGGGATTAGAATGCGATCACGGGGTTAGGAATGAACAAGAAGGTGATGTAATGGTGTTCGGGAGAAAGAGACTTTCTAGGGTTTATGAAGGATGCAAAATTGAGAGGCTTCAACTCTTGTGGAATTCCTTAGCATGGGAGGGAGAGTAGATGAAGTCTCTATTGATGAAATAAAAGTGGAGGAGCGGAAGAAATGTTGTACTTAGATGTGGAAACGAGAAGAAACATACAAGATGTTAGACTCTTTATCAAAGGAAAGTAAGGGAGTTAGCCACCAAGTCTTTCAAGAGAATACCTTTCAAAAATTATCACACAAGCCAAAAGTTTGTTCGAGATTAATTTATGAAGTATTTATTTATAGTCAAAACAAGTGAATTAAAATTCAAATCCAAAGGGGGGAAGTTGGTTGGCCTACAATTTAGAGAAGTTAAGGGAGGGAGATGCCATCTTAGCCACCATGGAGGGAGGAGTGGTCGACCTTGCTCTTGGAGGGAATTTTTGCTTCAACCACTCAAACTATTTCCCCAGTAACTAATGATGCCATTTTAAATTTTTAAATTTTAAATTTCAAATTTCAAAACTAACATCCATTGTTTCAAATTATAGTTTTAATGATAAAATTACAAATTTTCAACACTAAATTGGGATATTGTTATTGGCTTATGCTTCATTTCATGTGCTGCATGAATTCCCCTAAAAACCCCAAAGAACACTTTTCTAAAGAGTTGAAGTATAAGTAATTATTTAGAATAGCCGCTTCTCTCTTGTCGAAGTCATCTCTTGTCATCCTTGTGTTTTTAGTAGGTGGTTAATTGTTTCACCTTATTAGAAAATTGTCCATAGCATTTTGATCTTGGATCACTTTATCAGTGATGATATTTTCCTCAAAGAATGTGGGCACTTGCCAGTGATGATCATGATTTCCTACAAAAAGGTTAGTCACTTCTTTATAAGGTATAATATCCTTTACATTAGAACATGAGTAAAAAAAATGTGAATCACACTGATGACTAATGGATGGTGCAATATGATTTTCAGAGGCACAAGTCAATTCACTTGGTAATAAAAAAGGTTAATGGGTATTGATTTCCATTACTCATTGATCATTTTAGTAGATTATTACTATTTTTTACTTCTAGTAGTTATGATTCTAAAATACACATACTTTTACAGGTGCAGACACAAATGTATTTATATATGATTATACGAATATGCTCATGAATTAATGTTTGTTCATGAGATATTCTTTTGACAAATGTATTATGGATATGAATTTTAGGTATTCCTTGAAAACTATTGTAATTGGTGGATGTGTGTTGCAGAGATGAGGATGTTGAGGTGGATGAGTGGCTTTACACTTAAAGACATAATGCAAAATGAGATAAATGTGAATAAGTTGAAGCAGTTCCAGTCTCCTTATTTGGTTTAGTCACAGAGAATGTAGGCATCTGATGATCCTATTAGGAGAGTATGTATTAGATCTTGCCTATGTTAAGAAAGGTAGAGGTAGACCTCAATAGACTTATTTAGGAAGTATTAAAAATGACATAAAATGTTGGCCATCCTAGTATTTTTCATATGCTAATATTAATGCATGAATTAAAAAATCAATCATGAATTTATCTTATTAACCTTAAACTGAGCCATTTAGTTGAAGGGTATGCTCAAACTAATATTCTCTCATGTTCTATTAATTTTCTGTTTTTTTCCGTGTAATTCTAAAGCGTTTGTTTGTGTTCTCTTAAATTATAATGTGACACGTTACAAAGTTCTTCAAATAACTAAGTTAAGCCGAAAGGGCACTTAACACAACAGGTAGGTAGTTAAAAAACTTAAAAAATAATATTTCAAAGATATAACTTTATTAATTTATGCTGAAAATATTTTTTGTTTATCCATATCTGTGCTTTGAATCAAGTAATTGTATCAATGATGTTAATGCCCCTTCTATCTGATTAAAGTATGGTGGTTTTGTGAGCTATGTTGGAAATATCAATCCCATTTTTTTTTGGCTTAACTTGATCGGCACTTTAAGATTCAAATCTTGATAAGACATTCATTTCTTTTATGAAGTATAATTTTCTTTTTGCCGAACCTCTGAAAAAATATAAATCAATTCTTCGCTAAGTTAAAATATTGATATGCATTTCTTCGTGAAAATACTGCAAAATTTATGAAATATAATCATGTAATTTTCTTTTATTTATTTATTGTGGCAGCCCTATCCGTTCTCTCATTGAGTCAGGTTTTAGTGCAAATGAAAGGCCAGATGTGAGACTTTATTATGGAGCTAGAAATCTTCAAAGAATGGCGTATCAGGTTTGGATTGAAGCTCTTTAACCATCAAGGATTTTCCCTCCTAAATCTGTTTCTTTATAGTAATTTGGATTGAATTCTTCTCCATCAGGATAGGTTTAAGAATTGGGAGTCTTCGGGGGTTAAAATTGTTCCTGTTTTGTCCCGGCCAGATGATAGTTGGAAAGGTGAAAGAGGTTATGTGCAGGTAATAGCTTGAATCAAGAAATAGAGACTGCAGTAGGAATAATTCTATTTCTAGTGATTTAATTATCCTAAAAATTGTGCAGGCCGTTTTTTCAAGAGCCAAACAAATATTAGATGCTTCATCAACTGCAGCAGTTCTCTGTGGGCACAAAGCCATGACTGAGGTTTGCTTTCTTTCAAGTATTAGTCACGTGATAGTTTAGATTCATTTCCTACTGTGATTATCTAATCAGCAGTATTCCTCACAAGAATTTGCAATATGCGTCTTCATCCTTGCTCCCTTGTATTTGATATGAACTTTTGTGTTTGCATGGCCATAACTATGGTTGTAAAAGAACCAATATGCTTGACGTATGGCTCAATAGTCGTTCAACTAATGCTCATTTGCTTTCCTAATTCCTCCATCTTACATATAATTTAAGAAGGCCGACATGTAATTAAATAAATTTGAACATATCCTTTTTTATTTTTTTTCATTAACCTCCTCATTTTTTTGTTCAACAAGTATCTCATTAAACTACTCATTTGATGCTTGTTTATTAGCTTATTTAATTATTTTTTAATGTTATTTCAAACTTAAAATGATTAAATTATTATATACTTATATTTAAATAATTTTTTATTTATATTTATATTTTAATAAACAAGCTTAAAATATTTTAATAAATAAATTTAAGCATGAACTATTTAGCTTAGGAGTAACCTGAATGACTTAGCCATATCACCACTCGCTTTGACAAAAACTGACTCATTCAAACAGGCTTTAGAGAGGGTTCAATATGTTTGAGTTGATACTAAAACCACCAAATTTACTTGCTTTACATAGTCCATATGGCTCAACATCTCTAAAAAGACTGCATCGAGTTGCTTAGAAGCAGAACGAGGCAAATCGTCAACTAACAAATCTCCCTGCTCTACTTAGTCAATGTGGTTTGACATGTCTCTAAAATGGCTCCTTCAAGTTGTTCAGAATTAGAGCAAGGTAAACAACACTCGATCGAGCAGAATTCACGTTCCAACAACCTGTGCACTCTCCAATCATAATGTGACACTTGTATAGAATGTTAAGGTGCATCATGCCGATTCCATGCGAAGACAAGCACCTGAGTTAGAGGCTGACATAAGTCCTATGAATTTGAATAATTTCTTTCTTTTGTATCATTGGATAATTTGAAAAGATTAGGATATTTCTTTTGTTTGTGCTAGTGAATAAAGCAATCTATAAATACCTTGATGAATCTAAACTAGAGGACCTTTTGAAATCTTTGAAATCCTAAAGGGATCTTTTGGATCTTGTCATACTCAAAAGATTATATTTGGCTTATCATCTAATTGGAGGGTCCAAGAAACAGAGAAGAAAGTCTTCCATGTCACCCATCTCAGCCTAGGGGCCTTTGATACAAGCCTAATCAATAAGCTAAGTTTTGAAGAGTCAACAATCTAGCTCTCGTTGGTCGTAGTTGATCCACATCTAGTGTGATCCTTGTTGAATCGAGGTAGCTTCAAGTGGCTTGATCAATCTTTGGCCACCCTAGCATAGGCCTTGGTTGGCCCATTGGGCCCTCACTGACTTTTGGTTTACTTCAATAGTCCTGGATTACTTGAGCATTCATTATTCAGTTCAATTCACTCGTGATAATTAACTTATGTTGGTCAAAATTGACCTATTTTGGACCTAACAGGTCAATTGACCTTTTGAGCTTGTTGGTATGCTTAATTGTTATAGTGGGCCATGGCAAATCGGTTAAGTAGACTTAGTCACCCTCAATTGTATGTGAATACTCCAAAGTTTAGCCTATTGATCTCTGACTTATCTAAGTCTCAATGAGCCCAATTTAACTAAGTGAGTTTTATAAGGCTATTTGTCTCGTAGCTCAGTCCTTTCAGCCTTAGATCAAATTTGGCCAACGATTTATGCTTAGTTAGGCTCATGAATTTAAGCATAACCACCTAATTGAGCCAATTTACTTGAATCGATTCAAAGAGTTCAATAAGCCATGCCCGAGATGATTTAACTCTAATTTGGCACAACGATTGATCCCAAGTTGACCATACATAGACTAATGCTTGAATTGGTTTCAATTAAGCGTCAAAGGTTCAGCACAATTATATTAAAAAAGGTATGGATATTCTAGTATGTGGCATGTGCCGTGTTACACATTCGATTGGCAAACACTACGTATGTGAATAGATATGTGTTAGATATGGACGTATGCCACATTATTTTGGAAGGCCTTTGACAATTTGATATAGGGGCTATATATGAATGTCAAGCCAATGCTTATTCATTCAATTGGAAGGGAAAATTCTTAAGCTTATTGCCACAGCCCACTCATTCCAGCCATACCACGGGTAAATCCAATGCAATCATGCACATAATCTCGGGATCCTCCCTTCTCAGCTCATGGAGAAGCTTCTATATTGTTAGGTGTGAGTCCCAAGGAACACGAAATTGTAGAGCAGTTGGTCGATGACTTAATGTCTAACCAATTAATAAACTCAATTGAGTCCTTGTGTCGTTTTTCCAAAGAAAGATGGTAGCTGACGCATGTATGTAGATAACCAGTCAATCAATAAAATAACCATCAAATTTAGATTACCCCCGAGTACAATATATCATCCACTTTCATTTGTCTCTGATATATATGCTTACTTTCCTCCCAATAATGCTCCAACAATCACGACCTCAGTGACTTCGGCTCCTTCGACAGTAGAGGAGAGATGATGCAGTGCATCAACTATGCGAGAAAGCATCTTACCTATTACCTCTTAACATTTATACTATTTTATACTTCTATTTTTAGCTTCATGTTAGATATAACTTTCACAACTTCATTGAATTTTTCCAGACAGAAACTTTATTGAACTGCCTCGTGAGACTATTCTTTCACCATTAAATCTGAACTCATTATCTTTGTCATCACAGGAAGTTACTTCAGTGCTGATGGCTAATGGTGTACCACATGATAAAATTTTGAAGAACTTTTAATCGTCATAGGGAATCTTTTTCCTTTATCTTTTTTGTTTTTATAAAATTTATTTATGAAGCCTATTGTAGAATAATGGCTATGCACTACATTTGCTGTATATTTGCCTGTTTTGAATTTATAGCAGGCTCATTTGTATCATCAAATTAGTTTTGAGTTATTAAACAAGAAAAATTCATAATAGCATTTTTATTTCCTTCATTGTATACTATATAAATGTTTTTGTGTATTTTGCCCTCGAATTTTATTCAATTAAGCTCAGCCACAAACACAATTGATCCTTATAATAAAAAAATTGGACTTTTGAGATAAAGACACATTAAAGGGGCTCTCATATGGAGGACCTATTTGATATTCGACTATTTGAGGATAATTATTTATAAATAGTGCAAGTTGATTCTCTGCTTAGAAATGTTGGAGTATATATAGTTGCTACATAAGAATCAAAACATCTTGTATAGAACCCGACATATACCACACATTCTCCCAAGGAAAACCTGACATTTAAGTCCATTATTTAAAAGAATTGAATGTGTCAGACCTAAAGAAATATTATTGTTAGGGACAAATAAACGGTTAGGGAATGTGCCCTAAAGAAATATTATTGTAATATATTTTTTATGAAAATAAATATTAAAGACAAATTTAGCATATTTCGATGTTATCATTTTATATAATATTTTTTATTCCATGATTATTTATGTAACCATAATTCATTATATAATTATATACAAAAGGATTGAGTTATGGATGATAATCAAAACAAGTTCATAATTATTAATTATAGTTGGAATCTATAATTAAATATTATTAGTACGATCCATTAATATTAAAAATGAAATAATCTTATCCGGATTATTCAATACGGAGATATTAATGATGAAAGTTTTTTATATAATATGATTATATAGAAATTGACCACATAAATTTTAAATTCTCTAATAAATTCTATTTTAATTATAAAGAATTTAAAATTAATCATAAAGATGATCATATATAAAATAATATTAATTCTGAGTTATTAATAAACTCTTATTTGTGACATTTGATTTTTTGATTTACTTGAAAATAGTTTGGAAGAAATAAATTCAATTCTTGTATTTCAGAAACACAATGAAACAAATGCTGTGAATGTTAATATATAGATATGGAATCTATTCCTTTCTTTTTTGAAAGTTAAAAAAAGTACCATTGAATAATTAATTCAGAACCTGAACAATTGAGCGCTTAAATTTTGTGATTAGGCCACAAAGTTTATTGTTTATTAGAGAATTAATTAGAATTCAAGGATCAAGATATAATTAGTGAGGTGATAGAATTACCTAGCTCTAATTATGAACTTTTTATGGAGGATTATTTTATATGTAATGATTAAATCAATGGACGATTCAATTTTTTAATTGAGTAAATTATACGATAATTTCAAGAATGCAATTTCATATTTATAGTGGAATAATATTGAAATTAATAATTTTGATTTATTAATTTAAGAGTTAAATTAATAATCAAATTTATTGGAGCTTAAATTATAGGTCCATATGTTCCTTTTTTCATCACCTAAGCTCTATTATATATTGAACACTATCGTTAAGAATGTGATATAATATAAATGTTAAATTATGATCACATTAGTAACACATTTATAATCACATTTTAATTTTATTATTTTTCATGAAGATAATGATGACTCATTAAAGATAAGATTGATGATATGCCATGATGTGTCATGATAATTATCATTAAATATCTTTTAATATTAAAAAATAAAAATAGGAATAATGATATGTCATTAAATATAAGATTGATGATGTGTCATGATAATTATCATTTTAATATAGACTAAAAATGCTTCATGAATTATGAAAAGGTGTTTATGAAAAGATGTGAACTTTTCTTATAAATAAGAATTAAGTTCTACATGAAGATGATGATTATACATGATTCTTTCATAAAAGATGAAAGAATATATATGAGAAAAAGTTGGTCTCATAATTTTTTCTTTTAGAAGGACTAAATTGTGTTTAGAACACAAATTAGATTCAAAAGAAAAAATTTTCATCAATAATTGATTGATTGTGACCACTCAATATAGAATATTTAATGGGGTGATTAAAAGAAGAAGACTTATGATCTCACTCAACATTTTGACAAAAAAAGTCTATAACCTCAATCAACAATTCGGTAAATTTTCTTCATTTCGTATTATAAAATTATTTATTAAGAAAATTAATATGGAAAATGTCTCAATTTAATTTTCTAAAAATCATGATTTTTATTTCCGCATTTTATATATGAATATTAAGATCCAACATAAACCCTAAATAATTTGAAATGTAATAATGTCTTTCATGTCTATCTCAATTGATCTAGAAGAATAAACTTATTCCAGGCTACTCAATACGTATTATTTTCCCCTTATTGCTCTTTAAAAAAAAAAAAAAAAAAAACCATTACCAAGGCTATAAAGAGAAAGACGAAGAAGAAGAACAGCCAGGCTATTACTGACTTGATTCAATGTAGTTTACAGAAGGGATTCCAAGGAATCTATTAAAATTTATATTAATTTAAAGGACCAAATTTTTTTAGGAGCATAAACTATTATGATTAATAATACATAGGATATAATACCCAACAAAAAGCCTTGAGATTTGAGGTTTTATCATGGAAGAATTTTGATCAACAATCATGAGTTATCTTTTCTTAGCTATTCCATGAAATCCACGAGGGTCTCCTACTAAGGCTAGCATCTGTTTATGATGGATGATATTTTCGCGTGTCCACCAGTTGTGCCAAATAGGAATGCTGTAAATGGACCAACATGAACTAAGATTTCATTTGGAACAACATGACCACCATTTTTTTTTTTTTTTTGTTGTTGATATTTTTAAGAAATTTATACTAAAAGTTTGTAGAACACATTATCTCAAACGAAATCTAAACAAACGTGCAAATGTAGAGAAAAATGTTCTTATTCCATAGAAGAAATCATTTCTTAATAAAATTTGAAAATTGAAATTGAATAACCTTCAAATAAAAAAAGAGGCAAAATATATAGAAGCCAATAAACCTTAAAAGCAAATTTCCAAAAAAAGAAAGGCCTAAATGCTTTTTAGTCCGATGCCTTCGCAATATTAATACATGAAGCACTGCTTGTTCAACTCAACCAAATCTCTAAGTGGTGGCCGAAAACTTCTTAATAAGCATTAATTTCCTAATTTAGATCAATCAAATGAGCCATTAACAATATTGTTTTAAAATGCTCGGTGATCATAACGGGTTACATTATTAATCATAAAAACTCCTACAGATTGAAATTCAAAACTTTAACAGTTCCAAGTTTCATGAGCACAGATGCAGTACTGACTTGAATTAATAACGGATAAAATCAAAGTGGAGGATTAAGAGCCAACTCAATCTCCTCTAAAGACCGGCCCTTCGTCTCAACTACATTACCTGCTATGTACAGAACAGCCAGGAGACAAACCGTTGAAAATCCCAAGTACACAGTGCTTATACCAAACTTGTTCACAACACTCAAGAAGAAGAGACCAATAAAAAAGTTGGAAATCTGCAAGAGGAACAAAATCATTACTAAAATTTTAATGGTTCAGTAGGCGGACAGTCAAAACAAAGAAGGGGAAAAAAAAGACCATATGGTACAATAAACAGTGATGTACCGTGCAATAACAGGTCAAATAAAGTACTCTTTTCCCAGCGAATGACGGAAAAAGAGAAAAAACTATCACAACATCTCATGGATGACAAAGAGTCGCAATCTGTGAGAAATATTAAGAAACTAGTTTTTGATGCAGGGCAAACGAGATCACTCATTAGATTAATGACTAAGGCTTAATTCATGACAATTATTTATAATTTATTAATTTTTTTTTTTTTTTTTTTTGGGGGGGGGGGGGGGGGGGAATTTACGAGGCCGGTCATGTGAATTTGAAGAGTACATTTTGAATGCAAGCTCCTAACTTGGAGTGATAACAATAAACTTAAATTAAGAATTTAAGATAATTAATCAACTATTTAGTTGAATTCTTCAAATTGGAAAAAAAAAAAATGTTAGTTTCTGAGAATCAAGGAGCCCGCCAATATATAGTCCTTACATAAGTTTTTATAGAGGAAATTTTGATGTATTTCTTTGTGTGTTTCCCTACTTTCTATAGCACGTCATGCATTATTTATATCACATTGCTCAATAAGAAAAAGCTTTTGATCTCTTACGAAACTTGTGCTGTGTTAGTGCTACTAGCTTTCAGATTAATTTATGAATTAACCATATATAAGTTTTGCGAACCCTATCATATCTCTCTCCCTCTCTAAACTTGTTCTCCTACATCTCCACCAAATTCTTAAAGCTTTAAACCAGCCAACTCTTTTAAACTGAGCTATATCGCTTCCATAAAACCCTAACCCATGCTATCCACCTATTATGACAAATCCATACAAAAAATTCATAAGTTTCTATCTACATATCCAATTAACTTAAAATTACCTTTGTTAATTAGCTAGCATCCCAAACCCAATTTGGAGATCTCACCCAAAAATTCTAAACTAGTCAACATTTTCCCTTAAACCTTTCACCACCTCTATATCAACCTTGAAACCTACTAACCATCTTGCCTTCAACAGGTATGAAAGGCAAAAAAAAAATCAAAACTCCAAAATATTGTCCTGAGAGGAAAAATCAACAACTTAAAGGCTCCATAATTTTCGCTTCTTTTGCATTATCATTTTTGCATTAGAAGAATACATACGTGATTTGCATATTTATTAAACTAAGAAGGCTCTATAAAAAAATCTAAATTGTCTACAAAGAGGTTGAAACTTAAGTGGTCCATTCCGTCCCCTCAAAAAAAATTTTTAGTCAAGCATTACTCAAATCATCAAATATTACTTTGTTCCATCTTTACATCTTAACATTTTCATATTTGTAAAAGCACTTCACAATGTACCATATGTTTGTAATCATGCACCTGCTTACATCACTAAAGAAACACTACACTAAGCACAATATTAATAATTTTTTAGATTGGTTCAAACAATTAAATTTCTTTTAAGTTATATAACATGGATGACTATCAAAACCATTAACATGGGTAAACATAAAAGAAATTTTAAAATCTAGATATTGCAAGGGATAACCTAAACCCCATAACCTTAAGTATAATTCTCCAATCTGTTAAAAGACACCTTAAACTTCGGACGGCAGGGGATTGGGAGAACTACAGTTTAGTATGTATGACAAAACTGACAAGATAGAATGAAAGGTTCAATTATATAGATGATTAAAAAATTACTGAAATAAGTTTGGTTAAACCAATAATAGGGTCAAATAACTACAAACAAGATTTTGAAAATGACAGAGAACTTCCCCCAAACACACAGTTTGTAAGTCTTCAATTAAATGTCCTTAGCTCAACCATTGACACAACTACCTATATGCTTATCAAATGAATCGAGACCCTAATTTGATTTTAGTATCCATGTTAATATTACACATAAAATGTTTTCAGTCTAACATTTTGATCAACTCCCTAATATGAGGCTTGAAAAGATTTCTCTACTTGAAAAAGTTGATGCACCAATAACTTCTGAGAATCACATATTTGATCTGGCCTCAAATATCCAGCCTGACTTTTCTGATCTTAGTGGCGTATTGGATAAGACTCTCTCCTTAAGAAGAATGGCACATCCTTGCAAGCTAAGAAAAATGTCTTAATATTAGATCCCCAGCCTATCTTATTTAACATACATTTTAAGGAGTTCAATCACGTCTATCATATGACATATAATATGGCCTAGATCTTACTCCTAAGCCTCCATTATTAAATTTGACTCGCTTGATTGAGCATCTTAAGCTGTAGCATGACATTAGTAGGTTGCTCTTAATGCCTCCTAATTTGATAAACAAGACTCATTAATCATTGTATGATACTGCTTTTTCATCAGCACTTCATCAACATAATCTTTGTGTTATGATTAGTTGATATAAGTTATGATAACACTGTTGAAACTATTTGAAAATATTCACTTAAGAAATATAATAACAATGATTATCTTTTAACTCATTCTCAATTCTCTGGATAAGAATCCACCAAAAACTACGTGAATGTATTGCCTATTTGCTAGTTTTTTAATCATCTATATTCACTGGGCTCGAATTACATTCATTTATTGACTCGCACAGCATCCCTAGACGTCACGTGTGTACCCATAACACGCTCGCCGGGCCCATGCAGGTGTATGATTACACATGCCCTTTTGTGTACCTATGTGCACACATATTACAGTGCATGTGTGGGGCATTTTGGGATATTTGACGTCACTTGGTTGTACGGGCAACCATTATTTGAATGCAGCATTCTATTTGGGAGCTCGTAGACACATTCTATCCACTTGTATACATGTTACGGATCTGGTGGCGTGACGTCGTACAATGTTTAACGAAAGCTTCGTTTGCTTAGGTATTTAACGACGATTCTGAGGTTTGATCGAGGCGGGCTACACACACGGGAGACAGGACACTTCGGTGCCGTTTGCAGACTACGACACTGTAGCGAGTGGCGTGGTTTGAGCAGATTTTGCACAGGATTTGGGGATGGGCCGCCATATATTGCATGTATTTAATGTATTATATATATTTTTTATGATTTCATTTTGGTTATTAGTACAGGTCAACACTTTCAAAATTAATTTTATCTAGTCATCTTATTGGTGAGATAAAGGCTTGATGTTGCTATTGTTGTTGTACTCATCTTATTGGTGGAACTTCTAGCCTTTTTTAAACCCCAAAATATGTAAATCTATTTTCTAGTACGTTATCTTCAATAGATTCTACTCTCACCATCACTATATTATACTCAATTCTCAACTTATACTTCCTATGTTTGCTATGTATACATCTTAACATTTTCATTTCTACCATACTAAACTTTGTTATCAATAACTTCTTCTTGCCCAACACTAAGATCCATCCAAGGCATCAAGTCTAGTTGCATCATATAAAATTTATATTTATATCCAATTTTTTTTCTTATCACATAATATTCCTGAGAAATATCATTCTAATCACCTATCCTTAACTCTAAAATTTTTTTAATCATCAACATCTCTATTCCTCTATAAAAAGATCCAAGGTTTAATTTTTCACACATACGTATCAATTTAACTTTTAATAGTATTAATTAATAATTATTATATTATATACACTAAATTGCATAGCATATACTTGCCCTTTGTTCAGCTAACCAAAAACTTTTATCTTATACTATTTTCTCTAGTGTTCAAACTTATCATTTAATTTAGTGAAGGTTTCATCAATTTAACATACTTTGTAAGTATCTCTAATTTAACAAAAGAATGTAGACTTAATATTAATCTTTGAACTAATCCTAGTATGATTGAAAACTTTTTTATCACAATGCAATTACTTGAATACTACTCAATGTTCCATGGTACTTATCTATAATAACTTAAATATTGTGTACCAAATTAATTCTTGTGGTACTGGATTATATAGATTCTCAAGATAAATAAATATCATAAGAATATTTCTTTACTCTAAATTTTTCTATTAATTATCTTAAACACCAAAATCTTTTTCGCACTTGACACCCAGAAAGATTTAGTACTAAAAAAGATTGTTTTTTCTTTTAGGGTGGTAACCCTGATTGCTTATCCTAAAAAAATTGAACAAGTTTCCACTTGGAATTAAAATGTGTTCGAATACAGAATTCTGAAAGAATGTGAAAGAGATAGATCACCGAGAAACTCACCCAGTGCATACCCAAAGACAGCGCAACTGCCTTGGCTCTGATCCTGGAAGCAAATATTTCAGGGAGCAGAAGAGCTGGTACTGGTCCAGCACCAAGCGAAAAAGACAACACGTAGCTTTTGCAATGCACATAAATAGTCATTATCGGATGATGAACTTTGAGAAAATAAAACAGAAGGTATAAAACTAAACGATGAAATGCATTGGCGTTATCATTGGGAAAATCTTGACTTACAGAACCGTCCCAAGAACAGCAAGTGTTCCAGAATATGGTGCCAGAACCTTCCATGTGAATGACAAGGAAAGCAGCAGCATTGAAGCAGCCTTGATGAAGAATAAGGATTTATTTCAAAACAGAGAAATTACATAGTATCATAGAAAAATAAGACGTAATGGATGTAAGAAACTTTAGACAATGAAGCTGTAAGTTAATGTAGCATGATTATCGAAATACAAAGAAGCTCCTCATCATGGAGTGAAAACAATAGATTTCAGTGCAATCAATGAAACTACAAGAAAAGGAATGAGTCCTGCCTAGAATGAATATCCTTGTAGAAAATGCATAATCACAGGTTGGAAAAAATGAAAAAAAACCATCACATTTTGCACAGCTGTGTAGTATCACATTAACTTAAAGTAAAAGACTGTACATGAGAACAAAATGCCCGTAATGTAATACGGACTCATTTGTTTCTTGAAGATATAATATATGTTTCATTTCATGTTTAAAAATAAAACATTCATTTTTAAGGGATTTTGAAAGTGATTTTAGAGTCTAAAATCAATATTGATTCCAAAATAAATCCAGCCAAATGATAGAATATAGTAAATTCATCAATTTTCAAAGTATGGTTTCTAACTCCAAGCACCCAAATGGACCCTAACTGAATTATTTAACATAAAAGGGAAGTTATCTTTTGAAGACCAATTATAGAATTAATCCCATGAAACATTAAAGCAATATTTCTTATTAGGAGAATAAACCCTACCATTCCCATAAAGCTAATCAAGAGGAGGCTTTTCCTTCCTTTCCTGTCCATCAAAGATGATGCTACGGCAGTGCCTGTAAAGCAATGAAGTTTGCTTAAAGAAGTGAATTATTTCTACTAATATATGCAGAAATATAATTCAACTATCATCAGCTTCGTTAGTCTTAGAATTAGAATTTGGGCGAACTCACCAAGGACATTCGATGCCCCAACAAAAGCACTAGCTGCTGCATCAGAAGCAATACCAGCACTTCGAAAGACTGATGTAGAATAGTAGACCACAGCATTTATTCCAGCAAGCTGCTGAAACAAGAATAATGCTGCCCCCACACTTACAACTGCGTTTGTCAAGAATTGGTTAAAAGAAAACATGTTCAGTCTTCCTTAGTATGTAACTGACCGCAGAAAAATGAGCCATGCTAATAATTGAGCATATAAAAAGCCCTATGCAATCAAAGCTGAGATCTGATGTAAAAAATTGTACATTTATCTGATAAAAAGTGCTAAACTAAAAGTGCTTCGCTAATTATCTTTCAAAAAATCAATTAAAATTATTTTTCTATTCATCCGTTCAACGTAAAAAGCAAATTCACTCACATCATAGTAAATAGAAGGCTGCTAAAACAGCTGTAGTACAATCTAAAAGCTTAACTCAGGGTGGAAAAATGGTTGGCATGAATAAAAGTTTGGGATGGTAAAAATAAATAGGAAAAAAAAAACTATAAAATCAATCAAATTAAAGTTTAACAAACACCAAAGTTAATTATGATGTCATCCTCCGTTGGTGCAATTTTCCTTTCTAGCAATAAAAGCTTCCCTTTATCGAATTGCAGTCACTAGAGGCATGATTTGTATGGCCTAAAGGAAAGGTTCAACGGCAGTCAAAATTCGGTTTACAAATAGACATCATTCATAAGCCTACAGAGACTGATTAGTGAAAGTTTTTTTTAAATTACATATAGTTGTGAACTTTGATATGCCATAAGTCTTAAAGTCATAAAAGCATACAAATTACAGCCTCATCACGCATAAAGTAATAGTAAGAAATTTGATACCATGCTAAATATGCAACTTAAGGAAAAATGAAAATTTAAGCAAGCAGTCCAATTTATCAGCACCGCAGATTGCAAAAAGCACAAAACATACAATCTTGCAATCCGACTAGTAAATATAGATGCCCTAAGGTCATATGTACCTTTCCAGTACCGCTTACTGAAAAGATCAAACCAACCAGCATCTTGCTCTGTGCGACCTTGACCGCCTGCTTTAAGGTCATGCATAACCTCAGCAACCCTTTCTTTTCCATAGAGGATCCTTACAGCATTTTCTGCCTCACTAAATTTTCCTTGCTGAAAGAGCATCCCATTAAGTGCATTTAAATACTATTGCTGGGTTATAAAATGCATCAACAGTCTTCCAAGCAAAATAAATAGCGTGATAATTAGAACTATTCAGGATTTATTGAGATGAAGAAACCTGAACAAGCCAACGGGGGCTCTCAGGGGAGATAGCCATCCCTAGTGCCAACAGAATTGATGGAATAATTGCAATACCAAACATTGAGCGCCACCTGAATTATTTTAAAAAATAAAACAAATCACAATGGAAAATAAGAGAATTTAACACTTGTATAAAACTGAGTTCCAGAAAGTGTTGGTTGACTCCAAAAATGCATTGAAAAGATCTAGTCCTCTATTGCCTAGGTTTTGAGTATACATTGCCTAGACCCTATGCCAAGTTAGGTTACTCAGGTCATGGCCAATCAGCGATGCTACTAGGTTTTAGTTCACCCTAGACTAGTCTTGACCTACTTATGTGATGTAGTTGGACAATGCAAGGTACTCCTCAAATCTTTGAGGTTTCAATTGACCCTAAACTAATATTGACTTACCTCTATGACCAAGCGGGTCCAAAAATGACTCTAATCAACATCCTCTAGTGCTACTAACCCTAAATTGGTCCTAGCTTCATCTTCCACCTATTCACCCCTTAATTAGTCTTGGTTAATCTCTATGGTCGTGATTAACTTTGGCCTACTAATGATTGACTATGATCTACTCTAAATTGACCTAAGTACTCATAAATGCCCTAAATTAGCTTTATTTAGTTGTGTGCTCCCAACTAGACCAAGCTTAGGGGTGTCAAAAATTGACTCGACTTGAACCCGACTCAAAAAATATAGGTTTGGGCTGACCCATTTAATAAATGGATCAGGTTCAGGTTGACATGCGAACTCATTTTTGACCCAAAAATGACTCGTTTCATTTTTTTTCTTAATTTTTTTACTTGTAGGCATAATCTTCCTATTTTTTATCAAATATGCTAAATTTATAGTTAACAAGTTCTAATTTTTTTAACCAAAACAGGCTAACGGTCGGGTTAGGGTTGCTAGTGGATCGAGTTTGGGTTATTATTTTTGACCCATTTATTAAACAGGTAGGATTCGAGTTAACTGGATTTGGGTCAAATCAATTTCAAATATGATCTGAACCGACCCATCAACCCAATTTGACACTCCTAGCTAATCTCAGTTAGTTTAGTTGAGCCAATCAAGTCTCTCTAAATTGGTGACCTCTAAATTGGTGCTAATTAATATCTTCACTCATGACTGACCTTTGGCCCAGTCATGATTGACCATAATTTGATTTGAACTAAACTATATGCTCAATGAAGCCCAAAATTGGCTTTTTGTGGCGACATGCTCCCTTAAACCCTTGGTTTAACCCTGGTAAATTTGGTTGAGTCAATTAGTTCTCTTAATACCTAAGTGACCCTTTCCCTTCGCTAGGTAAATTGATCCTCAATTGGGTCCTTAATCAACCACAAAGAACCCAATTTGGCCACATCTAGATTCAATTGGACATAATTAATTGGATTCGTCAACCCCCATAGATTTACATAGCCCAAGTCTAACCCCATGGAACATTCAATAGAATAAATGGGTTAATTCTATAAACTAAATTTACTCAGTTAATTTAAGAGCACCAAATAAGTAATTAAACGGTCAATTGACTTCTTTGGTGAAAATGGGTTAATTCTATAAGCAAATGCTCATTTTGAATCAAATCCCTAAATTAGGTGTAATTATCTCAGTAAAATGATCTAGGTTCACCAAATAAGTCATTAAATGGTCAATTGACCAAATCCTTGCAATCTACCAGTCTTTAAAAATTCCGAACTCAGACATCTAATAAATTAACACAAATCAAATTGCATGGAAAAATCCCAAAACATTTCATTCATTTAACTACAAAGCTTCTAATAAACATCAGAATTTAAATTCATAATAATAACTTTCATGATATACAATACTTGATCAAGTTTCATATCTTACTACTAAAACTAAGCATCAAAACATAGAATAGTTGATTCAAAACCGATCATCACTTAGGCTCAATCTTGTCTTTCCCTTTACCTGAAACAATAGCCATAGTAATTTCTGGTGAGCTATAATGCTCAATAAGATAAACAACTCAAATGTAATTTTCAAATATTCAAGGAATTAAAAAAATATGATATGTTAATCATGAACTAGACTTAAAATTTAAACTATAATCATAGGCTAATCTTGTCAATTACTTGTAATCATTGTAAAGTGAAATTTGTTCGAGTAATAACACGGGATAACAATAAGTGAAGTAATCTTATTGTAAGGAACTTTCAAAGAGATGTTTAATGTACAAACATTATATGATTACACTAATCAAACATAGAAGTATCAACATAATAAAATAATCATATAATAATATTTATTTGCTTATTTTATTTATTTCTTATCATAGACTATCTTATCTACATAGATTGATGCATGGATTCATCAGCAATAAAAAAATAGTAGATAATATCAGACCCACACCACATACCATAGGGACATAATTGAGCCCAAATGTTAAATAATAAAGTTTAATAAAGCCTACTTGAAATAAAAGATTATCACTATTTGAACTACTTGAGGAACCTTTTTTCTTTGTAAAGGATCACCTCTATTGCCCTGCATATAGAGTTATGGTAAATATATCATTGACAATCTATCACACCTAACATAAACTTTCGTAAGCTTATTGCATGTCCATTATTGAACATTTAAATCATATATCATAATTTATAAACATGCAAATCAACATTCTGCATCAATCAGTAACTTGTAAGTGCAAGATATCCTGCTTTGAAGATACAACAATTTAATAAAGTGTTGGTAGAGTTCTATACTTCAAATATGCTTTTTTCATAATTTAAAATTGATATGTAATAATTTAATCATGAATGGTATGATGCAGACATGTACTTTGCAATATGAAGACTTTCTAACACCTTGCTTGCATATTACATATATATTTACATGTAAAAAACTAAAATATACTTTATAAATTAGAAATTGAGTGACCAATTGATGATCAATAATGACATAAGTCTCCACACAATGATCAATACGAAATATCATTCTTTTAACAATAATCTACAAAATGCAAAAAAAAACCCAGATTTCACCTGACCAACCTATTATCCTACTTGTCCTCCACTTTGTCCTCCCCACCAGCTCTTGGTTTTGGCTTTTGCTACTTACAGATTTAGGTAAAATGAGGATAGTGCTTGTTACATAGGAAATACTACATATAAAAACCATATTTATAACAACAAAATCTAATATCCGTTTCCGTCTTCACAAAGTTGATTTCTAAGCCATTGCAAACATCTCTTGGTTGAACTTTAAAATTTAAATGCAAAGCTACAGGATACACACACACACCCCTATGTAGCACCGATACTCCTATTTACGAGGCATGTTGTATCGAACAAGCGTCGGATATGGATACACCTCCGATACAGCACAGATACGTGTCGGATACGGCTTTGCCATGTCCAATTAAAATATTATTTAAATTTGACAGGACATGCATATCGAATACGCGCGTCCTATTAAAAAAATGAAAAAAAAAAAAAACTGGAGTTGCAATTTGCCCTATTCATTTATGCATCTTAAACATTTCTGCGAGCTAGGTTTTTCGTTTCCGCATAGCTATGTTGCACCGATACGGATACGGCGACACGGATACGACACAATACGGATACGAGATACGTCAATTCATAAAAACACAGGATACGAGTACGGCGCAGACACAACATTATAATTTATAAATCATACATAAAAATTAAGAAAATAATCAAAGTATAATATTTGAAATTACAAAAAAAAGACAACAACATCATTTGTAGCCTTGTATCTTATAATATCAAAATATAAGTAAGCATTAAATGTCTAGTACAACAACAAAAACATAAACATAAATTATCTAGCACATGAAGTTTCAACTATTCAATAGAAGTAATGATATAATTATCTTCTTCATTGGTTTGTCTTTGAACTTCTATATCATCTTCAATAAATATCATAGCTTCTAATTCAGGCTCATCAAGTGAAAGATTAGTGTTTTTTTAATTTTTTTCATATAATCAAGAAACTCAAATCCATCTCAGAAATGAGAAAATCTTGCTCGCAACCGCGGAAGTAAATACGAAACGTCTTTTTTTCTGATTTCTTTTTGTTTTTCAACGGACACGCGTATCGAATACGCGTGTCCTTTTGAAATTAAATAGTGTTTTAATTGGATACGGTTTTGGCGTATCCGACACGTATCGGTGGAGTATCAGAGGCGTATCCGTGTATCGGTGTATCGGATACAGCACGCCTTCATAAATAGGTGTATCGGTGCAACATAGCCGCATAGGCGTTCGTCTTCTTCGTTGAAGTCGAAGGAGCGGCTTGAAGACGCTAGCATAGAAGCGGACAAGATTATCCTTCGTCGACGAAGAGGCTCGACGACGCAAGCATTAAAGCCGACAGGATTATCCTTCGTCAACAAAGCGGCTCAACGACGCGAACAGTGAAGGCGACGCGAGCAATGAAGATTTGTTTTGTTCGTTTTCTTCATTGTAGGCTCGGTACCGGAAGTCGATACCGCTCAGTACTGGTCGGTACCTCTCCGTTGGACTTCCTTTTAACCTAGCAAGGAATCCACATTACAAGAATGTCTTTACCTACGCATGCAATAATAATCTTGCAGGATACGTGCCACAAATATATAATGTCATTAGAACAAAGATGTTGCAAAGAGAGATAATATTGAGAACTTGCTCGAGCCTACTAGAGGAGTTTGGAAGGAAAAATGAATTACTTTGGTTTGTGATGGGTGGACAGATTCACAAAGAAAACCACTTATCAACTTCATGGCTGTAATAAAGAGCTATCCTATGTTTATCAAAGCTGTAAACTGTGAAGGACAGTACAAGGATAACTTCTCCATTTCTAATTTAATCAAAAAAGTTATCATGATGATGGGACCTTCAAACATCATCCAGGTTATTACTGATAATGCACCTGTTTGTAGAGATGCAAGTCTACTTGTAGAGAAAGCATATCCTCATATTTTCTGGACACCATGCGTTGTGCATACACTTAATCTTGCCTTGAAGAACATTTGTGCATCTAAGAATACCGAGGCAAATAAATTCACCTACAATGAATGTCATTGGATCACAGTGATTGCTGGAGATGCAGTTGTAATTAGGAATTTTATTATGAATCACTCCATGAGACTCTTTATGTTCAATGATTGCTCTAATTTGAAGATGCTTGCAGTTGCTGAAACTCGGTTTGCCTCAATTATAGTGATGTTGAGAATATTCAAAAAAAAAAAAAATGCTCTTCAAGCTATGGTGATCAGTGACAAATAATCCTGTTATAGGGAAGATGATATTGGAAAGGCTAGGTATGTAAAGGAGAAGCTTTTAGATGATTTATGGTGGGATGATATTGAATACATCTTAAATTTCATAGATCCAATTTATGAAATGTTGAGAGTAGCTGATATAGATAAGTCTTGTTTACATCTCATTTATGAGATGTAGGATTCAATGCTAGCCAAAGTAAAAAAAATTAAATATAGACATGAGAGGAATGCACTTCATGAAGACTCAAGCTTTTAGAATGTTATTTATGTTATTCTAGAAGATAGGTGGAGCAAAAGTAATGCACCTTTACATTGCTTGACTCACTCACTAAATCCTAGGTAAATTTCAACATTTTTTCATTATTAATCCATATTTTGTTCAAGAGTTTTCTTAGATTATTTTGCCTTTGACGAGACTAACTTAGCAGTTAGTATCTTTCATATGGACTCCAGAGTGTGAGGAGAGTTTTTAGCTGTTGAAGGATCGGTTGACTTTTGCTCTAATTCTGACCATTCCTTTAGGTACATATGGTTTTCAGGTTTTCAGTGATGCATCATTGAGAGGTTTGGGATACATACCGATGCAGTACGATAGAATTATTACATATGCGTCTCGGCAATTAAAACCACATGAGTGGAAATACCCGACACATGATCTAGATTTCTAGAGTTAGCTGCTGTTGTATTTGCATTGAAGATTTGAAGGCATTATTTGTACGGAGTCAGATGCCAGATCTTAACTAACTATCAGAACTTGAAGTATATTTTTATTGAGAAGGATCTGAATTTGAGACAGAGAAGGTGGTTAGAGTTGATCAAGGATCATGATTTGTCTATTCATATTCAGCTTGATAAGACAAATGTAGTAGCAGATTCTTTGAGTAGAAAGTCATTAGATATTTCTATTTTGTTGCTTACTTCTTTAGATCTTATTCGAGATTTGGATAAGCTAGAGATATATGTGGTATTTGTTAATACATATTCGAGTTTGTTAGCTCAGATGATTATTCAATGTACTTTACATGAAAGAATTCAGGAAGCTCAGAAATTAGATATAGAGTATCTAAAGTTGAGAAATCAGATTAAGGTTGGTAAGACAAACTTTTCATATCTGATTATGGAGTCATTTTCTACAATGATAGATTATGAGTTCCATCGGTTGGTGATCTGAGAGCTGAGATTCTACATGAGACACATTATTCATGCTATACTATTCATCAAGAAAGTAGCAAGATATAGGAATATTTTGGTGGCCTGGATTGAAGAAAGATATAACATAATTTATTTCAAAATATGAGGTCTGTCAATTGGTAAAGGTATAGTATTAGCAATCAGGCGATCTTTTGTAGTCGTTACCTATCTCTGAATGGAAATAAGAGGAGGTGACAACGGATTTTCCCAGATCGAGGCAGGGACATGATGTCACATGGGTTACAGTTGATCGATAGACAAAGTCAGCACATTTTATTTTAAACCGACAGATTGATCCGGTTGGCAGGTAAGCAAAGAAATATGTCAAGGATATTATCATATTACATGGTGTGCCGAAGGTGATTGTATCTGATTGTGACAATCGATTGATTGTGACAATCGATTGTTACAATCGATTTACCTCAAGATTATGAAGAAGCATTCAACAGGGGCTTGGTACAAAATTGTACTTTAGTACGACTTTTCATCCTTAGACAGACGGGCAATCCGAAAGGACTATTCAAGTATTGGAGGATCTTTTGAGACTCTGTGTTTTGGATTTTGGCAGCAGTTAATAGGATCATATCCCCCTAGTAAAGTTTGCATATAATAATAGTTATCAATCCAACATAGGTATGACTCATGAAGTTCTGTACGAGAGAAAATGCAGAACCCCTTTCTCTTTAATCGAGGTGGAGGATAGACAGGTGATATGATATATTTTTGTGGATTACACTACAACAAAAATTCATCGGTTTAGAGAAAAATTGAGAGTCGCATAAGAACAACAAAAATTCATCGATTCAGAGAAAAATTGAGTCGCATAAGATAGGCAAAAAAAGTATTATGAAAAAAAAACAAGCTGGTAAAATTCCAGGTTGGTGATTTTGTTTATGTCCAAGTCTGTCAGATGAAAAATGTCAGCAAATTTGGAAGAATCAGTAAGTTGAGTCCAATATACATTAGACCTTTTAGGATTATTGAAAGGATTGGTAGTTCTACTCATAGGTTTTTATTATCCGATCATATGTCAGATATACATAAAAGATTCATGTAGCCGACCCTACGTAGTGGGACAAAGGCTTGATGTTGTTGTTGTCTGTCAGATATACATAATGTATTTCATATATCTTCTAGGAGAAAGTAAATATCTAATTATGGGAAGATATTATCTTTTGATGACGTTGAGGTTCATCCGAGGCTGCACTATAGGGAAGTGCCGGATAGGATTCTAGCGTACGATGTTAGAAAATTGAGTAAATAGATTCTAATGGCCAAGGTGCAGTGGAAGCACAGGAATGCCATAGAGACTGCTTGGGAGAAGGAATATGAGACAAGACAGTTATATCTAGGTTTATTCTGACTTATTTTGATTTGAGAATGTCGAGGGTGACATTTGTTATAAGATGGGTGGATTGTTATAACTAAAAAATTTATAAAAGATATTTTTACATATAATAGTAAAAAAAAAATTTTGTGAGTTATTATAAGTCTCAATCACAAACCGTCTTCGTCATAACATATATATTGTTGTGTTTTAGTTTCACTAATTTTTTTCATAATTTTTGAACATTGGTACAATTCCTTAAGAAATTGGCATAGATTGGTACAATTAACCTTTTTGGGATTGTTAGATATCTATTTTACAAACTGATTTCATCTTATCATTTTAAACATGTTTAGCTAACTTTTGAATATTTTGTTGTCATTTTTGGATCTCCGAATTTGAAAATATAAAGGAATTTATATGATATTTGTATTTAAATGGCATAATTACTATTTTACCTATTAATATATCATGTATATTATTATATATATAAATCCTAATCTACTATCAAATTTCTATTAAATTCTATTTCCCCTATTTCATTTCCAGCAATAGAGAATACTTTTGGAATTTTAAGAGAAAAAAGAGGAGAGAGAAGAAGAAAAGCTAGGGTTTGACAGTCGTAGAGCCATTTTTGTCCATTGGCCCAGTTGAGAAATTTACATCTTAATGTAGATTAATTTTTGCCTATTTCAGTTTTCAATAATTTGATATTTTTGAGATTTTTCCGATTAAATTTGTATTTTTGTTACCGAAAAATAAGAATAACGTAAAATTTTTACCATGCAACCTTTTCTATGTTATAGAAATTAATATTATGAACATTTTGAATAGATTTTAGAATTTTTGTTGGGTGATTTTGACATATAAAAATAATGCTTTAGTTTAATTAAAGCTTCATAATGATGTTTTACACAATCTATGTTAATTTCGAGTTCCCAAGGAACCACGAATGAAAGCCTACCTCTACACACGCCATCTTATAAAAAATTTATAAGCATCATGTAACTCATCTTTGTGGGATCATCAAAAATTTTTATTCCTACAATCTAGAAATTCAATAAAATGAACAAAAAAATAAAAAGAAGTCCTAACTTCCAAAAAATTCCACTTGACCTATTTAGTTCACATCTCCCCATACCATCCTTAAAATAGTTGAACCAACTAATCTCTCCATCTCAATCCTCTAAGGTCCATCATTTGAATGTTAACAAAAACTAGAATAACTCATTATATTTGAGGCAAGCATAGGAAAGTAAAACTTTTCTACCTACTCATGCCAACAATTCCCAACAATAAGTACCCTACTTATGAAGTGAGGGAAATCAAGGTGTAAGACGAATGATAAATCAAATGATAAAACATGACAAGCAAAAACCCAGCCCACCTATAGTTTCCGAGTGATAGAATCTTGCATAAGACCTAGTGAATAATATTTATAACTATTCTCACACATTAGGTTGTTGAATGATCAAGAAAGATAACGAGAAGCTTGAGGAATTCAGGATCTCCTTTTATATTAATGGTGATTAGTGATGTCATAGGAATTCTCCTTAAAAATATTAAATATTAAATATTAATTGTGCGTGGATCTCTTATAATGAAAAAGCTTGGTGCGCTGTCTCTAATAGCAAATGATCACTCAGTATAGACACATTGCATTTTGAACAAAACATGTATAATGATAGATACTTGACAAAATATAACTTAGAAATATAAAGTTAGAGATGCATACCATATAGGGTTTCCTGATAATGGAAGTCCAACTACGAGAGCAGCAAGAATTCCAATACAAATGAAAAGCTGGTTAACAGATCCAAGTGCCCCGCGAATTTCAGTTGGAGATATCTGAATATATGAAAATATTCAACAATAAAGACCTTCCTTTAGCTACAGAGACATACTTAAAAAGCCTATTAATCTCTTGTTTCAAACACCTCTGATATGTAAAGTGGAACGACTGCTGAAGTGATACCAATCCCAATACCAGCAAGTAATCGACCAATCAACATTGCTTCCACGCTCTGAGCAGTAGTACTGTAATAGTCTTCACACAAAAATGAGACACTACGCATGCATTAAGTCTACGCTTATTAATATTGCAATTACAGGATGCTGAAACAAAACCTGAGAAAAGCACCAACTACTAGTGGAATTGCATCAAGCTTAAAAGTTTTTGTTCGGCCAAATTTATCCGCCAATGCTCCGCCAGTGAAAGAACCAACCGTAGCTCCAGCAAGTAGCATGCTAACTACCCAACCTGTACCAAAGAATGTGACTAATATATGAACATTAAACCTTTCAAATTCATCAAAGATATCCTATACCATATTGGGCTTTCATATGATAAGATGAGCTAGATTACAAAAACTAGTGTAACTCCTAGTAGAAATTTTAGATTCATAAAATATATGAAGATCCATTTCAAAAGATTTTCTCTAATAATGAGAAAGAAGTTATTGTTTATTAATTCCAAGTTTATTAAACCAAACATTAAGTTTCCTAAAATTACTATAAAGTTGATACCTTGTAGGACAGCATTTTCAGTAATAAGAAGATCTTGAGAAAGATATTCAAGGGCGCCATTCACAACCCTGAGAATAATAGAAATTAAAGTAGGATAAAAAAACATTTATTATGTTCCAATCATAATAGAAATATTTTCATACTCCAAAAGTTCGTGGCTTGCAAGTTTCATATCAACATCATTAGCATTAGGGGATAATTTTGCTTTCTTGATGAAGAAAAATTTAATTGTGAGGTTAAGAACAATGAAATAAATTAAATGGAAGAATCCTTCATTGCTCTGTGTCAAATTTCTGTGGAAAAAACAGTATGAAATGTGATATATCACCACTAGTTTTAGGAACATACCCAAGGTGATATCCGAACAAAATTGCACCCAAGCAAGCAATACCAACATATGGCAAAACTGTACCAGAAGATTTCTCTTTTAGTTTAATAGAAGGGTTATCCTCAAGATCACCTGAAATGCGATCAGTTTCCACCCTACTTCAGAATAAATTTTCAAGTAGTACATCAAGAGTATGATAGGTATACAATGGGAAAAATAAAGAAGTACAATCAAATGTAAAAACTTCTAATTTTCCTGCTTCCTCCAAGAAATACCCTGATATTGATCCAAAGAATGGCATGAAATGCACGAATTTAGAAGGTTGTCTAAAGCTACCATGTAATAGTGAAAGATGAGATTAAAAGCAAACCAATGATTAAAATTTAATTCAAAAAAGTATTTTAAGCATATTATGATTGCACTGTCAAATGAATGACATCAATTATGATGTGTTTACTCTCTCATACAAAACCACTAAAAGATGGTAGTTCTAAGGTTCTCCGTATGAGTTCACCGCACATTGCGCTACATTTTAAATTTTGATATAAGTATCCAAGCAATTTTCTTTTAGCAGAAGAAGCAAAATCTCATCCAGTCCCTTCATGTCGCCAACCCCAAGTAGTGGGATAAATGCTTGATGTTGTTGTTGTTGTTGACAGAAGAAAAATCTCATCCAGTACCTTACTTGTCACTGATGTATTCACACACATTTATATTAAGCTATTTTATCTAACCAGAGTAAGCAGGTTAAACCTGTTCATTATTCAAAAGGTAAAATCTCATATCCTAATTTACATTTTTAACATATAAGACTTTCTATTTACTAAACCACCACCATCTATTAAATTGTCATCCCAAAATGTCGGGGCACAACCTGCTGCCGTAGGTGCTCCTACACATGCACCCACGAGTCCCAATCTCCACGCACCCATTCCATTCCCTGTATTTTATTTTATGGATTGTGCGGATTATATGAGTAAATAGAAAGTTTTTGATGCTAAATGTGTAAATGGGATAGTATTAAGTGTTATGTATGTAAATCCCCCTAACATTGCAACAAGTACCAATAATTAAGTTGAACCAATCATACTGGAAAACTGCAACAATCATCCAGGCAATCCTATGTAGACACAACCCACGACATTCAGCACAATTTTCTCACATCAAAACTAACTTAAAAAAAGGGTTGACGCTAACCTACAAACACCATGCGTTAAAAAAGATCTCATTTGTGTCTTGCTTTGATTGTCAACAAAATTCGCCAACTACAACGAATCTTAAGGAGCAATTCCTTAAAAAGTAAACGGCCAGTGTCAATTAAATAAGATGATCGTAATTAATGAAATCAGAACCGTGATCAAAGCACAGCATTACACAAGACATCATATTTTCGTAGTTCATTCCAACCAAAAAGCCACAATCGAGTGCAATCACCTGTGAGAAAGCGTGATATACCATGTAACTGAAAACAAGCACAAAACCCCAAAAAGAAAAAAAAAAACGGACCAGCAGCGGAAGCACGTATTGATCCAGCTTTCCCACTCGGCCTCAAGACGCTCTCCATCCCCGTCTTCATCCGAGTTAATCCCATCTCGAGCAATCCAATCCGCGTCGCCCCGCAGCAAAATCTCTTTACGGGCATTAATAAAGCCGGCTTATGATCTAATCCCCTCTCACGAATGGCACAATACCCCACAGAAACCCTACCTTTGATCGATAACCCCGCGCCAGCTACAATCCCACCACCGCCAGAAATCGCGACTGAAAACATCTTTCTCGCAGTCCGAGGGTCAAAACGCTTAAACTGGGGGAAAGCGATATGCCTTTTACCTCCAACCACAGAAGACCGTACTTGCGCGCCGAGCATTCCACCTATTATATTTCCGTCATCACATTAAAAATATAATTTAGAAAAAAAAAAGATTTTCTTGCATATCATTTTATTTTATATTATTTAAATGTCTAAGAGCTATAATTTTAATATTATATGTATATTATTTATAGAATAAATTAAAATTCATAAGATGATAAAAATAAATATATGAGTTATATATTTAATATCAAAATTTTATATGAGCCGTTAAAATATAATATTAAAACTTTAGATGTTATATATGTAAATATCATGAAATAAAGTGGTATGTATGTAAATTCTCAAAAAAAATATTATTATTATTAAAAAAACCCCATAAAAATTACTCAATTAAGTTAAATTCTTAAATAAATTCTTAAATAAAAAAAAATAATCTCAAACTTCTTAGTTTAATTATTAGACATTTAAAAAAAATCAAATGATTTTTTTATATTTTAAAAACCTTTTAAATAATTTTCATTTAAATTTTTAGGCATATATATATATATATATATATATATATATATATATATATATATATATATATATATATATATATATATATATATATATATATATATATATATATATATATATATGCCTAAGTCTGATTTGGAATCCCTCCCAAATATAATTTTAGCTTTTCATTTTATTTATCAAAGATGAATTCAAATCATTCATTTTATTGGCACATTAAATTTCTTTTTTAACTATATTTATTTAATTAAATGCATGATGTTTTAATTGAATTTAAGTAAGAGTTAGTTATTAGAATGCCAAGTATTTTAATTTAATTTATTTATATATTTAAATACAATTAATTAATATATTTATTTGCATTATATTTTTAATTTATAGCTATCAAAGCAATTAATAACATAATTCATTAATTAATATTCATTTAATAATAATTGTTAAAAATTCATAATTTTAATAATTAATAATAAAAAATTTAAATTATAAGTTTTAATCAATTATTTTATTAAAGAATATTTACATTTATACTACTATTATAAAAGCCATTTGAGATTTACACCCAATTAAAAACTTTGCCTTTGATTTTTATTATTCAAACGTAATCATGGCCTTTGATTTTATTATTTTATCACGTTTAATTGATAATTATAGAAATAATTAATATATTATTACTTTTCATATGAGCAAAATTTTCATTTAAGCAAATAAATGAAGAAATCATTTAAATTCTTTAATGCTTCTTAGTCTTTCTTAAATTAAATATCACTTCGTATTATGCTCTTCGTATCCCCTAAATAAATGAAGAAATCATTTAAATTCTCTAATACTTTTTAGTATTCCTTCATATTTATTAAATACCTATTTATATTCTGCTATTCGTATTTCCTACTCTTCTTAAACAAAATCTCAATCGTAAAAATAAAAATAACAAAATTTTGTTCATGCATTCCATCGCAACCCTTGGGATTCCTACATGCAACCTTCATATTCTCTCATATTAATATAATTCATGCACTCAAAATTCTCCTAAACTCCCTCCTCTCGCTTATAAAGTCCCTCGTGAGAGATGGAATCTGCAGCTCGCTCCCGACAATTGTTCTCCGTCGGTCTTCACGTTGCAATTATCTAGCCCTCACTCCACCTCCTCATATCTCCTCCAATAAACTCTCCACACAACATTATTGTTGTTGCTTCAGCTCTTTCCTAATATATACTGGATTATTATTTAGCATAAAAGTTTAGATCCTTTACTAATGTCGTATTATGGAACTGGCATGTTTCTTCTCTTTCTCATATTATTTTATCCATTTTCGCTATTTTCTGATATGATTTATCTCTGAAATTGTTATTAGTTGTTCCTCATGCTTGTTTCTCTTTTCAACATTACAAAGCTTAGCAAGTAATCATGATTTCAGTAAAAAAATATTTCATTTCTTCTACTACTGATTTAATTTGGAGAAAGTTTCTAACAACTTACAATATATATGAATCGAGATTGTGATTTATGGGCTAGAGGTAATGCACATTTCTCTCATTGAGAAGACTGAAGAAATGCTAATTTTTATTTTATTGATATTTTCCCCTTTCTCAAAAGGAAGCTAATGCTCTTTTTCTAACGTCTACTAAAATTAATGGAAACATCACCCATGAATATTTTGATGACCGTAAGAGCATAATCAAGTTTGGAGATGTTCAGGTATGTTATATAACCATTAGAAAAACTAACATAAATAATAATAATAATAATAATAATAATAATAATGAAGCTCTGAATTTACACCCCGGCTATATGTGAGATTATTGATGTATTCTTCTCTATTTTTTCAATATTTCCTCTTCAGTGGATGATCATAGAAAGAGGAATCGTTCATGCTGGAACCCAATCGTTGACAAAAAAAAAAAAATCTAACTTATCAAAATTGTTGCATATCTCACATATGAATTTTGATATTTATTTATACAATACCTAAATATTAGAATAATTTTAAAATTATTCTTAAACCTAACATTTGGATATGCCTCTTGATATAAAATAAATAAATGAGATAGAATTATATCTCAATCTCAAAATTACTGTTATTAATTAATTAATTATAAATATTTATTGTTTGGCTGATACAATTCCATAGCTCTTAATTTTATATGAATTAATAATATGGTTATAAAAATAATGAATACTTTCACATAAGAGATAATATAAAATAATTAATTTATTTTTCACTGTAATCTTTTAACTGTTTGTAATATGAGTTGCATTTGTAAACAATTTGCAGGTTTTTACAATCTAATTTGATGAAATTGTTAATCTATTTATTATTATAGCAAATGAAGTAGATACCTTTTTAATTGAAGAAAATAAGATTATATTAATTTTTTTATTGGCAATATAATAAGTAATTATTTTGACTCATAAATTACCTGTTGAAAAATTGAGGATTAGAACGAAAACATATTTTTACAATTATAATTAATTTACTTGTTATATGTTATGTTCTTATAAATTTATTATCCCCAAATTTGTGTGATAGGATTGTACATTAAATTTATGTATCTCAAGCTTCAATTATTAATTCATTTGAATAAAAAAATGTATATTTTTATAATATTTCTTTTTTATTTTGACAAATTTATTCATGTGCATTTTGTTCGTGTGCACATTGTGCACGTGCAATTTTGATAAAATGTATGTTACTATAAATGAATTGAGATAATACATTCATGTCATCAAAGAAGCAAATAAATGTACACTTAATCTCTTTAAAATTTCAATGATGAGCAATAAAGAAAAATATGTAGATAATGAAAATAATTTTGTGGCATAATATTTTAATAATGGTGTGAGAGGATGTCAAAAAAGCTCAGAAATTTGAATGTTTATAAATGTTGCAAGATGGAAACTCATTGAACAGACAAATTATCACATCTTCCATAGCAAGACAATCTCATGGACGTCTCATAACACCTCCAAATCATAATGCTGAAGTCATTATGAAACAAAATTAAGCATGCAAGTAATAAACATCTATATAAGAAATTTTGAATGATATGTTCTGTGGATAAAATAAATATTTGCATTAGTTAGCAATAAAAGAAAAAAAATCAAAAGTAGAAGTAAAAATATGAGAGAACATAAAGGCTTCTATACTAAAATATACTTAAAATATAGCTATATGATAATACGATAAAAATATTTGTATTTTAATATTCATTGAGTTTTGACAAATCTAATTTTGTGAATTTTGAAATATATATTGGAACCACCAAATTTTTATTATAAAGCGAAAACAAATGAACACAAAAAACAACAAAACAAATTGATAAGAGAATAAAATAAAACATACACATACCACTACAATACTATTAGAAATATAAATAATACATTAAAGATGATACAACTTAAATTCTAAAAACATAATAAACCATAATAAACCATTAAATCCCACAAAAGTATTTAATGTAACATTCAAGGAAACAACTTGAATATCCTGGTTGAATTACTCTACTAGAGAGTTACCAAGAAAGAAGCCTTACCTACTTGAGAAAGTAGATTTCCTATTAATCCTTAGCTAAGCACATCAAATGAAAAACTGGGATAGCATTCTTATGTGCTTCATCATTCTCAAAAGATTCAAATGATTTTCAACTTCAAAAATACAACACCAAATGGTCTCCATAGAATATGTAGTTCATATTTATCACCTCCCTCATTTAACAACAAAGTTTTTCGATTAAGCTCTATGAATAAAGACATGAACTTGACTATAAGTATGGATTAATTTCAAAATAACATGATGCGATTATGCAGTCTTTAAGTTCCATATTATAGTTGGTCAACCAACTCTTAATTCATGTAGATGCAACAACACCAACAACATGCCTTTATCCCACTATATGAGGTTGGTTACATGAATCCTTTTTATCTATTGTGTCATATTAAGGGTCAAATTCTCAACTAAATATAATAAAGAAATGTCATTTCTAATATTTTCTAACCAAGTCTTTTAAGGTCTACCTCTATCTTTCTTAATATAAGTCAAATTTAATACATCTACTTTTCTAACTGAGTCATCAAAAGGCCGCCGTTTTACGTGACCAAACCATCTATGTTGACTCTCCCTAATCTTATCTTCCACTGGAGCTACTCCAACCTTTTCACATATATGGTCATTTTTTATCTTGTCTTTAAGAGTAAAGCCACTCACCCACCTGAGCATCCTCATCTCTGCAACACTTAACTTAATATTATGCTTCTCTTTTAATGACCAACATTCTGCACCATAAAGGCTATAAATCATTGCAAGACTCATTATCATCTTATAAAATTTTCCCTTAAGTTTGATAGGGAATTTTCTATCACATAGCAAGCCCAATGCATTCCTCTACTTCAACCATCCAACTTGAATTCTACTAAAAATATCCCCATCTATTTCACCATCACTCTGAACAATAGATTCAAGATATCTAAAACGTGTCATCTTATTAATGACTTGATTGCTTAAAGTCACAATCCCTCAACTAGATCTATTATTACTAAAATTACACTGAATATATTCAATTTTAGATATACTCAAACAATAGCCTTTACACTCTAAGGTTGACCTGCATAATTCAAGTTTACCTTCAACTCCCTCCCTAGTCTTATCAACAAGAAGAATAAGACTAAAAGTTTGTTAACATGGATATGATTCAAATATGTGATAGTTATGGAGGTTAACTCTTTCTGTAGATGAACTAATAAAATTCTAATTATGACCCACTTGCATGAACTAAAACTTTGTTAACATGAAACTAATTAATAATTGATTGTAGATTTTAGTATAAACATCAAGAAACAGATATGATTTAACCTTACCTTTCATAATAACAAAAGATGTATGTTCATGATGTTCATGTCCATTGGCTATATACTTGCATCTTATATATTATCATAACTTTTCAGATTTCACCATGGATTCATACTATTACATATATGACCATTAGACTTCATGACAATGATTAACATAATGCAACAAGACCGTCATGAAATTCTTATATTGATATCCAACCAAGAACCGTAGGTTAAGAATTATCACACCAAATTTTCATTAAAATTAGAATATCATAAGCTAAATTGAACATTAATACATGCTATATTGCAAGCTTTGGAAATGATACTAAATATAAGATTCTATCACCAACAACCTCACACAAAATAAATAACATTTCTTAATATCATGAGATGTTTTCTCTCATCTTATATTATAGAGGTAATCATCGTAATCCACTAGCAGACAATTAGAAGTTTATGTTGATATTTATTGAATGAATTAGGATCAACATTATGAAAAATGAAATTCTAAAATTCTCAAGATCTACATGAAGCTGAGAAAAAGCATGAGCACATATTATCAGTCACAAAGTGATGCAAAATAAGACATCAAAAGACAACAAAGATTATGTTGAACTATAAACACAATTAATAATAGCAACAATGCAGCTTTAGAAAGCTATATAGTACTCTTTCAAGCCAATAATTTATGTGTGGAATTTAAGAGCTAAACCTCAATTTTTGAGGTAAATATTTACAATAAGCAAGAGTCCAAAAGACAACATGGAGAAACAAATTCATCATAAATCATAAGGGAAGACAACAAAAGATATTAATTATCTCAAATTCTATGAGTAGTTAGCCGATTCCTCCTTAAAGGCTGCCCTAGACATTAACAAAGCTAAAAAAAAATGAAAATGGTAATATACTTTATGTTTAATTAATCTATTAGATAAACCCTCAATAAATTACCATATCATAATTAAAATATCATTAATTTCAAATTGGTCTAATTAATCAAGTAAATAATACTAATTTATAATTTTGCAATAAATCAGATTTGCTTTCATCATTTACAATGGATCCAAAAATAAATAAATTTCCCCGAAAAGACATTGTTCCAAGAAAAATCACCCCTTGTTCCTAAATATAGTAGTAGAAAAATGAAATACTATATAAAGCAAGCAAGTAGTTGGAGGCTTATCTTAGATAAAAAAAGAAAATTAAATACATAACTTTAAAAATAATCCTTATAAAACTATCATCCAAGTCATCTTTTTGAACAACCAAAATACATATATTTGTGCGTGCCACAATCAAATCATTATGAGTTTGACAATAAGGAAAAATAATGAGATACATAATTTGAAAATTTATATATGCAACATTGTAAGAACACGTTCAAATATTATATTTGTCAAAAGATCTCATTTAATGTCAGGGCATATCTTACCAAATTGAATTAGTGTGAATTGAGTTTAATTTTTATCAATTGATCATAACCATCAAAGTTCATGTATATATGGTTGTGGAAGCTATCATAATTCATCTAAAACTTAAAGAAAATAATCACAATTGGATATAAAATCAAGATATGTTAATACATACACTATCAGAAAATGGGGCTACTGCAGCACTATTTTGGACCTATACCAGCGGTTTTAACCCCTACTATTTTTCTTGCAGCGGTTCTAAACCGCTACATATCCGCTGCAATTGCAATACGCTGCAATGACATTCCGCAGCGGTTTAAGAACCGGCGGGGTAGACATGCCGACTGTAGCAGCGGTTAAAACCGCTGCAATGCTCCAGAATAGTGCTGGTTAAAAAACGATATCTGGAACTTTGTGGCGGTTAAAACCGCCACAAAGTTCCAATTTTTTTTTTAATAACATACCAGCGGTTAAAATCGCCACAATGTTCCAGTTTTTTTTTTTTAAAACTTAACAGCGGTTAAAACCACCACTTCAACGTCCTCAGAAACCACGACTTGTATTGCAGGCACAGTACCATATGGTGAAGAAATTTCTGCCTCAAGCCTTAGTACCTATTATCCATTTTTTGTTCATATTTCCATTACACCTTTAAGTTTGTTAGGCTTTGCATAGTCTCTGATAGTTACACATATAAATATATAGAAATGTAACAGTTCACCATTGATGCATGAATATTAAGAACATATTAGTTCCTCCTTTTTCCTTGTTCGTTTACTGTTCACTGTGAGGTTGATTTCTCCTTCAAGGCGAAGGATAGTGATTAACCTAAAACCTAAGGAATGCACAAGAAGAAAATGAAGAAAAACAATGAGAAGAAAAAGAGAAGGAGAGGTTGAAGGGGAAGAGACTCACAGTGATGAGGATCGAAGGAAGTCGGCCGGGATTCGCAAGCGGAGGAGATTTTCGTCGCAGCTTTGCTCCCGTCGTCCTAATCGAGCGAAACAGATCGAAGGGAAAAATTAGGGCTTCGGGTCACTTAAATCCACGGATAGGCTTTGCCGGCGGTTTTAACCGGTGCAATTTGCAGCGATTTAAACCGCTGCAATTGCTTTAAAATTTCTAATGCAAATTTGGTTTTCGCAGCGGTTTTCAAAACCGGTGCAAAGAACCGCTGCGAAAACTCTCGTTTTTTGGTAGTGATATGAATACAATTCACTGGAGGCAAGAAAAAAATTCCAAGGAAAAAAAAAACTCTCTCAAGACACGAGTATATTATAAGAAAGAATCACATGAGTTAACTATACCTACAATTTCCATTTCTAGGCAACTCTCATTATCCTTTTTAATAAATGAAATTCCTTTAACTATTTTAAATTGCCCAAAAAATAGATCTTTGTGTCACAATTCATGACATTAGAATTACCTTTGCTATGGCTGGCTCACAAGGATGTCCTACAACCCATATAGAATAAATAATAAAAATTAAAATACAACTTTGTGAGAAAAATACTTCCATAGAGAATAATTAGATCTCGCTTCTAAAGATCCTCGTCCTCTACTTCTTATAATATTAATTTGAAGCCGCTCCTCCTATGCATCCAACTAAGGAAATAAAAATTTTCCATCTCACGTCATCTTGGGGAGAGGAAAAACTAATCTGAATAGAAGAGGAAAAAAGATCAGATTAACTTTCTATCTTCCATCATAAAAGTGAAGCTTCTCCATGTTGTTTTTCTTTTATGTGAAGACATGATATTATCTCTATTTCAATAAGATTAAAAACAAGTAGAACAATCTTCAATTCGATTAGGGATACAAGCAGCATTTTCCCTCTCCCAATCCAGATATAATTGATCTCTGAGAGATTTGATTCGACCTCTTCCTTACATGTTAATATTATCGAGCAACATTTTTACATGGATTAAAAAAAAAATTATCGAGCAACAATTTGATAAATAACTTCAAAAAGCTTAAGCATTCTTGGTGGATTCTCTTGACCTCTTTCACATAGGTTAATGTCATCGAATAACGCTATGACAAACAACCTTGAATAGATCAAACATCTTTGGTGAATTCTCTTGACATTTTTCATACATGTTAATGTCATCGAGCAACACTCTAAAAAATAACATTGGATGGGTCAAATATCTCTTGTGAATTTTCTTAACATTTTTAATGCAATCTAACAACATTAAACAATGATCTAACAAAGAACTTCAAAAAGGTCAGCCCATGAAGTAGCATCAAAAGGGAATCTAGTATTGGATAATGCCCTTACTAGAAAGACTTCATGAGAGCAAGTGGATGATAGGGTCACCACTCATTCAAAGAACATAAAAGGTTAAGAGTCTCAAAAGATACATGTATATCAAAGATATTGAATGACTAAAAGCCTCAAAATGCATAGAAATATAGAAGGCCTTAGAAGGCTAAGAGCCTTAAAAGGCACATGCATATCAAAGACTTTAGAAGGCTAAGAGCCTCACAAGACATATATACATAAAAATTTTTGGAAGAATAAAAAGCCTCAAAAGATATACATTTCTTAAAAGGCAAAATGTTGAATAAATTTCCCTATACTAATTATTCTAACTATATAGCAATAAACCAAAATTTTTCTAAGAAATGCATAAAGAACTTTGAAATGAGTTTATATATATAAGGATAAGTATTTATTACTTTAAGTATATATTAATATCATACAAAAATCTCTATGATATTAAGATATGATCAAAAGTATTTTATACTGAACAAATTGATAACATCTTCATTATCACATGAATATATTTTTCTTATCTTGTTCTCAATATTGTCATTACCTGAATATGAAGGAGAGTCCTCAGATGCCTGGCTAGGAGTTAGATATTCAATTATAACTCTAATAGTACGTTGTACAAATTGATCTCCTTTAAAGAAGCCACTAATAAAGCCTTCATCAAGACTTTGGAGCATCAGATAATTTATCATGAGCCATCTAGATATGATTGTAGATTTGTTGATGATAAGCTGAGGACTCCTTGAACTCTTCTATATCCTTCGATGATATGATCTCTGTCCTGATCAAAGACACTCTTTTCTCTATAATGGAGGAGCATGCAAATCCCCTGTCGAACCTTAATGGAGAAATAGTCAATGCATCATAAAGCTTCTTATGAACCACCGTCATACCATCAGATCTCCACTTAATTGGCACCATAAATATATTGAAAGACTGTTGAGATCGATACAATGTTTGATTCCCTCCATCAAGTTATCCAATGTCTTCCACCATTAACATGTACCTACTATTTCTAGTAAAATGTATCTCGAGCATTGCCATCAGCTTACTACCCAATTTCCAACATCTAAGTGTCATTAAATTAAACCACCTCCGTTAGGCTTTCATCCGTATACTGCTTGACTTCTTACTTCAAAAGACCATCCTATGATTGTATGATCTCTTTACAAACATAAACCATTATCGGGGTTTCTCCATCCATTAACTATCATCAAGTCTCATCCCGGGTACTACTTCTATCAAATCTCTTCCAAACCATCGATTATTATTAGACTTCAGTCTGTCTGCTGCTTATCATCGAATTTCCTTCCAGTCATTGCTACTGCCAAATCTTTTCCTGAGAGAAGCCACCATTAGGTTGTTTCTAACTTTTGCAAGAAAGTTGGGCTTTGATCACCACCAATGTTCTCCAAGTTACCAATCCAAGGGAAAAATTTGGGCTGGAACAAGAGAACCATGCTATGATCATTACAAATATTCACTTTGATCGCCACCACTATTCTTCGAGCTACTAATCCAAGGGAAATTTTCAGTTGAAGTCACATGAAAGAAATTATACTACTTATGATCTAGAGCTCGATGTAGTAGTATTTGCTTCAAAGATTTGGAGACATTACCTGTATGAGGTAAGATGTGAAATCTTTATTGATCATCAAATCTTAAAATATATATTTTCATAAAAAGAATTAAATTTGATACAACAAATTAAAGATGGTTGAAGCTAATTAAGGACTATGATGTGGATATTCAATATTGTCCTAGAACAAGCTTACATTTTGGCCGATGCTTTGAGTCGCAAATCCACTGGAATAATGAATTGGATGATTACTTAAGAGGTTCAATTGATTAAAGAATTGGAGAAATTGTAATTGGAGGTTGAGATTCTAAATATGTGGATTACTTACATCAAATGATAATAAATCCAACTTTAATAGATCGTACTAAAGAAGCTCAAAAGATTAGTAGTGAATATTCAAAATTGATGAAGCTGGCCTAGTCAAGAAAAAGACCAAATCTTTCTATTAATGATGATGACATACTAAAGTATAAATCTCAATATGGGTACCTTAGTGATCTAGACTTAAGAAATGTATTTTGGCAAGAAGCTCATCACTTAGGCTATACCATTCATCTATGGAGTACAAAGATGTATAAATATTTGAAATTAAATTTTTGGTGGCCATGTATGAAGAAAAAGGTTGTTGAATATGTGTCTAAGTGTGAAGCTTATCAAATTATGAAATCTTAACATCAACGACCTAGTGCACTATTGCAATCATTATCTATCCCTGAGTAAAAATGGAAAGATATTGCAATAGACATGAACATGATATTTGGGTGATTATTGATAGACTGATACCATTCGCTTACTTTTTGTCTATCAAATAAACTAATTCAGTAGATAAAATGGCACGCCTGTATGTGAAAGAGATTGACACTTTGCATGGTATTCCAAAAGTTGTTATTTCAGATAGAGATGACCAATTTATTTTTAGGTTATGAAAAAAACATTCAGGAAAGCTTGGGCATAAACCTACACTACCGTGTAGTTTTTCATCCTCAGACTGATGGTTAATCTTAAAGAACAATTCATGTATTAGAAGACTTATTAAAATTATGTGTTTTAGATCTTGAAGGTAGCTGAGAAGATTACATATCATAGATATAAATTTTTTTTTTCTAATAATAGCTATCAATCTAACATAAAAATGACACCATATGAAGCACTTTATTATAAAAAGTACAGAACTCCCTTAACTTGGATTGAAATAAGTAAAAGATAACTAATGAGCCTAGAGTTACTTGATGAAGTAACATAGAAAATTAGATTAATCAAACACATTTAAAGCAGCTCGGGATTGTGAGGAAAAATATTGTGATCCCAAGAACGGAGCAATTGGCTTTGAAGTTGGTGAATTTATGTTTTTTAAAAGTTAAACCTATGAAATGTACAATCATATTAAACCTTTTGAAATTATTGAAATAATTGGTAAGGTTGTTTATAGGTTTGCTCTTTCAGTTGACATGTCAGATATTCATAATTTTTTTATATGCCATTGCTAAGGAAATGAGTTAAAGATGTCAATTAGAGAAATTCACATGATGAAATTGACCTATAGAAGAATCTAACTTAGTCAGAGGAGTTAGAAAGAATGGTAGATTTTGATACTAAATAGCTCTAAAACAATTAGATCCTTTATGTTAAAGTGAAAAGAAAATACATACAAAAAAGAGGTAATATGGGAAAGGGAAGAAGATATTTGGCTAAAATTCCCTCATTTGTTTACTTACCACTAAGATAATGAATTTCGATGAAGAAATTTCAATAAAGAGGGGTGGATTATAATATCCATTTTTTTTTTCAAAATGATAAGCATACTATTTACCCCATTTTATCATATGCCTATAAAACGTCAAGCATATTTTCATTAAATTATATTTTTAAGAAGTATATCTAAAATACCAGTTTAATAGTACATAGGTGCTTGTACTCATTTAATAACTATTTAATATTTAATTACAGTTACTTCAAAACTAATTAATAATTAATCAATGGTTAAATTATTACTTTGAGTGTAGCATTCACCACCAACTATTTCATGCATTGGTTAATCACTCAGGCTGTAATAAAACTGTTGAGAATGCTTAGTTGTTACTATTTGCTGAATTTATGGGATGCATGTTATAGTTATTGTTTGCTGAATTTGGAATGTTCCAGTTGCTTTTTACTGAATTTGGGCTATTATAGTTGTTGTTTGCTGAATTTGGGCTATTATAGTTGTTGTTTGCTTAATTTGGGCTACTACTGTAGTTTGTTTGCTGAATTTAGTAAAGAAAATACGTAATGTGCTGCAATTTATTAAAATCAACTAATGTTCGTAGAAAACAATAAAGAAAAGGGAATCTAGGGGTAGTATTAAACGGGGAGAAACTTCTGTAAGGAATCCTCATTAAGTTTATGTTCTCATCATTACAATTATGCATAATCTTAATGAATCTCATAACTTCCACAAATCTTAACTCTGCAACATAATTGAATCCACAAACATGTGCCATCTGGATTGGATGCCCAAATTAATTTAACAGCATCCTCAGAATGCTTTTTTCTCAAGCTGACGCTCCCCACAATTCTGCTTGCATAAACAAATATCAAGAATCGAAGAACACCTTATGTGTATCCAAAAATGTGCCCACTCTCCTATGGATACAAAATAATTTAACAGTATCCTCCAGATTATTACAGATTGTAAATTTTCTTTTTCTCACGCGTTAGATTCCTTGGAAATCTTCTCAGCCTTGGCAATAACCTCATCAATACCTCCGACCATGTAAAATGACTGCTCAGGGAGATCATCATACTTGCCATCTAGAACACCCTGCCAACCAATATGTAACAATTCAAGATTATAATTATAAAAATAAAGGTATGCACTTCTGATTTACTAATGCAAAAAAAACCATTTAATTTTACTAAAAAAAAAAACCTCCACTCTCTTCTTTCGAAAAATCACTTGGTATAAATAAAACCAACCATTCTAAAAGTATATGATAGTACAAGACAGTATCAAAACTCTTTCTAACCTGGAAGCTAGTGATACACTCTTTCAAATCCACATATTTACCGGGCGCACCAGTGAAAACTTCAGCAACGTGGAAAGGCTGGCTAAGAAACCTTTGAATCTTCCTAGCACGAGCAACAGTAAGCTTGTCATCTTCACTAAGCTCATCCATTCCAAGAATTGCAATAATATCTTGAAGATTCTTGTAGTTCTGAAGAACCTTCTGAACGCCACGGGCAGTGTTATAATGCTCTTCTCCTAATACATGGGGAGAAAGCATTCTAGACGTGGAGTCCAGAGGATCCACAGCAGGATAGATACCCAGTTCAGAGATCTGGTCATATATAAAAAGACAAATCATGGCTGAGAAAGAATGCATGCATCATAATTAATCTATTTAAAAGAATAGATGCTTGTAAGGGAAAAAGACCAAGTAGATAAAGAGAAAACCTGTCTTGACAGCACGGTGGTGGCATCAAGATGGGCAAAGGTTGTTGCTGGTGCAGGATCTGTCAAATCATCAGCAGGTACATAAATGGCCTGCACGGACGTAATAGAACCCTTCTTTGTTGTTGTGATTCGTTCTTGCAGTCCTCCAAGATCAGTGGCTAAAGTTGGTTGGTAGCCAACAGCAGAAGGAATACGACCAAGTAAAGCAGACACCTCAGAGTTAGCCTGAACAAATTCAACTAAATAAAGGCTAAAAAACGGATAAAGCAAATTGGTAATATGAATGATCCATGGCAGTGGACCAACCTGGGTGAAGCGGAAAATGTTATCAATGAAGAGAAGCACATCTTGCCCTTCAGCGTCACGAAAGTATTCCGCCACAGTCAACCCAGTTAGACCAACACGAGCACGAGCACCAGGAGGCTCATTCATTTGCCCGTATACGAGAGCGCACTTGCTCTCATCCTAGTAACAAGAAGCTGAATTATGTCAGTATGAATTAAGACAGAAGAGATAAACATATGAACATGAATGTTTGCCTGTTTGTCTCCAAGCTTAATCACACCACTCTCAATCATTTCCCTGTACAAGTCATTGCCTTCACGAGTGCGTTCTCCGACACCAGCAAAGACAGAGAAGCCACCTAGCCGACAAAACGTCAAATAATGCACTTAACTTTGACACTCAAAGAAAAAAAAAAATGAAACATTTCATCAACTGACCATGAGCTTTAGCAACATTGTTAATTAATTCCATGATAAGCACAGTTTTCCCTACGCCAGCACCACCAAATAGCCCGATCTTGCCACCCCTCTGATAAGGAGCAAGAAGATCCACAACCTTAAAAAATCAGAAAGAGAAGGATTACTTGGCAGAGATGGATAAATGGCTTAATTGAAATGCTCCAAGATTTAAAAAACCTGTGTAGAGAGAATGCGATTGCTAATAATGTCAAATTTAGTACCTTAATACCAGTAACAAGGATCTGTTGCTCCGTAGCCTGATCAACAAAGGCAGGTGCTTCACGATGGATGGGAAGGAAATGATTGGTCTCTATAAAGATTGAAAGGGAATAAAAATCAAGAGCAAATGTGACAAATAACAATGTGGTGAAGAACATCAACTGCTTAAAAAGCTCATCCTATAATCTTATTTCAAGAAAATAAAATCAAACCGAAGCAAGATAAAAATGGAATTGTAAATCTCAAGCTACGAAAATTACACATATAACTTACTTATTTCTCCTCTCTCATCAATAGGTTCTCCAATAACATTCATGATACGGCCGAGGGTAGACCTACCTACAGGAACCTACAAACAATAGTCAGATATATGCCAATAAGCATTTGCAGATGGATCAGATATAGGAAATACCTACCATTTTTTTATTCTGAGCAAAATAAAGGAACAACCAATAAAAATTCAGCCGCTACACAGTTAGCAGCAAACTTACCATACAAATAAATATTTCACGATCTTCATTTGCTGCAGCTTACTTTCTCAAGAACATTTCTATTCTTTTTTCTTTCCGAAACAATTTTCCTAAGATAACTTTTTTAGTCAAGCAGATAAGAAAACTATACAGTTTTTTATATCCATTGGTAGTTTTTCGTAGTAAAAAAGTTAGTAAAAACAAAGCCTTAACCTTCAAAAGAGATAATTATAAAGTCAGATAAACAGAGCATCAACAAAAGTTCCAATTTAAAAGACATTTTTATACAAAATAAACAAACTATGAAAAAAAAAACCTTCTTACTGTTTTTAGATTTAAAGAAAAATAGCGATTATTAGTTTGCTATATATTAGATTAGTGGCAGAACTTTATATTAAAAACCAGAAGCAAATAACCTGAGCGTGAGAATAACTAAGACAAGATATGTGCGCTACAAGGTTATAATTAACAAAAAGGACCAAGCGTGAGTCACTATTAGAGTGACTGGCTCATGCCATGAATAGCAGTCACAATCCGCACAAGCCACCAAACCAAAAACTAGTCAGAATATTTTAAATAAGGGCAAACCATCAGAAAATATTGCTATTTGCTCCCTTGATCATGTTCTATGATCTAAGCCTAGCTTGCTTGACTTTATGCCCTATTATGGAAAGGTGAGGTAGCTAATGCACCTCGCACACCTCGAGTGTCATCACAAGGGCATTTGTCTGAATGAATGTTTTGCATTAAGTCACCACATAATAACGTGAGCATCTTACCTGAATCGAAGAGACATCTAATAATGATGAGTAGTATTTTAATGATGAGTAGTATTTTAATGATGATAATATGAATATGTGGTGACTTCTAGCTCTAGAGAACCTCAAAAGGACCAAAGAAAGCAAAGTAATGAAGATACAGATAGAAGGCACCTCATGCCACATGAGGCAGCTCAAATAATTGAGAGAACACATGAAATGGTAAGAGATAATTGAATATGGCATAAAAGATAGTTGTTGAGGATCTCTAGTAGTGAAATTAGGGTTCTTAGGGTGCTTGAGTTATTATCAAGCAATAGCGACCTAATACTTTTTTTTTTTAGCAGAATATCCACTCACTGTCACCCCCGAAAGGAAGCTTGTCGGCATGACTAACCCTCCACTAACCTAAAATAGGCACCCATCCCAAAAACCTCCTAGCCCGCACTTGATTGAGCCCCCATTTAAGAGGCGCTGCGTTCAAGGGGAATCAGACACAGATTGAGGGGTAGCAACGGTGGGAAGTGCAAGGATTTTAATATGTCTCTTCGATTCAGGTAAGATGAGTAGTATTTTAATGATGATAATATGAATATGATAGGAGGATCATGACAATTGAATATTGTTGGGAGTAAACAAAGAACAAAACAATCAAGAAAACAAAGATCAAAGAAAGAACACCATAATTTAACGCGAAAAAGTTCGAAAAACTACGGAGCCAACCCACACCAAGAAATCTGCTATAAAAATGCAAGTAACTATACATATCGTCCACACTCAGACTCTCTTCTTCACTTTAGACTCACCTTCATCTTTAGATGCAGATACAAGAGAGTTCAACCCTCCAATTTGTTATATATTTTTTAAAAACGAAGAGAAAACTAACTCAATTAACCCGTGTCACTTTGGCGCCGACTCATTTGTCTCAAAATGAGTTCGCAGCTTGTGCCGCTAAGATCCTTATCCCAAAGGGGATCCACAACGTCTTGATGCTATATTTACAATGCCACGACGCATTATGGACAAGAATTTTTTTTACACCAGAGGAGGAGATAAGCAAAAAATCCAAAATTCAATCCAAATCTTTTAAAAGGGGTCATCAATTTAAAGAAGAGAAAATTAAGGGAATCAAGTTAATAATCCATCTTTTACTCCATCATGAAGGACCAAAATGATCCCCAACTATATTAAAAGACCATTTTGATCCTTTAAGTCTTTAAAAATGAATCAAAATAGTTCCATGGTGAGACTATTTTGATTTCTATTTAAGGGATTGAGGGACAAAAATGATCCTTTAATATATTGATCATTCATAAAGAGTCATATGTTGACTTTCATATAATATCTAGAGGAACAAAAGAGAGGAGAAATCAGAGCGGAAAATCCCACGTACAAACTTCATACCCGTCGGATCCACGAATATTGCCGGAAATCCTGCACACCTTGCACAGTCGAAATCCACACCCGCGCAAATACTGCAGAAATCCCGCTGAAATCTCTGTGTATTCGGCGTCGCTTCTGTCGCCTCCCACAAATCTCGCGACAACTCCTCGATCTCGCTCCCATTCGGGTCTTTAAATACCGAGCGAACGAAGTCACTCAGCGCTGGCTCTCGCTCTCTGCTCGCTGATCTTCCACACACACGAAACTCTCCCGTTCCCGTCGCTCTTCCCTGCTTCCCCGTCTTGCTTCTCCGACCCAGTCAGAGAGAGAGAGAGAGAGAGAGAGAGAGAGAGAGAGAGAGAGAGAGAGAGGGATTTGCCCTACCTTGGCCCAGCCGAAGCTCCACCTACTCGAGCCGCCCATTTTTCTTCTACCCGACGACACTCCTCTCCCGTCCGATCGGACCTCACGACATTTTGATCGGAACCAATGGCGGACCTCCTCTGTTGTTGCCTGACTTTGGCTCCTTCGCCGTTGATCGACTCCGTTCCTCCCGATGCCTTCCCTTCCTGTTTAATCGGAGCGAACAACGGGAGCTCGCTGGCGAGGAAGGTAACTTCCTCCCCCTTGCGCGTTTCTTCGGCCTATCCTGGCCGAACCAGAGATAAAAGGGGGAGAGGGTTTTTTTTTGTATTTTCTTTATATTATTTTTTTATTATTTATTTATTTAAATTATAATTAATTAGTTTAGATTATGAATTTATATTAATTAAATTAAATTACGATTAATTATATTAATTATAATTAAGATTTGATTAAACATAATTAACCCGAGTTAATTATGTTCAATTAGCCTTAATTATGGTTATTAATTAATTAATCATGAATTAATTTTAATTAATTAAAATTAGTTATAATTAATTATCTTTAAATAATAATTAATTATTATTCATCATTAGTTAATCATAATTAATTTGATTTAATTATGTTTAATTATACTAATAATTAATTAGTAATTAAATATATATTAATTATAATTAACTAAACCTAATTTATTCTAATTAATTGTTATTATTACTAAATAATTATAATAATAATAAAAAAAAACTTCTCTCCCCCTCAAGCCAACGCCGTCTACCCCGCGCAGGTATAACTCCTAAACCCTAAAATTCTGAGAACTCGTTTCAACGCATTTATCGAGACAAAACGACCACATATACACGCTTTTCTTAGCGTGGTGGGAGGACGTGCGTCCCGACGCTTGCGACGAAGCGGGTAATCATCAAATTCCCTCTTCGAAGTTCGTATCGCTACGGATTTCCCCGCTTATACACGCTTTTCTTAGCGTGGTGGGATGGGAACCTGGTGCGATGCATACGACGAAGCGGGGATACTCATAAGTACCTGCTTGCGGGAAAATAACTGCTTTTCTTGCAAAATATTTTCAAAAAATACTTTCTTGCAAAATGTTTTCAAAATACCCATACACGCTTTTCTTAGCGTGGTGGGGGATCAAAAATTACACGGCCGCGGTGTCCTCGAAGGAGGGCACCTACCATACACGCTTTTCTTAGCGTGGTGGGAAAGGCCCAGTTTCCCGTAATTTGCCCCTAAACGGGGGAGACGCCGGGAGGCTGCCGAAATTTCGGGTGAACGCAATGCTACACTTGGACCTCATTTGAACTCAAAGGACGATCGAACTTGGACTCGGACTTGTGAACCTTTGAACTTGAGAAGACAATGGACTTGTGGACTTGATTCAATTGACTTAAGTAAACCTAAACTCAAATAAACTTGAAAGTATAAAATTTGAACTACATTTGATGAGAAGAACAAAGAGCTAGATTTTAATTGAACTCAAAAACTTGTGGACATCGAACTTGAACAAGACATGGATCCAAGAGAATTTTGATGTGGACTTATAACTTGAACTATAATAAGACTTGACTTTGAATCTCATGTGATTCAAAAGAGCCATTTAAGCTCAAGAGGACTTATACTTGAACCTGCAAGGGCTACATGAGACATATGAACTTGAACTTGCAAATGAACATGAACTCAAACTTGGACTCTACAAGATCACAGGAGACTTTAATTTGGGACTCGAGATTGAACAATTTGAGCAAGGACTTAAGCTTGCTAGTTGAACATTTGGACTTGACTTGAACCAAATGACATTAACTTGAAACTTGAATTTGAATCCTAACACTAAATTCTTAATGAAGGATAAAGAAGTCTCATTTCAATACTAAGTGAATTTGTGGAAAATCTTGGAATGAACCTCAACGTGCAATAGAAGACTTGTGGCGGAAGATCTTCAAGTATAAGTGACATGCAATTGAGCATACTAGTTCCTTACATACACTAAGTATCAACTCTAAGTATAACTCGCTTGAGAAATAAACAAGAGCTTCTACCTGTAAGCTATAGCGCAAGATCTCCAACGAATGTCAAAGAACTGTCATAATGATTGAAATGCAAGAACTATCAAGTGACATGCCCACAAGCAGCAACAAATTAATGTCAAACAAATGCAAGGAGTCTCTGCAAGTTATAACATTCAACACACAACATGAAATGTTCGCAAGTAGAGGTAGACGACGTGTAATAAGTACAAATGTTTGTACATAATTCACTATGCATACAACACGTAATCTACAAGGAGGATGCAAGGAGTCTACCACAAGTATTAAGATGCTTATACATCCTACCATAAGGCAGTGGAAGGTAGATGCACCTGTCTACCGCAAGCTGAGGAGATTTGATACTCAACAAATGCAAGTACCTACAATCATTTGTAGGAGGTCCGCCGTACATTCAACACAATGCTCACAAATGAATATATAATATGTGCAAAAAGATCTACAGTGCATACAATCTCTCTACTGACATAGATGTATGTACAATGTGCCACCCCTGTGTAGATACATAAAGACTACAGTAAATACAGTATCCTGTAGTCAACTTCAGTCTAAGAATGAATACATTTACCTCCAGCAATAGTAGATGTATTGTAAAGACCAAAATCATAGTAGATGCATAAAGACTATAGTAAATGCAGTATCCTGTAGTCAACTTCAGTCTAAGGATGAATACATCTACCTCCAACAGTAGTGACTGTGTTGTAAAGACCAAAATCACAGCAAAATGCATAAAGACTACAAGTTCCTACGAGCTTCTACAACATAAAGCAGGAGATTCGTTAGTGCACTACGATCCATCTGTAGAAAGCAAAGAGTAGTGCACGACAGTCTATCTGTATGAAGCAGCGAACAACTCTATTTTGAAGCTGCTACGCCACGCCACCGGATCCGCAACTCCTATGCAAGCAGACAGAAGACGTCTACGAATACTTTCAAAGTACCCCAGCACAAGTGCACCGTAATCTGTATACGCATAGGTACACTAAAGGGGAAAATACAATCTTAACTCGCATGGGCCCCGGTGAGCGTGTTATTGGTATACACGTGACGTCTAGGGATGCTACGCGGGTTATCAAATTTTAAACCCGATCTTCCTTAGCAGGTAAAAAGGAATCGACAGGGTTTAATTATAAAATGCCCCCAAACCCGCATGGGCCCCAGCGAGCGAGTTATTGATATACACGTGACGTCTAGGGATGCTACGCGGGTTATCAAATTTTAAACCCGATCTTCCTTAGCAGGTAAAAAGGAATCGATAGGGTTTAATCATAAAATGCCCTCAAACCCGCATGGGCATCGGCGAGCGTGTTATTGGTACACACGTGACGTTTAGGAATGCTGCGCGGGTTGACAAGTGGATTCAAGTTGTTAATAGAAGTCGACAGGGTTCGAACCAAAAAACAAATATACGGTTGTGGCGACCGTTATATTTGTCTTAATACATTCATATTAGGCCTTCAAAGCCTATAATTAGAAGAATTTACTAACAAGGGCACAAAGCCTACGAAATCCGATCCTCGATCAACAGCTCGGTCGAGTTGGCAGGGTTCAATCAACAAAAAGAAATGACCCCAAACACCCTGATGATGGCCGTGTTGAATGCAGATCTCAACCGGAGGGGTTCCCAAATATTTTCAAATGTCTCATAAATATCCAAAGTCCATTTCAAATATTCCAAAGCTCCACCCAAAATATCCATAAAAATTCAAAAAATCTCAAAATCCAAAAAATTCACAAAGATATTTAAAATTGAAATCTATCCATCAAACCACTTAAAGCAAAATCCATCCGCCCTCCGCAACAGTTTGCCGAGACGGGCAAATTAAAAACTACTTCAGCTCACAAAAGAGCCAAATGCCTGGTCGAGAATATTACTAGGATCCATTCTCAAAACAGTCTCCTTCCATTAAGGACGTGGTACGTGTTTTCTAACCGGCAGTTTGCCGCCAAATGGCACCGCAGGATAAACGGTTATGACCCGGGGCCCTCTGAACCGAGTGGTTTTGCCGCCAAATGGCACCATGAAATACCGGTTATGGCCATCGCCGTTACGTTCCATATTGGCATCAAATCCTTGAGATATGAGTCTATAGGATATGATTGATAGGGCACATAGCCCTTTGTTAGCTAAGGTGGATTCAAATTTGTCCCCTTAGGCAAACATCCATCCCAGGTCTACAAGGTCCCCTTGGACGAAGCAACCCATGGCTGCCGACAAGGATCCTTCTGTCATGTTGGGTCAACTACCTCCTCTGACTAAGTAGACCAGGGACCATGATGGCCCGGGACGACGGAACCATGGGATCTTGATCGGGTCTATCATCCATTCCCCCACCATCCGCTTTAAGTGTAAGATGGTAAAATTTCAATTTTAAATATCAAAATTTCTCAATTCTCCATCATCCAAACTTTCCAAACCTTTCCAAATTCCCAAATTCAAACCCAAAGTTTCAAATCCAAACCATTGCTGCTACTATATGCCAGATAACACGTATCTCTATGTATCTGATTGACGACTAGCCTTAATCAAAAGTTCTCTCTCGTTATCGGGAGGGGTAATTAACTATAGGGGCTTGCGTCTATAGGAAACCAGAACTCAGATTATAAAGTCCTCGCAAAATGAGGGTGAAATCTCTGGGTAGTGTCTTATCTACAAACCTATCTGCCTTCCAAAATTTACCCCGAAACTTATCAGTTAAAACTCCCTCGCCGAATAAAAAGAAATGCGAGCGGAGGCCGGGGCCGAATTTTCGGAGCCCACATCATCAGATCATTTTGGTCATTTTTTCTTTACATATATATATATATATATATATATATATATATATATATATATATATATAGGATATTAAATAGAATAGTTTAGGGGCTTCTATCATGAAGAGCAGCTTTGACGCTTCTATCAAACATGTGATACAACTAGGAAATAAAAACAAAAAACAAACAACAAATAGGAAAATTACAGTAAAATCAAAGTGGTGGCTGATTTTATATTAATAGTTCAATAAGGAACAACAAGATAAAGGTGATCTAATATTCAAGAGGTAGATCAGCTCTCTCAAATAACCTAGAAGCCGCTGGAAGCCTTCAAGAAAAACTACAGCAGAAAATTAAACAAAAAATATAAAACATAAACCCTAGACAACTACCACTTAAATAGCCATAAAACAAAAGAAACATATTTCGAAGCTTCCTAATAAAAATATCCCTAAATAAATCCTTTCTAACATATAATAAACCAATTATGAAGCTTTCCTAAATAATTAAAATATTTTTAACATATAATAAACCCAATTAGGAAGTTTTCCAAAATAATCTAAACACAATTAGGAAACTTTCCTTACATATACCTCTCCTATTTGAATTCAAACCCCACATCAATTCCTTCCTTAAATTTTTCCTTGCATATGGAATTATAGGTTTGGTGGGCCCCACCAGGGGGGACGAAACCTCTGTTGTTGCTTCCACCAGGTTCTGCTGGTCCACTCTTGCTGAACTTGTTGGCTGAGCTGGTCCCCTCCAATATCAACTAATTATATGTGGATTTTTTTTGGTGATCTTGTGAATTATATCATAATTTTCAATAAGAAAAACCTAGGATCTAATATATCTACTTTCTTGTTTCAAATTTGGCATTGTATCTTATGGTTGCATCATCATGTTAACTAAAATTATGCCATAATAACTACATTAATAAAAAAAATAAAAATGAAAAAATTCAAATGAATTTGGGAAGCTATGGTTCAAAACAATAACAATATGATTACTATGAAGCTCATAATTACATTCTTACTTTCGATGAAGATATGATATTTAAAACGTTTTTCAAATGGATTAATAACTTGAAAGATTTCTCTAAATGATATGATTTATCTGATTCCTAAAGAGTTGAACATACTAATACAAAATTAATAGAGCAAGCCTAATTATTTTGGTAAAGTGTCATAACTCATAAGTCAAAGAATATTAGCAATGATTGATATGAAAAATAAATAAAAAGAGCAATATTTATCATTCAATGATCATAAAAAGCAACTATAAGTTAAATTTAAAAATTGCGTGCAAAGTCAATATGGAGTATCATGTAAGGTTCGGGGAGCTCTCTCATTTCCACTCTTCTCTCCCTCAGTGTTCAGAAGTTCTATGAGGATGACAACTATGTGCATCCTGGTCAGATGGCACGGTGATCATGGAAGTAAGGGATAAGAGGCTTGTACTCCCTCCAAGGCTAAACATTCTCGGAGCAAATCAAAGTGCAGGTCTTGAAGTCGGTCTACTGAGAAGGTCGTAAAGACTGCTCAGCTCAAGGCACACTGAGAGAAGAGGAATGTTGACCTCCACGCACGTCAAATCAACGTGAGTAAAAGAGGCAAATTTAGTGACTAGAGCGTCAGTCGGCAAGCATGACACACCACTTGAATGATCAAATGACCTCCGATCATCAAATAGACTGCGACGCCTTGATCAGAGCTTCGAATTTACTTGAGAGGGATCACCTCACAGTCGAATCGAGTGAGAATAGTCAAAATTAGCGACAAACATCCAAAATCGACGCGCGACATTACCCAAATAATGTCCGATCATAAAAATGACTTTGTCGTTGCGTTCGAAACATCAACAATACCCAAATTCACTATAATTTCATCCAATGAAAATCCTGCAGAGAAATTGGTGTGGGTCCCAAATGTACGACATGAACTTCGACGCGGCGCATGCAAATCAAGGTGCATGCCAAATGATAAATCATGTGAGTGAGCAATTCATACCTTTTAAAAATAATATATATATATATATATATATATATATATATATATATATATATATATATATATATATACATATTTAAAATAAAAAAAATATAATAAAAAAATAAAATTAGATGCCACATTATCCCTTATCTCTGCTAAAATCCTGTTCAAATCCCTATAATTTGACCACCCATTCACTGTACATTCTGCGCCAAACTGTCCCATCTCTCATGATCTCTACTCAAATCTCGCTCCTGCTCAAGACAACGACATTCCACTGTTGTCGTTAAGAGTAAATCGAACGAAGCCTTCGCTCTTCTTTGATTTCAATACACCAGCACTTGAGCGACCTTCTACTTCCTCACACGAGAGCTCCATTCCCTACAAGCTGGAAATCCCGAACTACTCTCGATTCCTAGCCTCTTTGGCTTCACTGTGCTGAATCCCACATATACCCACAGCTCGCCAATCCCATTCTTCTCTAGCCGAACACCTCTTCCTTGTTTGAACTTGACCGAGCTCCATCATCTACAAACCAACGTCTCACCCGACCAGCCATCCTTGCCAATCAATTGTCCGACTTCAACAAGCCGCACCTAGCCCATTAGCTGCATGATCTGCTCCCTACGGCTACCTCCGACCAATCTAATCTTGCCAAGAAACCTTAGCTTCCGATCCCGCTTAGAGATCCACAGCCCGTGCCTCAAGCCATCAACAACTGCATCCCATCACCCTTTCGAACACCATAGTCGAGACCACTCACATCTTCCATATTCGATTTCGATAACAGATCCCTCCACTTTCCTCACACAAGAAGCTCAGAGCTCTCCAACCCCTCAACCATTCGCACACCCAGTTGAACATGATGCAACAATTGTTTGCCTTGAGTGCACAATGTTGAACCACAAGTAGTGTTAAACAAAGGTTGCAATGTACAATAACTCACTCGCAAGAGACAACGAGCGCCCCATAGAGAAATACTACAATTCACCTGTAAACAGAAGCAGAGAATTCGTCGTAAAAACTACGGACCACTGGTAAATTGAGGCAGTAGACTTGCGGCGCCAAATTGTCACGCCAGATTGATTAGTTTACTTACAAATGACAAATGGAAGGCTTATGATGCGTCATGCTGCGTATCTGCCGGCAGAAATACACTCCTGCAGGTTTAATGTTGATGAAGATAACAACATGTGGATGACAAATGAGCAAAGCCACATTGTCGAAGCATGACAAATGAAACTCAATGCGCTATTAAACAATGCCACCGGATCCACAACATGCACACAAGCGGACAAAAGACATTTATAAATTCCCAAATGAAACTCTGCGCACTACTCAACGACAGTTATTTGCACAACAGATCATTGTAAAAACACCCTTGTGCATCGAAAACCGCGCTGAAACATTCATAATATGCATACATTTACAATGTGCAATATGCATCATACAAATACATCACTTAATGTGCAAAATACAACACGGATATACATGTTGCAACATACAAAATGCACTATGCAAATGTATGACACAAACACATCATGATTGCATGTGTTAGGAATGAGTAGACATATTACATGCATCCTCACCTAACATATAAATATACTAGTTACATATACATAGTTGTATACAAGATATACGTTGCAATATGCAACATGTATCATGGAAACACATCATACAAGATGCAAATACACGTGCCAATGCACATATATATGCATAGTGTGCATGCATACCATGTAGATGTGTCGCATATGTCCACTACATTGCATAAGCTATTTCACAAAACACATCATTCAAGCACATTATCCAACGTGTAAAATGTGTTGTGCAGTAGCAGCGCGCTACACCGACATGCAAATATGCATGCAAGCACCAAATCATCATGCTAATGCGTTATGCGAGTAACAAGTAATGCATTTTTGCATCTTACATGCATATCATTCAAAGAGGCCATACGCTATGTTCATGCATTAAACCACTACGCCGTATGTTAGCATAACATGCAAGATGTAAATACATACGCCAGTATGTTAACATGCAAATATGTCGAGTACACTCACTGCACTGTATAGATATAACCACTACGTAAATACATCATGCAAAATACATGCAAAGGCATATACCTGCATGGGCCTCGACTAGGGGTGTCAATATTGGATCCGACCCGAAAACTCGACCCAAACCTGACCTGAAATTTTCGGGTTTGGGTTGACCCGAACCCGAAACGGGTCGGGTTCGGGTTCATTAATTCGATCCTTTTCAAAAATCGGGTCGGGTTCGGGTTGACCCGTCAACCCGAAATGACCGAAAACCCATTTTTGACCCGGGAACCCGAGATTGACCCGTTTTTTACCCGAAAAGTGGAGTTTGACCCGTTTTTGGACCCAAAAACTAATAGTTTTATGTCCGAATCGGGTCATTCGGGTCGGGTCGGGTCGGGTTGACCCGGACCCGAAGCGGGCCGGGTTCGGGTCCGAAAAATCAACCCGTTTACAGAAACGGGTTGGGTTCGGGTTGACCCGAATAGTACCGGGTCAGTTTCGGGTTCGACCCGAACCCGACCCGTGACCCGAAATTGACACCCCTAGCCTCGACGAGCATGTTGTATACACACATGTGGCATCTGAAGATGTTGCGCGGGTCAAAAAATAAACTTAATTTTGAGCCCGATCATTCTATGTGAATAGATAGAAGTCGACATGGATTGAACAACCAAACAAATGTATGATTGTGGCATCGACCGGGATATTTGTTTATACGTCCATATTAGGTCTTCAAGATCTACAACAAGAAAAGATTTCCTAATAAAGGCATAAAGCTAATGGCAAACCTAATTCTTTGTTGATAAGTAGACAAGGTTGACAAGGTTTGACCAACAAAGTGAAATTACCCATAAGTACCCCAATGATAACCGTGTTAGCATAAATCTTAGCAGGAGGGGACCCCAAATACTTCAAAATGCCTCACAAATTCTTATAAAATACAGCAATTTAAAGAGACAATAAAGTCACTCTAATGATGACCGTGTTGAATGTAAATCTGAATTTATAGGATATAAAATCCTCTGAGATAAATCCTACTTGTAGCCAAAAAGACCCTAAAACCATTTATATTGAAAGAATTACCAAAAATGAAAAAATGTTGAAGGCGAATAACATGATTTTACTCGACAAATAAAACAAAAGAAGCATTGAAATCGAAACTAACAGAAAAGGTTGCACCAACTAATATAATGGGGGAAAAATCAATTAAACTACAAGTTTCAATGGCCACGGCTATTAGATGAAGACTTCTATCAACCTGAATTTTATTCATACCCAATGATAGCAGTTAGAAATGAACCAAATCGACCAAGAATCTCACCTCATCTCCCGCTTTTCATGCATCTCTCGATCCAACATTCCCGGGAAAGCCTGATGGATCTAAGTCAACACTACTCTAGATCAAAGTAAGTTACTCAGAATCGAAAGAAGCAATGTTCTTAAAGTTCCCATTACAACAAACGCCCTGCCATATTCCTGATTCCACCTTCTCACTTTACCTACAAAAAACCGGCCGACGTAAAACAAATCAGGAAAACAAGAAAACAAGTGCAAGATGGTTTCATTCTCGTAGATCTAGGTTTAAATAAAGAAGTTTTGTACCTTAACAAACCAATCAATGATAGAAACCAAAATGGAACTGCTATTTTCTTAAGCACATAACTCACCTCCTTCAACAAAGGCCTTAAGTAGCTAAGCTTGCTTCAATCGACCAACGACTATCCATAACTTCACTGGATCGTCAGGATCTTGTCAAAGAAACTTCCGTAAACACGGCTGAAATAGCCAGAAGAACACCGGAGTGAAGTCAGAAACCATCAGATCGTGACGTTATGGTCAATAGCCAGTGAAAAAAGAAAAAAAATTAATTAAATAAAAATGGCGCTCTCCAATGCACAAACTACCAATCCCCTCTCGCTCCCAGCTGGAGAGAGAGACAGCGGCGGGCCTATGTTTAGAAGGGAAGGCTTTGTCTTGGTATCAGTGGAGGGACATGCGACGACTCAAACGGAGTTCGAGAGAGCTCAAAAATTGTTTGGTAGAACGTTTCCGAACTGGCAGGGGAGGAGACTTCTACGAGCAGTTCTTCGCCTTGACGCAGGAAGATTCAGTGACAGAGTACCGAGAAAGATTCGAGTACCTTACTAGCCGATTGGACCGCCTTTCTGAGACAGTGCTAAAGGGAAACTTCATGAAGGGATTGACATCAAAGATCCGAGCAGCAATTAGAGTAATGAGGCCTCGTGACTTGGGAGAGGCTATGGAGCTAGCTCAATTGGTAGAAAATCAAAGGTACCTGGAGGAATAGACAGGAGGCAACAACTTAGGAGGCTCGTACAGGATGACCACCACCTTATTGAAATCCAAGGAGCCAACACCGGAGACTCTTCGGGAGACTTCGAAGGAAAAGACTATAGGAGGAAGACCTGGGGACAACTTCAAGAAGCTCACAGAGGCAATTACAGGAGAAGGGGACGAAGGGGCTCTGTTTCAAATGTGACAAGAGGTATACACCGAGGCACAAGTGTAAGGACCGAACTCTTTAGGTTCTTACCATTGTCATGGAGAAGGAATGACGGGTGTCGTCTTTCCACCTTGCGGACAAGGTGGATATTTGAGAGGGGAGTATTGTAAGACTGGTCCAGCCGGTCCACGCGGGATTGGCCTAGGCAGAATCGAGGTGGAACGTCTGCTTCTTTCGGTAGTCGACCGCAACGCAAGCACCAAACGAGCATTTTAGGAAGGATTTTTTAGGGTTTGGGCATGAAATTTGAATGTAGGGATTGTTTGGGGATTTCCTTTTGATTTGTATGCATTAAATAGTTGTTTTTCCTAAGGTTAGAGCATCTTGAATTTGGCTGAAATTTGAGATCTCTTAGATTTAGGTTTTCTTTTGGGCTCTAGCGGTGTCTAGAGATTTGGGAGAGATTGATCCTCTCTCGAATAGAGGATCAATTGTATCTTGCTATTTTCTGTTTCCCTTTCATCAAATAATACAAATTATCTAATGTTTTTGTGGTTTTGTGTGGATTTAGGTAGAGAAAGTTCGTTGTTTTTCGACAATTGATAAGAAATACTTGAGATCTACAAATACTTCATATTAGATTCATTCTCAATCCGTCTCTTGCCAGTAAAGATGTGACACATGTTCTCTAACCGATTGTTTCACCTCTAAATGGCATCACAGGTAAACGGCTATGACCAGAACCCTCTAATCAGGTTGTTTTGCCGCCAAATGAAACCATTAAATCACGGTCATTGCCAGAGCTCATATGTTCCCAACGACGCTAAATCATTAAGTAATTAATTAATAAGATATAACCATTAAGGCACAAAGCCTTCTATTAGCTAATGTGGCTTCAAATTTACCCTCTTAGATAAACATTCACCACAGATCTACAAAGTACCCTTGAAAGAAGCAACCCATGGCTTTTGATAAGGATCCTTTTTGTTAGGTTGGGTCGACTAACTCCTCTGACTAAGTAGATCTGGGACTATGAAGATCCAGGAAGACGAAACCATATGATCTTAATCGGGTCTATCATTATTTCCCCCACCATCATCTTTAAGTACAAGGTGGTAAATTTCTAATTTTAAATATTAAATTTTCGAATACCTAAATATGTTATTATATGCCGGATACTATATATTTGTTTGACGACTAATCTTAATCGAAAGTTTTCTCTCGTTACCAGGAGGGATAATTAACTATAGGGGCTTGCGCCTATAGGAAACATGAACTCAGATCATAAAGTCCTCACAAAATGAGGGCGAAATCTCTAGGTAATGTCTTATCTAAAACCCAATATTTCTTCTGAAAATTGTCTCGGAACTTGCTCGTTAAAACTTTCCTCGATAACTCGGAGAAAGAAAGGGGAATGCCAGGGCGCGAATTTTCAGAGCCTACAAGGAAGATCATCTATGTTAAGACTTTGTGGCTCACGCTCCCCTCCTCAAGAGAAGGCTAATTGAGATTCTCAACAACCCATGCTTGTTGTGTTGAAGTAGTTAGAAACTTCGATTTTGTTGAAGTGGCTATCGAAATTTGCATTAAGTGTGATGATATATTGATACAAACGACCTACTCGACCTCTCAAGTCATCGTGCGAAGCCTGAAAGAGCTCAAGAACATCAATTCACATGAGGAATTAATAAACATGGATGTTACTATTGAGGAATGCAGACATTAAGAGGTTTACGACTAGGTATGTCAATTGGATTTGGATGTCCCATGTTGGGATGGTGTAGTGGCCTTTCATGGTATTCATGGATCAGAAGATGATGTGAGAAAGGAGTTAAATAATTCTAGAGAGATTTCTAGCAGGAGTGAAACTTCCTTAAAAGCAACCACTAGTGACCATAAGAATACAATTGAAGACGCATATGATGTTTGTCAAAATGCCTCAATAGTTGGAGATGCAGTTTTAGGTCCACACAACCTGCCCATTTGCCCCATTGTGAGTCCACCACCATTGGAAGAGTTCCCCATGGGTCATTTTCTTGGAAGAAGCTGAGTTACACACAACTTAATGAGATCAATTGGGCCGATGTGCTAGCAAAGGATAGGGTTTCAATGAGACTTAATGAGGATTTGTTCAAGAAAATATCCCCAAATTGGAAAGAGCTTTAATTGGCAAGCTTTTAGGCAAACACATCCCATATATTCTTTTGCACACTGAGCTCAAAAGGAAGTGATCGCACTTTTCAGTTGATCATAGTTGCCTCAAATTGTTTCATATGCCTCTTTTAGTGCTCTGATGCGAGAGATGCAGTTTTGAGGGGTGAATCGTGGACAATGATGGGGGATATTATTGGATTGGATTGGTGGTCACCCATATTCTCGCCAAATTCAATGCAAGGTTTGAAATCTCTAATTTGGATTAGAAGGCACCTAACAACTTAATTGGTGGGAAATTGGTCCTCTTAGGTGAGCATGTTGAGTTCTTGTTATGTGAATTGTAGTGGGTGTCATAATTTACTTAGGCCTCTGTCGGAGCACTGAGATACAAACCATCCTTTGTAGTTGTTTCACCCCTTTTTTTAGTATCCCCCTTTGTAGTAGTTTATAATTTACATTTTTGATGCACACTACAATAATATGGGAGACCTCACCTTGCCAGCTGAGGGGCTTTTGCTTTTGTTTCTTTTTGGCTTTTAATTTTGTATACTTTCAGTTGTTCGTATGCATGGAATGATATAAATAGAATTGATCTTCCCATAACTTTTTTCATTTGCCAAGGGAGGACCCATATTGGCCTCTCCAAACTAGCTCGTATTCTCTTGCACTTTTTTTGTTCTTTAATTAAATTCAAAATGCAACTTTCAAGGAGTATGATGTAAGGTTTACAAGGCTTGCTTCTAAATATTCTAACCCTAGACTATTTACTACCATTATCTATAACATAAGAGGCCTTAGGCAAGAGATTAAGAATCAACACTCCAAAGACATTACATGAGATTTAATATAAGTCAATTGATAGCTAAAAGCATTACAATCATCTATTAGGACAATTACATTTGTGATTATGTCCTAAAAGAAAAAAAAATTACATTCTCCTCCAAAGTTTGTCAAACATGTATCAAAACAAGAACCATGCAGTCAAATATGATGCAAAAACAACAAAACAACAACAATATCAAGTCTTTATCCCACTACGTGTGGTCGGCTACATGAATCCTTTTTCTTAATGATATTCTATTAAGAGTCGAATTCTCATTTAAATCTAATAAAAAAATATCATTTTTAATACTTTCTAACCAAATATTTTTAGGTCTACCTCTGGATCTAAAACATCTTCTCTTCTAATAGAGTTATCAGAAGGCCAAAATTTTATGTGACCAAACCATCTAAGTAGACTCTCTCTAATCTTATATGCCACTAGGGCTGCAAATGAACTGAGAGTACAAGCTACTCATGGCTCATCTCGATTACAACTCATTCATGATTGTTTGTTTAAAATAACTTTGAATAATTTTTGAAATACTCGAATGTTAAATAAACAAACATGAACAAATGTTTAAAATTGCGCAACTAGGTATTGAGACATTTTTTATTCATGAGGCGAGGCATAAGCCTCAAGGCGTTTTGAGGCGTACGCTTCAAAATAAAATATTGCGTTAAGTGCAAATAAATGTTAAAAGTAATTTTTTATATAATACCTTAATAATATGTTAAAAGATGATATATTATCTTTTTATTGAACTATGAAGTAGTACAATGACATATGAAATAAAAAATTGCACTAGACATAAAGTGTTTAGTGATAAATTGCATAAAATATAATAAAAATACAAATATTACATGATCAAAAAATTATTAAATATAAAAACTGCATAAAAATATCATATAACATTAGGTTCAACTTTAAATTCTTTCTTTCTTAACTCCATACTTATCTACATTTAATTTCTAAAAAAGGCTGAAAAGTTGACAACACTAGAAAATCATCTGTATTGTCATCATTAAGGGGATATTTATTTGAGTCATCATTATAACAAATTGATTTCTCCCCTGTCTCAACCTTTGAAGTTGCCTCCTAATATGCTCTTCATTTATTTCAGGCATCTTACTCTTTCATAAATGTATTTCATCAACATAAAGATGAGATCAATACTCCAAATTTTTAGAGGTAGTGGTGGTGGTGGTGTGCGGCTTTCAAGTGATACTTGACGATAGATATGACAGTGGTGGCTGTAGCGAAGGCGACAGGCTGAAGTTTGAGAGGAAATTGCTGCGACTTGGGGTTGCACGAAGTGTGATTTGTTCGGGGCTTTACTTAAGGATTTATGTAAGTTTATATATATATATACATAAGGGTGAGGCGAGGCGAGCCTTAATAAAGTTGAGGCGCAAGCCTGATAAAAGAAACTCGAAGCATAAGCCTTGAGGCGTTTTTCACTAGAATTGCGCAAAGGCGGGCCTCATATTGCGCAATTTTAAACAATGACATGAACAACTATGTGTTCGGCTCGTTTATGTTCATGAACAATATCAATTAAAGCTCATGAACAAACTCGATAAGAAGATCATTAAGAAGCTTGATTAAATCTTTATTTTGTATATTTTCACATAATTTTTATTTTTATTATAATGACTTATTCTTATTATATAAATTAATTAATTTTTTATATTATTTTATTTCAATATAATGTATTTTTTCATAAACAACAAGTGTTTATTCATGTTTGCAACATTTTTTATTTAAAACATTCATGAACAAGTTTGCTTACAAGAAGAATCATTTTATGAGCTTATTTATTCATGAACGAGCTCGTTTAGTAAATCAAAAACACTCACTATATATACTTAAAAACAGGCTCTAAATGATTGTTTGTTAGTAGGCTCAATAAGACTTATTTGTTTAAAGCTCGATAAGCATAAATAAACTGAACATGAACTAAACACAATCCAAAATATGAACTTCTATTCTTTTAAATGAATCAAATTTAAACGCAAACAAGAAAGCTCGAATCGAGCACGAACCAAGTTTGAACAAGCTAATAATAAACAAGCTCAAACATGAGCAAGTAAATACTCGACTTGGCTCGGTTCATTTGCAGTCCTATCTGCAAACACTTAACTTAGTTTTATGCTTCTTTTTTAATGGCTAACATTCCGCTCCATAAAGCATTGCAAGTCCAACACCATATTTAGAATTTTACATTTAGTTTAAGGTTACTTTTCTATCTTACAACAGGCCCAATGCATTCCTCGACTTTTACCATCCAACTTGAATTATACTAATAATATTCTCATCTATTTCACCATTGCTTCAAACAATAGACCAGAGATATCTAAAACGTGGACTCTTTTTAATGACTTGATCAACCAATATTACAATCCCACCAATAGATCTATTACTACTCAAATTACACTCCAAGTATTCAATTTTAGATCTACTCAAACAAAAACATTTAGATTTCAAGGTTGACCTCCATAATTCAAGTTTTTTTATTAACTCACCCTCTAAAAACAAGCATACACCAAGGTAAATCCTATTGCAAATATCTATTAAGAAAATCCATGACTAATGCAAAAAGATATGTCCCTAAAGCTAATCCTTGATGTAATCCAACTGAAATAGGAAAATACTTGATCAATTAAAATGCAATGAAATATGATATTATCAAAATTTAAAAATATTCTTTAAGAATAGATTAAATGTGGAAAATGATATACAATTATATTATAAATCTACAACTAATTGTAGAATCAGAATCTGCACCTATATTGAAACATACTCAAGAACCTAAACATATATTTGAATAAGAGTGAGAAATTGAGTTTGAAAGCTAAATTGAGCATGAAATGATACCAAAATTGAAACCCAGAATTAAGCAAGTCAAAATCCGAAATTGAATTTAATTTTTCATAAGAAAAGAAAAAAAATCTAGGATTATATCAAAGCCTAAGTTGTAATTGGAATCATAATCAAGCATTTAATTGTGAATATGTATGACTTTCTAATGGAAAATGTATTAACTCTGAAACATAAATTAAGAATTCCAGCGGGGACAATAAATCATACAGTGATGGGAGAGCCCGTATTGAGCACCCTCTGCCCGCGCACGAGTCCCTCAGTCCCATCCATTGCGATTGTTCTCACCATGTTCTCTCCCAGGTGCTGTGCTACCTCCAAGACGAGACGGATCGGGTTATCAAGCACTTCGAGCGCCGTCAGGATCGGTGGCAGCCCCTCATCAAACCGGACGTCAACGACGGCTCCGATAACCTGGCAAACACGACCTACAGCACCTGCGCCAGTGAACTCATCAGTTACCTTCCCGCTGGGGTCCCCAGAAACCTTCGCCAACGATGGCGAAGACGGCGCAGGGGCTGTCGCAGCCGTAGCATACTCGACAGAGCGTGAAAGTAGGAAACCGGCGGGTGAAGGGCGGGAGATTGGGGGATGGGATCTGGGAATGAGAAAGGAAGACCTTGCAGCCGGAGATCTGCGAGGAGAAGACCGGAGGAGGGTGGAGAGGATTCGGCGGGTGGCCATGGCAAGCTAGCTTGGTAGCTATTGATAAACGGTGGGTGATAAATCGAGAAAGCTAGGGTTTGCGTATTTTTAGCCGTGGGATTTCGATTTCGATCTCAGCGGCTGCCGCGGCTGAGACAGGTAGGCATCCGTAAGCCTGCTTGCCTTGGATGTCACTAAGGCTGGGATTTTAAGGGCTGGAAGACGATGTGGAGAGATAAAGGGAGAGCATGAAAGAAACAAAGAGATTATTAGCTTGTTCATATTGTGTGAGTGTGTCTAACAAACGTAACGTGAATAATAATTGAGTTTTTATTGTGCACATTCACATAATTAGGATAGTTCTTTCTCCCGTCGTGACTCCGCACATAATAATCTCTCAAAGAAACGAGACCTCTAGTTGGAGAATTTATTTTGTGCGGAGTTCGGCCCATAACTTTATGTCCGAACTCCAATTAAATTTTGACACATGGAGTGGACATATGAATATTTAGTTGGATTTCATTTTTTATTTATGCCTAGTCAAACCAACCTGACACAGAGATTAAAATTTTTGAACTTGCAGGAGTTCTAAAGCTCAGAGCTAGGTCCTTTTCCCATTTACATTTCCTCCCAGCAGTTCACAGTTCATTTTCCCATTTACATTTCATTTTAGAATTCATTAGCTAATATTAATTAACGTGATCTTATGCAGATATGATTTCTGGAGCAGTTCTCACTAAATGCCCATAAGTACCATGATTTAAGACAACTTTTTCTTAGATGGGGCAATACAGAAGTTTTTTATTATGCAGAGAATGTTAACAATTTATTTGCTACCTTAAAATAAAGACAGGTACATATGGAGATTTGTCATAGAGCTTATTTCAATTAATCCCCCCCTAAGATTAGAGATTTGCTAACATTAGTATAATTCTTATGCAGATTTTTGATATCCCCTAGGGTGTTACTCGGGGGAAGAAGAAAATATGAATGCTAACATAACTTTCATTAAAAACCTCCAAATACCAACTCACACTCAATCTCCATGCCAAATCTCCTCACCAACACCAAAAGAATTTCCCACCCATACCCCTCATTCTCTCCTACAAGGCCGCCCACATTCTACCCAAGACCCCCCTTTATTAACAAGTTATAATTGGGAGTATTCAAGAGAAATTACTTGGTGCACTAAAAAATGTTTGCAATAGAATTGAAGAGAGTTTGTCACCAGGCTTATCGACTTGAAGCAAAGGTGGATTCTCTTAAATACAAGCTCATTTACCGTATAACCCAATATAAAGTTTATCTAGAGAAAACTATTGCATCCTCATCCTCATCTTATCCATCAAGACCTATTGGAAGATTAACTCGTCTCATTGTAAGGAATAATTACCTTATTTTTTATTTAAAATATTTTGTGTTTTTGATATTTTTTATCAAATTTGTATTTTCATTGCTGAAAAAATGATGATAATTTTATATTGGTAAAAGTTTCACCGTATATGTTTTATATGTTATAGAGATTGAGATTATGAACGTTTTGAGTATTTATTTCATATTTTTCACTAGTAATTTTGAAAATATAATACTTTTTGCCTACTTAAAAATTTATTTTAACATCTAAAAATAATGATTTTGTTCAACTAAAGCATCAGAATATTATTTTATATAATATATGATAATTTGGTTAAATTTTAAAAATGTGAATTTTTGTTTAGTATGATTTTTATTATTTACCGTTAGGATATTTTGACAATTTCTAAATTAAGCTCATTTATGCTTTATTTATTACAATGCATTAAAAATGAATATAAATATATGATTGAGATTATTGTTATAGTACTGTGATAATAATATGTGTATGAAAGATAAGTAAAGACTGATCGACCCGTTGGTCGGAGATTGATTGACCTGTACAAGATGGTGGGCTGATGTGCTTTCATTTAAATACAGTGGTTTAGTATTATCTTCTTTTGATTTATGTGATAAATTGATTGAGAGTTATAATGAGATGATTATTATGCCGATGGAAAAAGAGTGATGACTCTATTTACTGAGCCAATGATTTACTGACACTGATGTTAAGAGAGTTGCTAATTGCATTCTTGCAACTTGTATAGTTTTGATGATTCAAAATATTATTATTTTAAGTTTTGTTATCTGCTAATACTTTTTGGAAGATTTGTTTTTGCTCTTGTGTGGATTAACATTTCAGAAAATTTGAACTCCAGACTAATGAAAACTTCAAATCAAATTCAGCATGAGATAATTTGTAAATTGAATCTTATATTTTTCTTTGAATTGAGTTTGAGAGGGAGTGATTGTAATTGTGTAAATAAACACACACACACACACACACACACACACACACTTAAGGAGATCTTTAAAAATTATACTGATCGTACGGAACGAACTCAGTTCGTACGGGACGATCAAGTCAGTTATATCCTCGGAAGAGCAATGGAACGAACAGGAAGCGTAGAAAATTTTTCTAAGTCATGATCGTCTAAGACGAATTTCCTATATGTCCTAGTACGAAATGGGCTCTGAAAAATTTTCGTTTAGACAAAATTCATATTCGTACCAGGACGAAATGCTCTCTGGAAAATTTTCGTCCAGACGAACTCCAATTCGTCCCAGGATGAAATGTCCTATGGAAAATTTTTGTTTAGACGAAATCCATATTCGTGCCAGGACGAAATGCTCTCTGAAAATTTTTTGTCCAAACGAACTCCAATTCATCCCAGGACAAAATGTCCTCTGTAAAAATTTCGTCAAGACAAACTCATATTCGTCCCATGACGAAGTGAACCGACTCTTGAAAATTTGGCTACTTCCTGCAGATTTTGGAACCGATCTATGGTATAATAGTTCGTACCGGATGAACCTTGTTCGTACGGAACAATTAACGTGTATGAAGTTAGTTTGTACCAATATACTTTGAGTTCGTTTCCAACTGAATTAAGTAACATCGTCCAGGACGATCCACTGTTGACAGACTTGAATTTTAGCAGTTTTTGAACGATTTTTTGTCTTTCATATATAAAGTCCAATATAATCTGCCACTTAATCTTTTTGCTTACTGATCTTCGTTCCAATTGAATGGAGAGTCAAGGAGAGAGTGTGTTTGAAGGAGAATTCTTACTACTGGAGCGTGAAGGTTTCACTTGGTACTCAAAGGTAAGAGTCTCTACTTTTGGTTTTTGATTACTTCACTCTTTTCTCTCTTCCTTATAGATTTCTTATGAAGAAGATCCATCAAGGAAATTCGGTTCTCTGCCCACACTTGGAGAGTGTTGAAAGGATGAAGGGTTCTCTGCCCATACTAGGAGAGTGTGAAAAATGAAGGGTTCTCTGCCCATATTAGGAGAGTGTGAAAGGATGAAGGGTTTTCTGTCCACACTAAGAGAGTGTGAAAGGACGAAGGGTTCTCTGCCCACACTAGGAGAGTGTAAACAACCGAAGGGTTCTCTGCCCACACTAGGAGAGTGTGAAATGACGAACAGTTCTCTGCCAATATTGGGAAGAGTGTAAAAGGATGACTGTTCTTTGCCGCACCGGGTAGTGGTGGAAGAGATTTTTGTAAAGGATTCTCCTCCTTGCTATGGGTGCAAAAGGAGAGTCACTAGTGGTATTAGTGCAATACTCGGAGGGTGCCTCCGGGGAGTGGATGTAGGTCGTGTTTGATCGAACCACTATAAATCTCGTGTCTTTTATTTTTTCGTTGCGTTTTATTTTTTGTTTTACTGTTTCTAACTTGTGGTTGAAAAATATTTTTTATAAAATTCACTAAAGTTAACTTTCTCGGTTCTAAATTTTGAAGAGGGATAAAATTTTTTAATTACCAATTCACCCCCCTCTTGGTTAGCCACTGGGACATAAGCTTAGGTTTAACAACCCAATTCATATTGAATAAGTTTCAACAAGTGGTATCAGAGCTTGGTTTCAAAATCATAAGTTTAGATTACTTTTTAATTAATGTAGATGGCTACATTTGGAAACTGAAATACACCTGAGGGTTACTCTATAACTAGACCTTCATTGTTTGACAATATTACTTATGATTTTTGGAAAACACGCATGTCTACATTTTTATAGTCACTTGATTATCGTATGTGGATCTTAGTTCAGGAAGGGTATACAAAACCAACTAGACTAGTTGATGGAATTAGAGTTGAAACACCTTTTATGGACTGGACAGTAGAAGAACGTGACTTAGCACAACTAAATGCCAAATGCTTGAAAAGTTTCTTTTGTGCACTTAAATTAGAAGATTACATGCGGGTTTCTACTTGCAAGAGTAGAAATGATATATGTGATAGACTTTGTATAACATATGAGGGGACTAATGAGGTTAAGCAATCTAGACTTAATATATTGTTGTCTAATTATGAACTGTTTCGCATGAAACCTAATGAATTCATTTCTGATATATACACAAGATTCACACAAATAGTCACCTCTTTATATGCATTGGGTATGAAACTAATGAATGCTGAAATGGTTAATAAGATTCTTCATTGTTTGCCTACTGCTTATGATGCTAAAATTACTATAATTACAGAGTCTAAAAATCTAAACATTTACTCTATTGATAATCTTCTTGGTTCACTAATTGCTTACGAGCAAGGAGTTAGCCAAAGAAAGATTGATGTAGGTGAACCACGAAAGGAGAAGAACATATCACTGAAAGTGGAGGAGTCTGAGAGTGAACACTCACAACCTGAGGATGAAGACAATATCGCATTAATGACTAAACAATTCAGAGGCTTTCTGAAGAGGAAGCAAAAGAGACGCCAGCAATGAAATATAGGTAAATTTAATAAAAATGCAAAGGTTTCAAATGATGTTATTTGCTATGAGTGCTGAAAATCTGGACATATAAAGACAGATTGCCCAAAACTCTAAGCCACTCATAGCAAGGAGAAGGTAGAGGAGAAACCTTTTGTGAAGAAGGGAAATAAGAAATTCCAAAGAGTTTTTTGGGCGGACTCAGCTGTGGACTCATTAGAGACAGAAAATGAAGAGGAAGTCACTAATCTGTGCTTAATGGCCGATAGTCTTGATCAGTCAGATCAAGAAGAGGTATGTAACTTAAGTTATGATGAACTTTTTGAAGTTTCTGAACACATGCATGATGCATATAGGGAAATGAAAAAAATGCATGCTAGTCCAAGTTTAGAATTTGAAGAACTATAAAAGAATCATGAAATCTTTAGGATGACAACCACATGAAATTACTTGATGAGTTTGATAACTTGAATAAAAATCATGAAAATTTAAAATCATCCTATGCAGAACTTGAAAAAGATTTTAAAAATTTTAAGGATGAATCGGAGAGCAAGATTTATAGATCAAATTATACAAATCGAATTTTGAAAGATATGAATTTATTTTACAAATTAACAATAAAAGCTCTCGAGGATAATAGACAAATGAATCCTATTTTATTATCCTATTTTATATCCCATAAACTTGAAGATTTCACTAATCCTATTTTATATCCTAAATTTATGCAATCCCTAAATAGACAAATGAATAATAGTAGACTTAGGAATCCTTTTTCAAAAGTTAAATGTAACAATTGTGGATTGATTGGACACATAGCTCACACCTGTACTTTGAAGAAGAAAACTTATTTGGTGTGAAAACCTAAGATGCATAAACCTTGACATATCATATATGCATCTCTTTATAAATTTCTAAAAAGAGAACCCAAACTTATTTGGGTTCATAGGTCTAATGTATGATAATCTTGCAGGGTCGTTCTCACATAAGACATCGTGAGAGCATATGGTACTTGAACAACGGATGTTCAAAGAATATGACTAGAGATACTGCACTATTCATATCGCTGGAAGCCAGGAGTGGAGGCAAGGTTACACTTGGGGATAACATCACAAGGAAGATGATTGGGACAGGTATGATTGGAAATCTAAAAAAATTTTATATTGAAAATATATTATTGGTAGAAGGCTTAAAATATAATTTGTTAAGTATAAGTCAGCTATGTGACAAAGGATATTATGTAAAAAATTTTCCTGCTAACTACATTTTAAGCCTAAATGGAAATGATGTTTTGAATGGTAAAAGGGTAAACAATCTTTATATGCTAGACTTTAATTACATTCAAACTCCTACTGCTTTTTATTTAGAAACTATTTCTGATGAGTCATGGCTTTGGCATAAGAGACTTTGTCATTCTAGCATGAAAAACCTTAGGAAAATTACCCAAAAGAACTTAGTGAGAGGTATATCAAAACTAGACTTTACTAAGGACCACCTTTGTGATGCATGTAGATTAAGAAAGTAAGTGAATTCCTCTTTTCAATCCAATAAGGATCTTAGAACTAGTAAACCATTAGAGATTTTGCATATGGATCTTTTTGGACTAGTTGAAATTGTAAGTCTAGGAGGGAAGGTATACGGATTTGTGATTGTGGATGATTACTCAAGATTCACATGGATTAGATTTCTATTTCATAAGAGTGAATCATTTGAGGAATTTAGAATTTTTTTAACTTGGATTCAAAGAAAACTTGGATGTGAAATCATGATTATACAAAGTGATCATGAAGGAGAATTTGAAAATGAAAGATTTGAGGATTTTTGTAAGGATAAAGGAATTGATCATAATTTTTCTGCACCTAGAACCCCTTAGTAAAATGAGATAGTCAAAAGGAAAAACAGAACATTAATAGAAGCCGCCCGAGTAATATTGGCAGAATACTCACTTCCTAAATACTTTTGGGCTGAGGCAGTTAGCACTGCATGTTATGTTCTGAATAGGGTGAATGCGAGATCTAAATTAAATAAAACACCATATGAGTTGCTAAAAGAAAGAGCACCTAATTTATCTCATTTGCATATTTTTGGTTGCAAGGTGTTTATACATAACAATGTAAAATATGCCTTAGGAAAATTTGATCCAAAATCAGATGAAGGAATTTTTATTGGATACTCAAGTATTGGAAAATCTTATAGAGTATTCAATAGAAGAACTTTGGTAATTGAGGAGACCACACATGTTGTATTTGATGAATCTAAAAATTTGGAAGAACCAAATGTTGTAGAAGATGAGATTGAAGATAACTCCCAAAAGATTGATAAAATAAATTTGGAAAAAAATTTGGAAGAAAATGTGGAAGAAAATTTAGTGATAGAAAACCCTTTGCTTAGAGATTTGAGATTTTCTAAAAACCACCCAAAGGAGTTGATAATTGGTGAACCTAGTGAGGGTGTAAGGACTAGGCGTGAATTAAATAAAGAAGTCAATCATTAAGCCTTTATTTCAACTGTAGAACTCATAAATATTGATCAGGCACTATCGGATAAATTTTGGATTTTGGCCCTGCAAGAAGAGTTAAATCAATTTGTAAGAAATAAAGTTTGAGAATTAACTATAAGGCCAAAGGATCAAAGTGTAGTTGGAACTAAGTAGGTATTCAAAAATAAAATGAATGACTTAGGAGTAGTCATTAAAAGTAAGGCTAGATTAGTTGTTAAGGAGTATAATCAGATTGAAGGGATTAATTTTGAGGAGACTTTTGCCCCTGTAGTTAGACTTAAAGCAATTAAAGTTTTGTTAGCCTTTGTCTATTTTAGAGGATTTAAATTGTATTAAATAGATGTAAAAAGTGCCTTTTTAAATGAGCCAATTCAAGAAAATGTTTTTGTAGAACAATCATCAGGTTTTGAAATTCTAAATACCCAAATCATGTTTTCAAATTAAAAAAGACATTATATGGATTGAAACAGGCAGCTAGGGCTTGGTATAAGAGGTTGAGCACCTTCCTACTTGAAAGATCATTTGAAAAAGGAAGTGTGGATACAACTTTTTTTTTGAAGAGATTTGAAAAGGATATACTAATTGTACAAATTTATGTGGATGACATCATATTTGGATCTTCAAATAAAAATCTTTGTGATGATTTTTCTAAAATAATGAGTAGTAACTTTGAGATGAGTCTAATGAGAGATTTAAGTTACTTTCTAGGATTTAACATTAAGCAAATTAAGGAAGATACATTTCTTAGTCAGGTAAAGTATGTTAAGGACATCCTCAAAAGTATGAAATGGACAATGCTAAACCTGTTAGTACACCTATGAGTTTCTCAGTTCAGTTGGATAAGGGCCCTAAGGGAAAATCTGTTAATCAAAAGAAATTTAGAGGGATAATTGGATCTTTACTTTACTTGACAGCTAGCCGGCCCGATATCATATTTAGTGTTTGTTTGTGTGCTAGAATTCAATCAGATCCAAAAGAATTACATTTGACAACAGTAAAAAGGATTCTAAGATATTTGTTAGGAACTCAGAACTTAGGAATTTGATATCCTAAGTTTAGCTTTTCATTTGAAATAATTGATTATTCAGATTCTGATTTTGTAGGTTGTAGGGTGGATAGAAAGAGTACTTCTGGAACATGTCAGTTTATAGGAAATTCTTCAGTCTCTTGGTATAGTAAAAAATAAAATTCAATAGCCCTATCTACTGCAGAAGCTGAATACATTGTATTAGGAAGTTGTGTAGCACAAGTACTTTAGTTGAAACAACAATTGATTGATTTAGAATTAACTATAGGCACTATTCCAATTTATTGTGATAACACTAGTTCTATTTGTATTTCTAAAAATCCTATTCAACATTCAAGAACCAAATATATAGACATAAGACATCATTTCATAAGGGATCATGTATCCAAAGAAGAAATTGAACTCACTCATGTTTCTATTGAAAATCAACTTGCAGACATTTTTACAAAATCTTTAGCCTTTGATAGTTTCAGTGCATTAAGAACAAGACTTGGAGTAATTAATTTGAATGTTTAATTAAAAATATTTTCTGCAACATTGATATGTGTTTTCTAGTTAATATTTTTGTGTGTTTTTATGATTTTGTTTATCTTGTGTCTGTGATTTTCTGTATTTGAATTTTTGTTTTTGTGATTTTATGCATTTTTTGTTGTGTTTGTGTTTTAGTTTTGAGTGACAATCATCCGGGACGAAATTTTTTCGTACGGGACGAATTGTGTAGTGTGTCAAACTGTCGTATTTGAACCTTCTTCGTGCAGCTTTTCAGTTTTTAATTGTCACTTCGTCTGTATAATCATAACGATCGTCTAGGACGAACAAATGGCGGTTCAGTGTGGGGGACGGTTTCAACTGCCATTAAAACAATCATAAGTTCTGATTGTCCAGAACGAACACGTGTTCGTCTGTACGATCGTTTTGGTCAAAAGTTTGTATGAAAGGATGCTTCGTAAGCTGTGTGATTGCGAAAAACTATTTTATTTTGGACTCATTTATTCATACATACGAATTTTTTTTGTACGGGATGAATTGAATTTCGTACGGGACGAACGTAATTTCATCTGTATGAACAGTCATTTTTCAATAAATTGGCGGGCTTTTGAACTCAATAGTCATCACTCACACATCACTTTCAAAACCTTTTGTCCTTTAGATCCTTTTCAATTGCAAGTTCAAGCAAGCGACAAAAGATTCTAGCCAAGGGACCACCTAGAAACTCTTCCGATAACTTTCTTTCCAAAGCCATTGAAGAGTCTTTTCCCAGATTTGTGTCCGCTAAGATCACCCCCTCTAGAATTCTTATCAAGGATCAACTGACCTTTGAGGTAATGAACTTGTTTGCTTCAACTCAGTTTGGTTTCATCCTCACACTAGTTTATCTTTATAACAAAGAAACCTTTCACTATTTCCTGGCAAACATGTCTTTCAACTCCGACCATTCTGTAATCCATTCCTATGTCTTTAAGAAAAAAGTTGAAATCACCAAGGCTGACCTAGGAATCTTTTTAAACTTAAGAACTGGGGGAACTAGAGCACATACCTTGACCACCACTTCTGAATTTGAATGGTCTGAAATTAATACTGTGATTAGAGTAATTGTTTTTAACGAGCATATGCCTAAAGTATCCAGTCTCGTTCGTAATGCTCGTATCATTCAGCATGTTCTTAGAACTTCTATAATTCCTAAAGTTGGTGATAGAATCAACATTACTCCTCTTCTTTCTATGATAACCTACTTGATTATGACTAAACAACCGATAGATGAAGCCCAACTAATCCTTGAATATCTTTATGGACTCTCTGAAATTGGTCATGTTGAACATAAAAGAAAGAAGAACATTGCCTTAGGACATATAGCTGCCTACATTATGGAGAAAAAATACAATTTGGTTCATCTTGATCAAGATTTTGAAGAACCGCTCTACTACAACGACGGATCATTTAGAGCAATCTTCAATAAAGATGAACCAAGTAAAACACATGTCATTAGTGATATTGAGGAAGAACATGAAGCTGCACCTGCACTTGCTAATGAACCAAATTATTAGGATTTGGTTCAAAGATTTGACCATTTAGAGACTCACTTTGATCAAAGATTTGATCAAATTAAAGCTCATATGTAGCAGCATGATATACAGTACACTCAAGATATGGGATTTATGCGAGATCAGATAAACGATATAAATTCTAATATGCTTATGATGAGTAACTATTTCAACTTCTTCGATGCTACACCTCCTCCTCCTCCTCCAAATCAGGGTCCATCAGAATGATTTCATGTACTTGATTATGTGTTTTCTTTAGTTGATGTGTTAGTTTTATGATTTAGAAAAATATGATGTAATTTCTTTTTATTAGATGTTTTTGTTTTTGAATTTTATATCGTATTGATATCATTTGCTGAGATTGTAATATCCTTTATTTTGATATCAATATAAGTTATCTTGTTTTGGATTTAATCTTATTTTTGAAATGTGTATTAGCCATATGACAATCGTTATAATTTTTGATCTTAAGAGTGATATACTTTGAAATGCAAGTTAAAATTAAATTCATTTGAAAATCTAATTTTTCTAAATTTAAGTTTTGCTTATAACTTGATGTAATTAAGATTGTCAATTTCATGTCACTTATTTAGACTACATTATTGTCTAATATTATTATTACAATTGTGATGTTTTCTTATTTTGTATTTCACTTATTAATAAATATTTATGCACTTAGAAAAATTTGAAAAATTTGATTATTGATTTTGGAAAGATCAAAATTACTCTTGAAAAATGTACAAATATACAAAAATCAAAAGAAATGCACAATAGTTTGTAATTTTAAAAAAAAAAGAGGCACAAAATAAGCCTACAAGTGAAAAGATGCACAAAAATGTGCCACAAATTTGAAAAAGATGCGCAAAGCACTACATGTGGTAGTTAATTCTTTTCATAATCTATTAATCTTTTAATTCAAATTGATCTTTTGTACATTTATATTCCATATTGAAATTTAAAATACAAATTTTCTATTCATCCTTTTTACAATGATTTTCTCTATCTTAGTGTCTAAATTGACTCATATTTTTGATATATACTTTTTATTATCAATGTTATATATCTTCTTAAATTCTATGAATTACTATGATTCACCTAATGTTTTGATTTTATTTGTAAAATTTATTTCAATCACTTTCAAGAATCAATTATCAAAGGATTACCATATGACTGCTTACATTTCTGGTCTTTTTATTCTTCTCTTTTTGCTGTTGTCAAAAAGGGGGATAAAATATTATTTGTTTGTATCTTTTCGTAACTCGTATCTTTTTTTATCCTTATTCGTATCGTATTTCTGTTTCGTAGTATTGTTTTTGTTGCATTTTAAAATTTAAAATTATTTTTGTTGCATTTTAAAATTTAAAAAAAGGGAGAGATAAAATTGTTGTGCAAAGCCTCCTTATTTTCAAAATGTTTATCAATTCATGGGGAATTTAGGAGATTCTTAAAATTTAAAAATTATACAGATAATAATCTTTTTTCCATCATAAAAAAGGGGGATATTGTTAAGAGAGTTGCTAATTGCATGTTTTACATTCTTGCAACTTGTATAGTTTTGATGATTCAAATATTATTGTTTTAAGTTTTGTTATCTTCTTACACTTTTTGGAAGATTTATTTTTGCTCTTGTGTGGACTAACATTTCAGAAATTTGAACTCCAGACTAATAAAGATTTCAAATTAAATTCAACATGAGATAATTTATAAATTGAAGCTTGTATTTTTCTTTGAATTGAGTTTGAGAGGGAGTGATTGTAATTGTGTAAATAAACACACACACACACACTTAAGGAGATCTTTAAAATTATACTGATCGTACGGGACGAACACAGTTTATACGGGACGATCAAGTCAGTTATCTCCTCGGAAGAGCAATGGAACGAACAGGAAATGTAGAAATTTTTTCTAATTCCTGATCGTCCAGGACGAATTTTCTATTCGTCCCAATACGAAATGGGCTCTGGAAAATTTTCGTTCAGATGAAATTCATATCTGTATCAGGATGAAATGCTCTCTGAAAAATTTTCATCCAAACGAACTCCAATTTGTCCCAGGACGAAATGTCCTCTAGAAATTTTTTTTAGAAGAATTCCATATTCGTGCCAGGATGAAATGCTCTCTGAAAAATTTTTGTCCAGACAAACTCCAATTTGTCTCAGGATGAAATGTCATCTATAAAAATTTCATCCAGACAAACTCATATTTGTCCCAGGACAAAGTGAAACGACTCTTGAAAATTTGGCAACTTCCTGCAGATTTCAGAACCGATTTATGGTATAACCGTTCGTACCGAAAGATCCTTGTTCGTACGGGATGATTAACGTGTACGAAGTCAGTTCGTACCAATATACATTGTGTTCGTTTCCAACTGAATTAGGTAACATCGTCCAGGACGATCCACTATCGCACGGGACGATCCACTGCTGACAGACTTAAATTTTAGCAATTTTTTGATGATTTTTTATGTCTTTCCTATAAAAAGTCAAATATAAACTGCCACTTAATCTTTTTGCATACTGATCTTCGTGCCAATTGAAAGGAGAGTCAAGGAGAGAGTGCGAGAGAGTGTTTGAAGGAGAATTCTTACTACCGAAGCGTGAAGGTTTCACTTGATACTCAAAGGTAAGAGTCTCAACTTTTGGTTTTTGATTACTTCACTCTTTTCTCTCTTTCTTCTAGATTTATTGTGATGAAGATATGTCAAGGAGATCCGGTTCTACCGACACTTGGAGAGTGTGAACAACCGAAGGATTCTCTGCCCATACTTGGAGAGTGTGAAAGGATGAAGGGTTCTCTGCCCATACTAGGAGAGTGTGAAAGAATGAAGGGTTCTCTGCCCACATTAGGAGAGTGTGAAAGGATGAAGGGTTCTCTACCCACACTAGGAGAGTGTGAAAGTACGAAGGGTTCTCTGCCCACACTAAGAGAGTGTAAACAGCCAAAGGGTTCTCTGCCCACACTAGGAGAGTGTGAAAGGACGAACAGTTCTCTGCCAATATTGGGAAGAGTGTAAAAGGACGACTGTTCTTTGCCGCACCGGGTAGTGGTGGAAGAGATTTTTGTAAAGGATTCTCCGCCTTGCTGTGGGTGCAAAAGGAGAGTCACTAGTGGTATTATTGCAATACTCGGAGGGTGCCTCTGGGAGTGGATGTAGGTCGTGTGTAATATTTCAAACTGCTCCAGTATCGTCCAGGCCGATCTGGGATCGTCCTGGGACGATCAGTGTATTTTCAGTTCCAGAATCTGTCCAGAATTGCTCTAAGTGTTTTCCTGTAGGGATCGTCCAGGCCGATCGAGGTATCGTCCCGGGACGATCAGTGGATGGCACAAGTCAGTGAGTAGAGGTTTTTATCGCCTATGAATAGTAAACATCGTCCTGAAAAATCGTCCCTGGACGATGGGATTTTGGTCTGATCGTCCAGGCCGATCTGGACGATCGGCCGGGCCGATCTGGACGATCGGCCGGGCCGATCTGTGTATTATAAAGCTAATTTCAGTCGATTTGAAGAGAGAGAAAATAAAAAAAATAAATATCTGATTTCAGCTCTGAGGAGAGAGAAAAAGAGAATTTTGGAAAAGTTGATTTCGGGAAGACGCGGAGCCGTTTTCGAGCGAAGTGACTGTTGAGGATTTTGCTGTGCTCGAGGTAAGGCACATTCCGTCTTTCTCAATTTTCAGTTCCGTCGCGGTTGGCGGTATTTTTCTGTCCGGATTTCGTTTTCGTTACGGTTTTTCGTCCGTATCTTTCGATTGGTTCAGTTTTTACCGCGTAAGTTTCTGTATATCGTTGCCGTGCCGGGTGTGCACGTTTTGATTATATTTTGAAGATTTTCGTCCGGATATTTTTGATTCGACTGTATTTTTAGTCGACCTGATTTTTCTGTGAAATTGGAAATTATCTGTGCAGTAGAATAAATGTTCTGGAATATGCTTATCTATGTTCTGTGCGAATTCGGTGAATTTTCTTTGCAGGAATTTTTGTGTAAATTCTGTATACTGCCGTTGTGCTGCCCGATTTTCGGGTAATTTCTGAAATGTCCGGATTTCTTCTGAATTGTAATGCTATATGAATAAGCTATACAAAGGGAGTTATAAGGGGCCTGAATCCTATGAGATTCAGTTAGTGAAAGGGGAAATCTGAAATGAGCTCAAATCTGAAATCTGATATCTGTTTCGTTCCGGATCCGATGAATTCTGTTCTGGTGCTATAAGCACATCTGTTTTGGTGCCATGAGCACAAAGGGAGACATAAGGGGTCTGGATCCTATGAGATTCAGTCAGTGTCTGGGAAGGGAGGTATAAGGGGCCAGAATCCGTAGAGATTCCGTCAGTGTCAGGGCATTTAGCTATATGTATCTGTTCTGTTCTGTACGAAATTGTGATTCTGATACGATATGCTCCGTACGATTCTGATTTCTGAATTCTGATTCTGACTCTGTTGATTTGTTCTGATATGATCTGTACGATTCCGATTCTGATTTGATATCTGTCCGTATACGTTCTGATTTCCGATTCTGTTCAGATTTCTGATCTGATTTCTGTCTGATGAGTTTGGTTTTGGTTTCTGAGAATTTAGATTGGTGGTTTGTTGCTTTGCTGAGCTGTTGAGCTCACCCTTGCTTTCTGGTGGTTTTCAGGTTCTGGGAAGGGCAAGGAGGTCCAGGATTAGTTTCAGAGTCTGATCCGATTAGGTATTTTTGGTACTTTTGATTTTTGTACAGTCATGGCTTTTCTGTTCTGTCTTTCTTTCTGTCGAAAGCCATGTACTGTTCTGTAGATGATTATTTTGAGGAAATGAAAAAGATAGATGTTTTGTTCCGCTGCATTTGATGTTTTTAGTAGCTCTGTTGTTCTGTGTGTTTTCTGTTGAGTTACGTATTTGGGAAGTTCAGTTCAGCAACCTAATCCAAAGCCAGATCCTGGATATAGAAGTCTCTCGTCGCGATCCGGCTCGGGCGGGATCCGTCCCCGTCGGGTCGGGTCGTGACAAGCTTTTGTGGTATCAGAGCACTGGTTTTGGAAACAGGTTGGATTGTAAAACAGAGCTCTAGGAAGTGATCAGTAAGTCTGTCTGGGAGGTAGTTTTGGGTCGTTTGGCTTTTTATTGTGTTGTTTTTGTGTTGTTTTCGTGATAGTTTTCCGGATTTTCTGGATTTTTCTGTATGGATCAGCCAGACCCAGACATGACAGACGGTCAGAGTGATGATCAGGCAGCACCAGTGGGGAGTACAGCCCCAGTGGTCGGTGCTGACACACTGTCCCAGTTTGCTTCGTTGGTTGCTCAGATGATGAGCGAGACTCAGAGCAGAGCTTCTACTGTTAGATCTGAGGACATCGATCGACACCTGCAGTTGTTTTTGAGGTTGAAGCCTCCGAGGTTTGAGGGCGCTGTTGAGCCCAGAGCAGCCGAGGAGTGGCTGAGGAGATTAGAGAAGACTTTTGACGGGATGCAGTGTCCGGCAGACAGGAAGGTTCCGTTGGCTGTTTTTCTGTTAGATGGAGAGGCTGAGCACTGGTGGGATGGCCAGCAGGCAGCCAGATTTCAGGGCAGATTGAACTCTTTGATCACTTGGGAAGAGTTCACTGAAGTGTTCAGAGACTGGTTTGTTCCCCCTTCTGCACGACAGCAGATGCAGGAGAGTTTTCTGAGGCTGGTTCAGGGGAGCAAGACGGTGATGCAGTACGAGGCTGAGTTTACTGCATTAGCCAGGTACGCTCCGCAGCTGGTTAGCACTTCTGCTGAGAGGTGTTACCGATTTCTGAGAGGCTTACGAGACACTTTGAGGCAGCCTTTGATACCGTTCCGGATTTCTGATTTCTCTGAGCTTGTGGAGCGAGCTCGTCTGATTGAGAACGACATGACGACTACTCAGCAGCGGTGGTCTGCGAGTAGGAAGAGGTTTGGAGGTGATACTTCTGGCAGTGGTTCCTCTGGGAAGAGGAGATTTGTTCCTGGTTCTGGATCTGGAGATTCCAGAAGGAGCGGAGGATCGTCTGGTACTGTTACCAGTACGACTGGTTCTGGATCTGTCAGTTCGGCACCTGTGTGCCAGAGTTGTGGACGGAGACACCATGGCCAGTGCTACAGGATAGCTGGTCTTTGTTTCAGGTGTGGTCAGCCGGGACATAGGATTGCAGAATGTCCACATATGGGATATGATCAGCGATCTGAGGGTTTAGTCAGACCTGTTGGTTCAGCAGCAGGAAGACCGAGGACTGTTCCTCCACGCCCTGAGGGATTTGCTGGTAGAGGTGGTGGTTCTAGTTCTGTACCACGGAGACCACCTACGATTCAGAGGGAGCAGAGTAGTTCTGTTGCTTCAGCTCCTGTTCCAGTTCAGCCACGAGTTTACAGCTTGAGTCAGCAGGAGGCTCGAGATGCTCCGGATGTTGTGACAGGTACGGTTTACATTTCTGATCAGCCCTGTCGTGTTTTGTTTGACTCTGGAGCGAGTCATTCTTTTCTGTCCGAGCATTGTTTTGAGCTTTTACATTTGGATTCGATGGTTTTACCGGTTTCTTTGTCTGTGATTTTACCGGCTGGGAATCCATTGATTGCTCGACAGTTTTGTTTGTGTGAGATCGAGATTTCTGGCAAGAAGTGGAAATCGAGTTTGATTCGATTGCCGATTTCTTCGTATGATGTGATTTTGGGAATGGATTGGTTGAGTCGATATGAGGCTCAGATTGACTGTCTGAAGAAGCAAGTGAGTTTGCTTGTGGCTGGAGAGAGAGTTGTATTTCAGGGATTACGAGGTGTTCTCTCCAGTCTGATTTCTGCGTTAGAGGTGAGCAGAATGTGGAAGAAAGGATATCCAGTATTTTTGGCTTCGGTGCGGGATCTGAACCTGGAGGTTGGTTCTGTTTCTGAGATCCCTGTGGTACGGGAGTTTACTGATGTTTTTCCTGAGGAGTTGGTTGGTTTACCTCCGGATAGAGATGTGGAGTTCTCTATCGATGTTTTTCCGGGTACCGCTCCGATATCGAAAGCTCCGTACAGGATGGCACCGAAAGAACTTTCTGAGTTGAAAGTTCAGCTTCAGGAGTTGGTTGACAGAGGATTTGTACGTCCTAGTGTTTCTCCTTGGGGAGCACCTGTTCTGTTTGTGAAGAAGAAGGACGGTACACTCCGTATGTGTATTGATTACAGAGATTTGAACAAGGCCACGATCAAGAACAAGTATCCTTTGCCTCGGATAGACGACTTGTTTGACCAGCTTTCCGGATCTTCGGTGTTTTCGAAGATTGATTTGAGATCCGGATACTATTAGGTGAAGGTGAAGGAATCTGATGTGGTGAAGACTGCTTTCAGTACTCGGTACGGGCACTACGAGTTCTTGGTTATGCCTTTTGGGGTAACCAATGCGCCTGCTATTTTCATGGATCTGATGAACCGAGTATTCAGGGAGTTTTTGGATCAGTTTGTGATCGTCTTCATTGACGATATTCTGGTATATTCTGCTTCTGAGGATGAGCATGCCAGACATTTGAGGATTGTATTGGAGACTCTGAGGAGGCATCAGCTGTATGCCAAGTTCTCCAAGTGCGAATTCTGGCTGAAGAGCATTTCATTTCTGGGGCACGTGATTAGCGGAGAAGGTATTTCTGTGGATCCCCAGAAGATTCAGGCAGTTGCTGATTGGCCAAGGCCGACTACGGTATTTGAGGTACGTAGTTTCTTAGGCATGGCCGGGTATTATAGGAAGTTTGTGAAAGGATTTTCACAGATTTCGACTCCTCTGACGAGACTGACTCAGAAGTCAGTTCCTTTTGTTTGGACACCGGAGTGTGAAGCTAGTTTTCAGAGATTGAAGGATTGTTTGACTTCAGCTCCAGTGTTGGCGCTTCCGTCAGGTACGGAAGGTTTTCAGGTGTTCAGTGATGCTTCACTGAAAGGACTGGGATGTGTCCTGATGCAGCATGGTCAGGTAATTGCTTATGCTTCGAGACAGTTGAAACCACATGAGAAGAATTACCCGACACATGATTTGGAGTTGGCTCAGATGAGTATTCAGTCTTCTTTGGAGACACGGATTCAAGAAGCCCAGAAGTCAGATTCTGATTATTCGAAGTTGATAGCTCAGATTGGATCTGGTAAGACTCCTGAACTTCGAATTTCTGATTCTGGTGCTATTTTCTGTAAGAACAGGTTGTGGGTACCTGTGTTTGGAGATTTGAGGCGGGAGATTCTGTATGAATCTCATCATTCTGGCTACACTGTTCATCCAGGCAGTGGTAAGATGTATGCTGATATGAAGCTTTTGTTCTGGTGGCCTGGGATGAAGAAGGATGTGGCGGAGTTTGTGTCGAGATGCGAAGCCTGTCAGTTGGTGAAGGCAGAGCATCAGCGACCAGGTGGACTGTTGCAGTCGTTGCCTATCCCTGAGTGGAAATGGGAGGAGGTAACGATGGATTTTGCTATGGGTTTCCCTCGATCACGACAAGGACATGATGCTATTTGGGTAGTTGTGGATCGATTGACGAAGTCAGCCCATTTTCTTCCGATCAGACAGACGGATTCAGTTGAACGCTTGGCACAGATATATGTGAAAGAGATAGTCAGATTGCACGGTGTGCCTCGTGTGATTGTATCTGATCGAGATGGACGCTTTACTTCCAGACTTTGGAAAGGCATTCAGCAAGGCTTGGGTACGAAATTGCATTTCAGTACAGCCTTTCATCCTCAGACCGACGGACAGTCTGAGAGGACTATTCAGGTACTGGAAGATCTGTTGAGACTTTGTGTTCTGGACTTTAGCGGAAGCTGGGAAGATCATATTCCACTGATTGAGTTTGCCTATAACAATAGTTTTCAGTCCAGTATCGGTATGGCACCGTACGAGGCTCTGTATGGCAGGAAGTGCCGTACTCCTTTGACTCTGACGGAGGTCGGAGATAGACAGACTTTGGGTGCCACTTTTGCTGATGAAACTGCTCAGAAGATTCATTTGATAAGAGAAAGATTGAAAGCCGCTCAAGATCGTCAGCAGAAGTATTACAATCAGAAGCACAGATTTGTTGAGTTTCAGGTCGGTGACTTTGTGTATGTCAAAGTCAGCCCGATGAAAGGTGTGAGCAGATTTGGTCAGGTAAGCAAGCTTAGTCCAAGGTATGTTGGACCATTTGAGATTTTGGAAAGAATTGGAAAATCTGCTTATCGCCTATTGCTTTCTGACTCTATGTCTGATGTGCATAATGTGTTTCACGTATCCACTCTGAGGAAGTGGGTTTCAGACTCTGGGAAGAAGGTATCAGCTGACGAGGTTGAGATTCAGGAGAATCTGGCGTACAAGGAAGAGCCAGAATTGATTTTAGCGTACGACGTCCGCAAGTTAAGAAATAAAGAGATTCCGATGGTTAAAGTCCAGTGGAAGCACCGGACTGCACGGGAAGCAACTTGGGAAAAGGAGTCTGATATGAGACGGTCGTACCCGTACTTGTTTTGACTGCGTTTGGATTGGATAATGTCGAGGACGACATTTTTCTGAGTTGGGGAGATTGTAATATTTCAAACTGCTCCAGTATCGTCCAGGCCGATCTGGGATCGTCCTGGGACGATCAGTGTATTTTCAGTTCCAGAATCTGTCCAGAATTGCTCTAAGTGTTTTCCTGTAGGGATCGTCCAGGCCGATCGAGGTATCGTCCCGGGACGATCAGTGGATGGCACAAGTCAGTGAGTAGAGGTTTTTATCGCCTATGAATAGTAAACATCGTCCTGAAAAATCGTCCCTAGACGATGGGATTTTGGTCTGATCGTCCAGGCCGATCTGGACGATCGGCCGGGCCGATCTGTGTATTATAAAGCTGATTTCAGTCGATTTGAAGAGAGAGAAAATAAAAAAAAATAAATATCTGATTTCAGCTCTGAGGAGAGAGAAAAAGAGAATTTTGGAAAAGTTGATTTCGGGAAGACGCGGAGCCGTTTTCGAGCGAAGTGACTGTTGAGGATTTTGCTGTGCTCGAGGTAAGGCACATTCCGTCTTTCTCAATTTTCAGTTCCGTCGCGGTTGGCGGTATTTTTCTGTCCGGATTTCGTTTTCGTTACGGTTTTTCGTCCGTATCTTTCGATTGGTTCAGTTTTTACCGCGTAAGTTTCTGTATATCGTTGCCGTGCCGGGTGTGCACGTTTTGATTATATTTTGAAGATTTTCGTCCGGATATTTTTGATTCGACTGTATTTTTAGTCGACCTGATTTTTCTGTGAAATTGGAAATTATCTGTGCAGTAGAATAAATGTTCTGGAATATGCTTATCTATGTTATGTGCGAATTCGGTGAATTTTCTTTGCAGGAATTTTTGTGTAAATTTTTTATACTGCCGTTGTGCTGCCCGATTTTCGGGTAATTTCTGAAATGTCCGGATTTCTTCTAAATTGTAATGCTATATGAATAAGCTATACAAAGGGAGTTATAAGGGGCCTGAATCCTATGAGATTCAGTTAGTGAAAGGGGAAATCTGAAATGAGCTCAAATCTGAAATCTGATATCTGTTTCGTTCCGGATCCGATGAATTCTGTTCTGGTGCTATAAGCACATCTGTTTTGGTGCCATGAGCACAAAGGGAGACATAAGGGGTCTGGATCCTATGAGATTCAGTCAGTGTCTGGGAAGGGAGGTATAAGGGGCCGGAATCCGTAGAGATTCCGTCAGTGTCAGGGCATTTAGCTATATGTATCTGTTCTGTTCTGTACGAAATTGTGATTCTGATACGATATGCTCCGTACGATTCTGATTTCTGAATTCTGATTCTGACTCTGTTGATTTGTTCTGATATGATCTGTACGATTCCGATTCTGATTTGATATCTGTCCGTATACGTTCTGATTTCCGATTCTGTTCAGATTTCTGATCTGATTTCTGTCTGATGAGTTTGGTTTTGGTTTCTGAGAATTTAGATTGGTGGTTTGTTGCTTTGCTGAGCTGTTGAGCTCACCCTTGCTTTCTGGTGGTTTTCAGGTTCTGGGAAGGGCAAGGAGGTCCAGGATTAGTTTCAGAGTCTGATCCGATTAGGTATTTTTGGTACTTTTGATTTTTGTACAGTCATGGCTTTTCTGTTCTGTCTTTCTTTCTGTCGAAAGCCATGTACTGTTCTGTAGATGATTATTTTGAGGAAATGAAAAAGATAGATGTTTTGTTCCGCTGCATTTGATGTTTTTAGTAGCTCTGTTGTTCTGTGTGTTTTCTGTTGAGTTACGTATTTGGGAAGTTCAGTTCAGCAACCTAATCCAAAGCCAGATCCTGGATATAGAAGTCTCTCGTCGCGATCCGGCTCGGGCGGGATCCGTCCCCGTCGGGTCGGGTCGTGACATCGTGTTTGATCGAACCACTATAAATCTCGTGTCTTTTATTTTTTCGCTGCATTTTATTTTCTGTTTTATTGTTTTTAACTTGTGGTTGAAAAATATTTTTTATAAAATTCACTAAAGTTAACTTTCTCGGTTCTAAATTTTGAAGAGGGATAAAATTTTTTAATTACCAATTCACCCCCCTCTTGGTTAGCCACTGGGACATAAGCTTATGTTTAACAACCTAATTTATATTGAACAAGTTTCAACAACTGATTCAATATTAAAAAATATTACGATGATCAGAATTTTTGCTTGTTTAGTGTGACTACTAAAATGAATATTATTGAGGTATTATTTCTGTCATTGCATATGATATACAAGATATATTGAGCATGTGACTAATATGTTGATTTAATATTGGCATAGAATAATTATATTGTACATATATGATTTTATTATATTGATTTGATTTCAATAGTCTTTATTGATATTTTAATTTGATGCTTTATCTAATTTTTATAATGATTTGCATTACATATACGACGATTACTTTATAGATTTGACACTTATACTGGTTTACTGCTTTAGTGGCTTTTTGTACCGTAGTGTTTACTGTATATAAATTGTATTACTATTATATGTGAATTTTAATATTTTTGCACTGATTCGATAATCATATGAATGCAATTGCTGTAATTTGATGTCTAACATGCATATTTCTTGTTTACCGTGCTTTGAATTTCATTGTAGGGTTTGGTGACTTGCTGAGCTTTTTAGCTTATTATATGTGATTAAATATTTTTTGGTCAGGGCAGATGATTAAAAGTGTGAGATTGACCTCAGGTTTTGTTACTTTTATTTTAACTATTATTTTGTACTCAAGACAGAGTAGTTATGATATCATTATATAGATCCTAAGTAGTATATATAATTTTGGGAATTAAATATAGATGTATATATTGATATTTTGATTGATAGTTTTATTTATGATACTATTGATATTGATAAAAAAAATTAGATAGCTTTGGCTGTTTATTAAAAAATAAAAAAAAAATTCTTCAAAATTAGATTCAATAGCTTCACATGTGAGGCTGAAAAGACAAATAAATAATGAAATCTAATTGAATATCCACATGTCCACTCAATGTGTCAAGATTTAATTCAAGTTTGGATGTAGGGCTACGTTGAGACTCCACACAGAATAATTTCTCTTATAGTTGAATATTAGAAACCCATAGTAAGACTTTGAAAGAAAAATATTAGTAACTTATATTAGAATGATGAACTAAATATTCATAATTAAAATTAAAAGACATTGTAAAAGTAGTAAAAATAGCACAATTGATTAGTTTTAACGGAACCAAAAATTTAAATATCTTCTAATTTTAAGCATTTGTCTTAAAGAGTCTAAATATTATGTTATATCATTCTAGTCTAGGTAACAACATAATGTTCATAATTTTCTTTATTCATTTTAGAGTATGAGATGAAATTGAATATAATATTTTAATAAAATAAATCATCAATAATTCTCTTAGGCTTTAAAAAAAAAGATCGACGACATAGTTTAGATACTTAACTATATATATTTATATAAGAAAATTAATTTAATTTTATTAATATTGATATATCATTTGAAAATTCATCTAATAAAATAAAAAATTTGATATAATTTTTCATATCTTAATGCGCTTAAATATGTTTTTTTTAAATAAACTCTAATATTTTTTTATACTTTTTTTCCAATAAATTTATTATTTAAATGAGTGTCTAGATGATGAACCCAATAATACCAAAAACATCTTGATCAGAGTCTAAGTAGATGTAAATTAAGTATGGGAAATATAATTCGAAATTTCACATGAAAATTTGAGCGATAAGATGATCTTTAAATTGTGTATGTATATAAAAATGAGTGTCTATATGAGATTAATCTAATGAGATCAATATTGCTCAATTATAATATCATTAAGATGCTATAATGTCCAAAAAATATTAAATGATTAAGGGGATAAATTTAGACAATTTAATGGAGTGTCTTGGTTTTTATTTGAAATGACCAAGATGCTACATCTAAAAATATATAAATAAACTCTTATTCTACATACAAGAGGGATCCCTAAAGAGGATTTTGGTGGAGAAAATTATGGAACTCAATGATTCTAGAGCTTTAGTTATTAGAACCCAACACTTGTCATCAACAAATATCAATAAACAATTTCCCAACATTAGATCATGTTCATCAACCAATGTTAAGGTCCATCAATTAATTGCCATCAATGCCCAGCATCACCATGATTGACTACCAATGTTGGACAATAACCTTCTAGTCATCCGATCTTCCTCTTATAAATAGGAGTAGGTTTCTTATAAATTATCATTTGATACGTAACCATGATTAATATTTAAAGTAGTCATCAATATCTAATGCATGTGTTCCTCATCATTGGTCTTTCCTCCTATAAGGATAGCTATGGAGCTAGTTGTTATCAAAATAATGTTCTTAGTCATTAGTCTCCACTTTTGTAAGAAGAATAATCAATTAGATAACAGATTGCACAAATCAGGGGATGAGAGTTGTATGTATGATGAACTCCCTATGCAATAAATAATGCCTCTAATGTCCAAAGGACTACATGTCAATACCTAATTTCTTATAAATATATAGAATATCTTTATTTGTCATTATTCAATTAATCATTAAAATAGACTACAAGATAATTTCTTAGCTCAATGTGCCTCTAGTGCCTACTTTTACAACAGTGAATGCAACTTCAAATGCCTTAGTGAAATCATATATATAAAAGCATGGAATATAATCATAAGGACTATATTCCATTTTACACACTATGTAAAGCATTGTCACACCGTGTATAAGTTTGTACATATTGTGTACAAGCATTGTACACACTATATACAAGTTTGTAATACTATATATATGTTTATACATAATTTATATAAGCATTGTACACACTGCGCATAAGAATTATACATATTTTGTACAAGTATTACACACACTCTATATAAGTTTATATACACTGTGTACAAGTTTATACATACTTTGTTCAAATTTGTACACACTGTATTCAAGTTTTTTCACACTCTACATAAGCATTATATAGATTGTGTATAAGTTTATACATACAATGTATAAATTTGTACACTCTGTGTATCAGTATTGCACATATTATGTAATCGCATTGATCACACTATATACAAGTATTATACATACTATGTACAAATTTATACACACTTTGTATAAGCATTGTACATACTTTTGTATAAGCATTGTACACACTATATATAAGTTTATTCTCACTATATACAAGTATTGTACATACAATGTACAAGCATTTTATATATTTTGTATAAGTTTATACATATTGTGTATAAGTATTGTTCACACTGTGTACAAGTTTTTACCCATTGTGTATAAGTTTATATACACTGTGTATAAGTTTGTACAAACTATGTATAAGTTTATGAGTACTCTGTACTAACATTGTACATAATATGTATAAATTTGTACACACCGATTACAAGCAATATACAAACTGTGTACAAGCAATATAAACTTATACAAGCAAGATTGTATAAACTATTTATAAGTTTGTCAATACTATGTACAAGCAATATACACACTATATAAAAATTTGTATAAATTATTTTCAAGTTTGTACACATCGATTACAAGCATTATACATATTGTGTACAAGCTTTGTATACAAAGCATATAAGATTGTACAAACTGTGCATAATTTTGTACACATTGTGTACAAATATTGTGTATATCGTGTACAAATTTATATACACTACTTAAGAGCATTGTACAAACTAAGTACAAGTATTTTACAAATTATGTACAAGTTTGTACATAATGTGTATATGTTTAAACACACTGTGTATAAATTTGTACATAATATGTATAAGCATTATACACATTATGTATATATTTATATACATTGTGTACAAGTTTATACACACAGTGTATAAATGTATACACATTGGATATAAACATTAAACAGACTATGTACAAGTTTGTACACACTATGTTCAAGCATTATACATATTACGTACAAGTTTGTACATACTATGTATAATTTTGTATACACTGCATATATTTATACACAATGTGCACATGTTTATACACACTACACAAGTTTGTAAAAATTATATACAAGCACTGTACAGACTTTGTATAAGTTTATACACATTGTATACAAGTTTATACACACAATGTAAAAGTATTATATATACTGTATGCAAGCATTATTCACACTGTATACAAGTTTGTACACACTGTATATCAGAATTATATACACCATATATATATATATATATATATATATATATATATATATATATATATATATATATATATATATTTGTACACACTGTGTATAAGTTTTTACACACTATTTAAAAGTATGTATAAGCATTGTAAACACCGTGTATAAGCAGTATACATACTAATTACGTGTTTTTATATACTATGAATAAGTTTGTATATACTGTATGTAAGTATTATACACATTAAGTATAAGTTTGTACACAATATATATAAGTATTATACATACTATGTATAAATTTGTACATAATACATACAAGTTTATACACACTGCATAATACATACAAGTTTATACACACTGCATAATACATACAAGTTTATACACACTGCATAATACATACAAGTTTATACACACTGTTTATAAGCATTGTATACACTGTGTAAATGTTTGTACACACTATATTTAAGATTATACATATTGTGTATAAGTTTGTGCACATTATATACCAGCATTATCCACATTGTGTACAAGTATTATTAAAACTTTGTATAAGCATTATACATATTAAGTATAAGCATTGTACACACTGCATATAATTTTGTAGGCAAACTGTATAAGTTTATATATATTAGGTATAAGTTCGTACAAGTTTGTACACACTGAGTACAAACATTGAACACACTCTATACAAGTTTGTACACGATGTGTACATATTTGTATACACTGTATATAAGTATTATACACAATATGTACATGCATGATACATAATGTGTATAACTTTGTCTATACTGTGTACAAGTTTTTACACACTATATACAAGTTTATATATATTATTTATAAGTTTGTACATACAAATATTATACACACTGTGTACAAGCTTGTACACTTTGTATGAGTTTATACACAGTGGGTACAAGCATTGTACACACTACGTATAAGTTTGTATGCTTTATGTACAAGTTTTTATACATTATGTATAAGTTTTTACACACTCTGTACAAACATTATACATATTATATACAAGTTTATAACACACTATGTGCCAATATTGTACACATTGTGTAATAACATTATAAATATTATGTACAAGCATTATATAAAATGTGTATAAGTAAGTAAAACTGAAGTTATCACCCTAAATGAAAATAAAGATTTTTGTTTTTATCGGCTTATAAGTAAAACCGAAGTTAGAGAGACTTTAAAGAAAATAAAGTGTGGAAAAGCTGTTGGACCTGATGATATTCCAATAGAGATGTGGAATTACTTAGGAGATGAAGGAATTTCTTGGCTTACTAAACTTTTTAATATTATTTTGAAGACTAAAAAGATGTCAGATTAGTGGAGAATGAGTGTGTTAATTCCTATTTTTAAGAATAAAGGTGATGCACAGGAGTGTGCGAATTATAGAGGAATTAAGTTAATGTGTCATACTTTAAAACTATGGGAGCGAGTTAAGGAGTATAGGTTGAGGCGTGATACTAATGTTTCTCAAAATCAATTTGGATTCATGCCGGGTAGGTCTACTATGGAAGCCATCCATTTATTGAGAGATTTGATGGAGAAATATAGAGAGAATAATGAGGATCTACATATGATGTTTATTGATTTAGAGAAAGCATATGATAAAGTTCCAAGAGAAGTGCTATAGAGAGTTCTTGAAAAGAAAGGAGTTAATAATGCTTATATTCAAATCATTAAAGATATGTATGCAGGAGCTATTACTTGTGTTCAAACACAAGGTGATTTGACCAAGTATTTTCCTATTTCGATTGGATTACATCAAGGATCAACCTTAAGTCCATATCTTTTTGCTTTAGTCATGGATGTTCTCACTAGACATTTGCAAGAGGATGTACCTTGGTGCATGCTTTTTGCTGATGATATTCTTCTTGTTGATGAGACTAGAGAAGAAGTTGAAGGTAAACTTGAATTATGGAGGTCAACTTTAGAGTCTAAAAGTTTTCGCTTGAGTAGATCTAAAACTGAATATATGGAGTGTAATTTTGGTGGAAATAGGCCTAGTGAGGGGATTGTGACTTTGGGCGATCAAGTCATTAATAAGAGTACACATTTTAGATATCTTGGATCTATTATTCAGAGTGATGGTGAAATTGATGGGGATATTATCAACAGAATTCAAGTTGGATGGTTGAAGTGGAGGAATGCATCGGGCTTATTGTGCAATAGAAAAGTCCCCCTCAAACTTAAGGGAAAATTTTATAAGATGGTGGTGAGATCTGCAATGCTTTATGGTGCCGAATGTTGTCCATTAAAAGAGAAGCATAATACTAAGTTAAGTGTTGCAGAGATGAGGATGCTTAGGTGGATGAGTGGCTTGACCCTTAGAGATAAGATACGGAATGAGCATATACATGAAAAGGTTGGAGTAGCTCCAGTGGAAGATAAGATTAGAGAGAGTCGCCTTAGATGGTTTGGTCACATTAAACGGAGGCCTTCCGATGACCCGGTTAGGAAAGTTGAGGTATTAGATTTGACTTATGTTAAGAAAGGTAGAGGTAGACCTAAAAAGACTTAGTTAGAAAATATTAGAAATGATCTTTCTTTATTAGATTTAGATGAGAATTTGACTTTTAACCGAACACAATGACGAAAAAGAATTCATGTAGCCGACCCCACGTAGTGGGACAAAAGCTTGATGTTGTTGTTGTATTGTATAAAATGTGTATAAGGATTATACACATTATATACAAGTTTATACAAACTGTATATAAGTTTGTACACACTGTGTACAAGTATTGAACACACTATGTACAAGTTTATATATATATTGTGTATAAGTATTATATAAACTTTGTACAAGTAATGAACACATAGCTTTCAAGTTTGCACACACTTGTATAAATTCGTACACACAGTGTACAAGTATTATATAATTTATGTATATTGCACACTTCTTGTATAAGTTTATACACACTGTGTATAAGTTTGTATATACATAATATGAGTATTATATATACAGCATATACATTTATATACATTGTGTTTAAGTTTGTACACACTATGTACAAATTTATATACACTATATACAAGCATTATATATACTGTATACAAATATTATACATATTATGTTCAAGTTTTATATATTATGTACAAGCATTGTACACGCTATAAACAAGCTTATGCAAAATATGTACAAGCATTTTACAAACTATGAATAAGCATTATAAAAATTATGTATAAATTTATATATACTGTGTATAAGTACTATACACACTGTGAACAAATTTGTACACATTGTGTATAAGTATTGTACACACTATGTATAAGTATTGTACACACTTTATATAAGTTTATACACAATATGTATAAATTTATGCACATTATGTATAACCTTGTATATAATATCTATCTGTATTGTACACTCTGTGTATAAGTTTGTACATATTGTATATAAATTTTTACACACTGTATACATATATGATATACACTAAGTATAAGTTTGTATATACTGTATATAAGTATTATAAAAATTATGTACAAATATTCAACATACTTTATACAAGTTTGTACACACTATGTACAAGAAATTTATATTTTATGTACAAATTTGTATAAACTATTTATAAGCATTATACAAATCATGTACAAATTTGTATATACTATATACAAGTTTATATACACTATGTACAAGCATCGTACACATTGTGTATAAATATTATACACACTTTGTATAAGTTTGTATAGACTATATACAAGTATTGTACACACTATATATAAGTTTGTATACACTATGTACAAATTTGTATATACTATGTATAAGTTTGTATATATTATGTACACGTATATATACGTTTGTACATACTATGTACAAGTACTGTACATACTGTGTATAAATTTATACACACTATGTACAAATTTGTACACACTATGTATAAGTTTATACACACTGTGCATATATTTGTACACATTATGTACAAACATTATACACACTATATACACATTTATATACATTGTATATATGTTTGTATACACTATATATAAATTTATATATATTATATATTATATCCTAAAGCATTATACATACTATGTATAAGTTTATATATACTGAGTATAAGTATTATACATACTGTGTATAAATTTATACACACTATGTATAAATTTATATATACTATGTACAAATTTGTACATAATATGTAGAAGTTTGTACATAATATGTATAAATTTGGACACAATATGTTCAAGCATTATACACAATGTATATAAGTTCATTCATACTGTATAAAAATTTATACGCACTGTATACAAGTTCATTCATATTGTGTACAAGTTTGTACATATTGTGTACAAACCTTTTACACAATGTGTATAAGTTTGTACATATTATGTATAAGTTTATATATGATGTGTATAATCCTTATATATACTATGTACAAATTTATGCACTCTATATACATGTTAGTACACACAATATATAAGTTTATGCATACTGAACAAAAGCATTGAACACACTGAATACAAGTTTGTATATACTATATACAAATTTATACACACCATGTACAAATTTATACACACTGTGCACAAGATTGTACATACTATGTAAGAGTGTATAAATTATAAAAAAGTTTGTACACACTGTGCATAAGATTATATACACTGTTTACAAGTTTGTACATACTGTGCACAAATTTATACACTATATGTACAAGCATTATATATACTATATACAAGCATAGTACATATTATATATAAGTTTGTAGATACTATGTATAAAAATTATACACACTATGTATAAATTTGTATACACTATGTACAAGTTTGTACGCATTATGTACAAGCTTGTACACACTATGAACAAGTTTGTACACCCTATGCATATATTTGTACACAATATATACAAATTTATATTAATACATAGTGTATAAAAACTTGTGCACAATGTGTACAAACTATGCACAGTGTGTACAAACTTGTACATAATATATATAATGCGTGTAAATAATATGTACAAATTTATACATACTATGTTCAATACTTATATCTAATGTGTATAAACTTATACATTGTGTACAAACTTGTATAATATATGTATGATACTTATACACAGTGTGTACAAACTTATACATAGGACATACAAACTTGTACACAATATGTACAAACTTATATACAGTGTGTAAAATACTTGTACACAATTTGTACAATACTTTTACATATTGTGTATAAACTTGTACATAATATATACAATACTTGTACATTGTGTGTACAGTGCTTGTACAAAGTGTGCAATACTTATATATAGTGTGTATAAACTTGTACACAATTTATACAATCTTAAACACAGTATGTACAATGTTTTTAATTTGTATTTGCAAACTTATACACAGTATGTACAATACTTATACACAATGTGTACAAACTTGTACATAGTGTCTACAAACTTATATACAGTGTGTATAATACTCATATATAGAGGGTATAAAATTATACACATGGTGTATAAACTTATACATAATGTTTAAAATGCCTTGTACACACTATATAGAAGCACTATACACACTATGTACAAGTTTATACATAATGTGTACAAGTTTAAACATATTATGTACAAGCAATATATATATTGTGTACAAGTATTGTACACACTATGTATAAGAATTATATATATTGTGTACAAGTTTATACAAATTATGTAAAAAGTTTATATATACTGTGTATAAGATTTTACACACTATATATAATCATTGTACACATAATATATAAATTTGTACACACTATGTATAAGTTTGTACACACCGTGTACAAGCATTGTACACAATATGTATAAATTTGTTCATACTGTATATAATTTTATACATATTACATACGAGTTTGTATATATTATATATAATTTTGTATATACTATATACAAGCATTGTACACATTATATATAAGTTTATACACGGTGTTTGTGTTTATACACACTAGGTATAAGCATTGTATACACTACATATAAGTTTGTACATACTATGTATAAGTTTTTACTCATTGTATATAAATTTGCACACTATGTATAAGCATTATATACATTATTTATACGTTTGTAGACACTGTGTATAAATGAACAAACTATGTGATAATACTATACATATTGTGTAATAGTATTGTACATAATGTGTATAAGTATTGTATATATTATGTACAAGCATCATATACACTGTATATAAGTTTATACACAATGTGTATAAATTTATACACATTATGTATAAGTTTATACACATTGTGTATAAGTTTATACACACCATGCACAAGTATTGTAAACACTATGTATAAATTTGTATATATTATATACAAGCATTATACAAACTATGTATAAGCATTAAACATACTATGTACAAGCTTGTACATAGTATGTACAATGATTGTACATAGTGTGTACCATCATTGTACACAATGTGTACAATGCTTGCATATAGTACATACAAATTTGTACATGGAGTGTACAATGCTTATACACAATGTGTATAAGTTTATACTTATGTGTGCAAGCATTATACACACTGTATACAAGAATGATACCTATTATGTATAAATATTGTATATACTGTGTACAAGTTTGTACATACTTTGTACAAGTTTGTACATACTGTGTACAAATTTGTATACATTATGCACAAGTTTATACTCACTATACATAAATTTATATATACTATGAACAAGCTTTGTACATGCTACATACAAGTTTGATCACATAATGTAAATGTTTGTACAAAATTTGTATAAGGATTTTATGTACTATCTATAAATTTGTATACACTATGTATAAGTTTGTATACAGTGTGTATAAAAATTATACAACTTGTGTATAAGTTTGTACACACAGTGTATAAAATTATACACAATGTGTATAAGTTTATACATACTATATATAAGTTTGTACACGCTATGTATAAGTTTGTACACACTGTGAATAAGTTTGTTCACTCTTTATAAGAATTTATACATAATGTGTATAAGTTTATACACACTATATATAAGTATTGTAAACACAGTGTACAAGTTTGTACACACTGTGTATAAGCCTTTTATACACTGTGTACAACTTTGTACATATTGTATACAAGTTTATACACATTGAATATAAGCATCAAACAAACTGCGTATAAGTTTGTACAAACTGTGTACAAGTTTGCATATACTGTGCACAAGTTTATATACACTGTGCACAAGTGTGTACACACTAAGCATAAGTTTATACACATTATGCACAAGCTTGTACACACTATGTATAAGATTGTACATACTGTGTACAAGTACTGTACAAACTGTGTACAAGCATTAAACTCATTATGTAAAAGTTTACACACATTGTGTATAAGCATTGAACACACTATATACAAGTTTATACACACTGTATACAAGTTCGTACATACTGTTTATAAGCATTGTATGCACTGTATACAAGTTTGTGCACACTATATACAAGTTTGTACACATTATGTATCAATATTGCATATACTGTATACAAGCATTATACATACCGTGTATAAGTTTGTACACACTGTGTATAAGTTTATACACATTGTGTACACACATTATACATAATGTGTACAAATATTATACATATAGTGTATAAGTTTATATGTACTTTCTACAAGCGTTGTACATACTGTGTATAAATTTGTATATAATATTTACATGTTTGTACACATTATGTATATATTTGTATACATTATGTATAAGTGTGTATAAGTTTGTACACAGTCAGTACAAGTATTATACACACAGTGTATAAATTTGTACACACTATGTATAAGTTTATACACATTGTGTATATATTTTTACATAATATATAGAAGCATTTTACACACTATATATACATTTTTACACATTGTGTACAAATTTGTATACACTATGTATAAGTTTGTATGTACTATGAACAAGCATTGTACACACTGTGTACAAGTTCGTTCATATTTTGTTTAAGTTTGTACACACTTTGGACAAGAATTTTATATATTATGTACATGTTTGTATACATTATGTATAAGTTTGTAGACATTGTGTATAAGTTTGTGCATATTGTATAAAATCATTATACACACTGTGTACATGTTTGTATACACTGAGTACAAGCATTGTACACACTATGTAAAAATTTGTACACACTATATATAAATTTGTACATACTTTGTACAAGTTTGGACACACTGTGTATAAGTTTGTATACACTGCGTACAAGCATTAAACACAATGTATAAGTTCGTTCACACTGTGTACAAGTTTATAAACAATATATATATATAAGTTTATACAAATTGTATACAAGCATTGTATATATTATATACAAATTCGTTCATACTGTGTACAAGTTTGTACACTATGTATACAAGCAGTTAACACATTACGTATAAGTTTATATATAATGTGTACAAGTTCATACACATTATGTATAAGTTAATACACACTATGTATAAATTTATACACACTGTGTTTAAACATTATATTCATTGTGTACAAGTTTATACACAGTGTATAAGTTTGTACACAGTGTAAAAATTTATATATACTAAAAATAAGCATTGAACACACTACATACAAGTTTGTATACACTATGTATAAATTTGTACACATTATGCACAAATTTGTACATATTGTGCACAAGTTTGTCCACACTATGCACAAATTTGTTCACACTATGCACAAGTTTGTACACTCAATGTATAAACATTCTATATGTCAAATTCAATGGTGAACATCATCTCATTTATCATAATGTTGAGCTGGGGATTAAGTAGAACTTAGAACATCATGCTCTTATTCTACGATGTTTTTGTTGTCAAAGAGCATAAGGACAAGACAATCTTATTTATTTCAAAATCATTGAATATGAAGGGTTCATAAAATATGGTTAAAGTTTAGAAAGACTACTGCTGCATTAAATTTTTGGAGTAGCCAAACTTTCTAGAGCCTTAATTAGTATGCCAACAAAAGACGAATTCACCATAATTTTCATCCGACAAGATAGCACAATTTGAGAGAACTAAGTTGTTCATGAAAGATTGCAGGCGTACACAACTCCAAACTCAATATCATAAGGGCTATTTATGCCAAAGTTCCCCAAAGGAGAGGGAGAGGAGAAATAAGAGCATCTACAAAATGAAACAATTTATTATTCCAGTTTGGCTTTTTATGGATTGAAAAAAAAATAAGACTTTGTTTGATACACATTTCTTATTATTTTATTTTTCAAATTATAATCATAAATTTTATTTGACCCATTACTTAAAAAAAAAAAAAAAAAATATTGCAAATGAAATCTAAAACCCTTCCGTATTACCTTTACATTTTTTTTTATTCCCTTCCACAAATTCTTAGCATCCAAACAAAGGCGAAGTGAATTTTACAATCGTGAAATTGGATCATTAGCTTATCAGTACAGTTGACCAACCAATAATATTTTTCAAGAATAAAAGGCAAAGAATGGGAGAAAATATATGCATCAACATCTTATAAAGGAGCTAAAACCTAATTTAATTCAAAAGCACTCATTTTGTTAAAATGCTTCCCTAAATATTGAGACAAACACCATTAGGCGACCTTCAGAGTTCTAGTTAGTTCGGTTAGTAATGTGATCTAATTAGTTAGAAGTATAGAGAACGTAATATATATTAGCCACTTGGTGTTATATTACAAGGCTTTATATTACAAAATGTTAGTCATTAAAAGAGAAACATAAAATATTAAGTGTTGTAGAAATGAAAATGCTCAAATGGATGAAAAACTTTACTCTTACAAACATAATGCAAAACAAAACAAACATATACGAGAAAAGGTTGGAGTAGCTCCAACCGGCAATAACATATAAGATTAGTCACCTTAGATGGTTTGGTCACATCAAATGTCGACTTTCCAATGACCTGGTTATGAGAATAATGACCCGATTAGGAGAATAAATGTATTGAATTTGACATATGTTAAGAAAGATAAAGAAATATCTAAAAAAAAACTTCATAAAAAATATTTAAATTATATATTTTTATTAGATTTAAATGAAAATTTAACTCTTAAGAAGACATAATAATAAAAAAAAAATTTATGTAACCAACTCCAAAGTGGGATAAAAAACTTGATGTTGTTATTTGTTGTTGGTGGTGTTATATTATAAGGAACAACAACAAATTGACGGGAAAAAGTCAGTAACCCAATGGTTGTAGTTGCAATGTATGATTGGAAAGAAAAAGGAAGCCCATGCATTTTAATTGCATATTTGACTCAGCTACTCAATGCAGAAGTACCCAGTGATGACTTATCCAAAATTAAAACGAAAAATAATCAACATTCTATAATATAATTATGCAATTCAAATAAGCAACTTTGTGCTGGAAAATAAAAACAGCATGCGATGGAAAATATCAGACAAAAAAAATCACAAAATTAAGTGAAAAAATAAAACTTGTGAAACTTTCCAGCGGCAATTACTTATCTTGAAACAATTAGATCTTTAATTAATGGATAAAAAAAAAACATAGGAATAATAGGTTATAAAATGCATTTATATGAAGCTAGATAATCAGTTCCCAAAAGCTTAAGAAAAGGACTTCTTTCTTCACAAGAGAAACTTACAAGTTTACAAGAAACTCTGCTGCTCAAGATTAACCTCATACGAGAGGAAATGAGATTTCCAAAAGATCGTTTTTCGACTAACAGTAACAGCTATTAATACATGTTGTAAGTTTTTATACGAGAAAAATCACATCATCATACTTTTAGTTGAAACACAAAGAATAAGAATCAAATCGCTATCATGCAAAAGCTAGTATTATTGAATGACACCGGAAACAAAACAACATAGTTACTTAGCCACCGCTTATCGGTGGAATGATTGCTAACTCATCTCCATTTTTCAAAATAATAGACTCTGGGGCATATTCTTCATTAAGTGCAAAAACAATGGAGTTGCAGATTTCCTCTAGCCTAGGAAACTTGGTTAAGAGAATTTTTAAACAATCTCCAGCCGAACTACTAGGAGGCACTTGCAGAGATATATCAGGTAACCCAGTAATCTCCCGAGCTTTGGCAAAGAACAAAACCTCAATCTTGACTGAAGGTTCAGAATTCATCCCTGCAACGCCAACCAGATTATGTTCCCCAGAAAATTCACCAGGGCAATTCTCAGCAGAAAAATCTGGAACAAGACATTTTATGATGAAAATAAAAATAACTGCATCTCTGAATTCAAAATGACAAACTCTAATAAAGTGTGCTAGTCACAAAGCTGGAGGCAACAACTTTGTATAGAAAATCTCTAGGGAAAATAAAGGATGACGAGGTAAGAGAAATATAGCACAAAAGAAACAAATTTATACCTTGCGTTTCTTTCTCCATAAATACTGACCCAATCCTCACAGCTTTTGTTGAAAAGGAAGGCCAAGGAGTAGGATCAGGAGGCGGATGGCGCTTTGTTCTATCCTTTTATAAACTATAAATCATATAAATAACAACTCTACAGTAAGGAAGAATACCTCCAAAACTTATACATGCATGATTAAAAAATGAAATAGACCTACAATTCAAAAAGCAAAAAGAAGCAATAAAAAATAGAATGTCATAAAGAAGTATTTAATGAACCATTGTATAGAAATAGGAATAATTAATATAACTTAATTCATTGTAAAATATTCAAGAAGAAACAAAAGAAACATTAAAATTATGATGACTTGTATTTTTCTACTTATATCTCACATCTGGAAGTCATGGCCTCAACTATAAGTTAAAATATAAAGGCAAAACATTGGTTTCATTCCCTTTCTCTTCACCCATCCATATGTGCCATCACATCCTTCAAATTGCTGACTGAATATTCACACTATTTACGCATCAAATATATTTTTTTCCATGTTAAGTCACAGCACACCACATCGAACCCTACATTATAAAAAAGTTCATTGTAACAATATGATAATTTTTTTTTAGATTCTTCTTCTTCAATATTATAAAGAAATGCCAAATTTCATTATTGAACTTCGTAAACCAAACGAAACTACAGTTTTCACATATTTTATTTCTTGTTTCTTTTTGTTCATTACTGGTAGGGGGTAACTTTGCCTAACCATCCAGAAATACAATATAGTACACTAAAAATAAAAGGGGGGAACATTTTGATTATTCCTTCAAATAAAAATAAAAATGCTACTTACATTAAATAGATGTTCCTTCAAGCACTACACAGATGGCGATCCTGAAGCATGTCATAGCAAACCTTAGTTAATTTTCTCTCATATAATTGTTAATTTACAACAGGCTAGAAATGATCATGGTGCGATGAGGCAGGTCATTCTTCACAGTTCTGAAGAAGCCTATATTCAAATTCAAGATATACACATGGTGCGATGAGGCAGGTCATTCTTCACAGTTTCTGAAGAAGCCTATATTCAAATTCAAGATATACATGCATATCAGATTTCATCAATTTCAATGATCATTTGGTATGTGAAAAAATACAAAGTTGATCAAACAAAATACACAAGTCATTTTAAAGTTTAATTTCACCTATATATTTCACCAATCAAAATTATCTAATACATGTAATATATTACCAACAATCATATATTTTATCCTAAGTCATTTAGCAATCTCTAAACTTCCAATGCAATTGAAAACATTGTGTTACAAAAATTTTACTGCATTTCTTTGACGATCAAGTGATCATAAAATTATTGATGACACTTGTTTTGAATATGTCAAACTGAATGGATGGTTTTGATCTTGCATTTAACAGTCATAGATATCTAAATCTAATTACAAGACTAGAAGTGGGAAATGAGAGCGATACATAGAAGAGACTTGAGAGCAACCATAGTTGAATCCCTCGTCATCAAATCAATCATAATTTTAAATACAAGACTAGAAGTCATTACATAGGGTAAGAGTCCTATGTAAAGGCAAATGTAGCCTTGACACATAATAGAAATACAATATCCTTCGTATTACATGAAATAATATGCAATAAGTAAACATGCAATAGACATAAACAGGCATAACACATGACTGGGAGGAATCAATGATGGTCATTTATCATCTCATCTTGTTAGTCTGTGTGGAATCTGATTGTGTCGATCAATCAGAATGTACTGTTGCCTCGGATCTTAAGTCGATTTGTCGTGCTAGCCTGGGGAGGTGGGGGCTGCGAGGGGGTTTACCCCTGCTTGGGTTCTTTGGACTTTAAGAAAAAAAATTTCTTACAACATCCCGACACTGTACTAGAGCGCCTCGGCGCCACGTACCCGAGCACCTGGCGCAGAAACAACAAAAAGTAGAGCGCCGCAGCGCTACAAGGTGAACTGGACAATTTTCTCTCATTTTTCTGAAGGGTTGGATCCCTTGGTGTTATTTACTTCATTTTCTTTTGTATTTTGTGTGTGAGAGAACGGTGCAAAAGTGCAGAGAAGCAAAGAGAAAGTGAGAGAGAAGAGAGATATGTTATTATTTCTCCCAATTTTCAAAGTGGATTTCTTGGTGTGGTGTGGCTCAGTTATTTTTTCCCTATTTTGAGTTTTTTCACGCCAAACCGGTGTCTTATACTTTCTATTGCTTTTCTATTTTTTTCTTGTTTGATTTGCTATGGTGTTTTACTTCTATCCCCAACAACGGGTATCAAAGCGAGGCTGTTCAGTTCGAGTGGGAGTAATGGAGGACGAAGCAAGGTTTAAGATTGAGAAGTTTAATGGTTCAAGCTTTGCATTCTGGAGGATATAAACTGAAAATTTGATGTATCAGAACAAGTTATATTTATTGTGCAGGAGGTTTACCCATGCTTGGGTTCTTTGCACTTGGGAAAAAAATTTTCTTACAACACCTCGACACTATGTATCTGAGCCCCTCGGCGCTACAACCCAAGTGCCATGACGGAGAAACAACAGAGAGCAGAGCGTCACATCTCTTCAAGGCGAATAAGAGAATTTTCTTTCTCGTTTTTCTGAAGGGTTGCATCCCTTGGTGTTATTTACTTGAATTTCTCTTGTATTTTGAGTGTGAGACAATGGTGCAAAAGTGTAGAGAAGCAAAGAGAGAGAGAGAGAAAAGAGAGAGAATTGTACTTATTTCTCCTAAATAATGTAGTGAATTTCTTGGTGTGGTGTAGCTTCATGGTTTTTCCTTATTTTGAGTTTTTCTATGTTAAATCCTGGTGTCTTATACTTTTCATTGCATTTCTATTTTTGCTTGTTTATTTTCCCATGGTGTTTTACTTCCATCCGGAACAACTGGTATCAGAGCGAGGTTGTTCAGTTTGAGTGGGAGTAATGGCGGACAAAGCAAAGTATAAGATTGAGAATTTCAATGGTTCAAACTTTATATTATGGAGGATGCAAATTGAAGATGTCTTGTATCAGAATAAGTAATATTTACTGTGGGGGTTTACCCCTGCAAGAGTTCTTTGCACTTGAAAAAAAAAATTTCTTACAACGCCCTGACACTATGTACTCTAGTGCCTCAGTGCTACGCACCCGAGTGCCCTGGAGGAGAAATAACAGAGAGCAGAGCACCGCAGCGCTTCAAGGAAGACTGGACAATTTTCTTTCTCGTTTTTCTGAAGGGTTGCATCCCTTGTGTTATTTACTTGACTTTTTCTTGTATTTTGTGTGTGAGAGAACAGTGCAAAAGTGCAGAGAAGCAAATAGAGAGAGAGAGAGTGAGAGAGAAAAGAGATTAGTACTCCCAATTTTTATAGTGGATTTCTTGGTGTAGCGTGGGTCCGTGATTTTTTCACTATTTTGAGTTTTTCCACGTTAAATCCTCGTGTCTTATAATTTCCATTGCTTTTCTATTTTTTCATGTTTGTTTCACTACAGTGTTTTACTTCCATCCCTAACAACTAGTACAAGAGCAAGGTTGTTCAGTTTGAGTGGAAGCAATGACGGACAAAACAATGCATAAGATTGAGAAGTTCAATGATTAAAACTTCGCATTCTGGAGGATGCAAATTGAAGATTTGTTGTATCAAAATAATTTATATTTACCGTTGGAAGGAATCACCAAGAAGCCATATACTATGACTATGGAGGAGTGGGAGGTTCTTGACGTCAAACTAAATCAAGTTTGATACGACTTTCACTTTCCTCATCTGTTGCATTCAACATTGTAAATGGGAAGGCTACAATCGTTCTCATGGCCGCACTGACAAAGATGTATGAGAAGTCATTGGCTCCAAACAAAGCGTTCTTGATGAAGAAGTTATTCAGCATGAAGATGTTGGAAAGTACTCTAATGGAAGAGCACCTGAATAATTTGAACATTGTGATGAGTTCATCAGCAAACATAGATATACCCATAACAGGTTATTTATGAATAGATGCATAAGTTCCCACAAGAAAAGGAGATCGACATGTGACAAATGCGAATGTCTACAAACTATGACAGTTGATGTGGTTTGTCTGAGAATAACAACAACTAAAGTGTTGTGAGTACAGAAGATCACAGGAGGATACAAATGCATATAGTATCTACAAACAAGAACCAAAGGCCTGTAGAGAATATAGATACCTACAGACAAATGTAGGAGCTCATCATGCATATAATAGCTAAACTACAAGTTAAAGAGAGGGTGGCAGAAGTCTTGTGATACATGTGGAGTTCCCATCTACCAACAATGGGGGTGAATACATCACAAATGTGATGAATCCTTTATGAATGTATATACATGTGACATATCATCCATGGATACAGACAACATATCTGCAGTATGTACAAGTACCTACAAGCTATGGTAGCCTAAGGAAAGTATACCAACAACATGCATATACCAGGTACATATGAGCCATTGCGGCATCTTCACATGTGACATGCATATGATAGCAGTTAAATACACCAACCTTTATACAAATAAAGGGGACATATCTATGGCAAATACAAGCTCCTACAAGTTGTGGTAGGAGGCTCATCATATACATTAGATGTCATATATGAGCAAAATTCAAAAGGATTATAGCAAATGCACGTTCCTATGACTCGCCGTAGGAAACTCTCCGTACACATAACACATTATCTACACAGGCAAAGGCTAAGAGACTATGACAAATACAAGCCAGATGTCCAAAATGCCCCCGCACATGCGCCGTAGTTTGTATACACATAGGTATACAAAAGGGGTTAAGTGCAATCATAAAACCCGCATGAGCCCCGACAAACGTGCTATGGGAACACACATGATGTTTGGGGATACTGCGCGGGTCAATAAATCTGAACCCGATCCTCCTAAGCAGCTAAATAGGACTCGACAATGTTCAACAAATAATTATAAAATACCCCCAAACAACCGCATGGGTTAGGACAAGCATGTTATGGGTAAACATGTGACATCTGGAGATGCTATGCGGGTCAATAAACTTGAATCCGATCCTTCTAAGTAGGTATGTAAAAGTCGACAAGGTTCAGTAAATAATTATAAAATGACCCCAAATACCCACATGGGTCCCGACGAGCGTGTCTTGGATACACATGTGACGTCTAGAAATACTAAGCGGGTCAATAAATGAAAGCAGTTCGAGGCCGATCCTTCTATATGAATAGATATGAGTCACATGGCTCGAATTATCAAACAAATATACGTTCAGGTTGTCGACCGGAATATTTATTTTATACGTTCATATAAGGCCTTCAAGGCTCATGAACAAAGAAATTCACCATTAAAGGTTCGAAGCCTAGATGATTCGATCCTCTGTCGACCGCTAGACAAATTCGTCAGGGTTCAATCAACAAATGGAAACGACCCCTAGTCACCCCGATGGGAGCCGTGTTGAATGTAGATCTCAACCGGAGGGGTCAATTCCAAAACTTCAAATACCTCCCAAAACCCGAAAATCTAAAAATAAAAAAAATTCAAATATTTAAATTTGAAATAATCCATTATAACTTAAAATAAAATCCATCCACCGTTCGCAACAGTTTGCCGAGGTGGACAAATTAAAATTTACTTCAGCTTACATAGAGTTAATGCCTAGTCAAAAATATCACTAGGATTCAATCTAAAACAATCTTATGCTAATAAGAACGTGATACATGTTCTCTAACTGGCAATTTTGCCGCCAAATGGCACCGCAGGATAAACGGATATGACACCGGGTCCTCTAAACCGAGTGGCTTTGCTGCCAAATGGCACCACGAGACAGTGATTATGGCCAGAGCCAATACGCTCCTTAGTGGCATTAAATCCTTGTGATATGAATTAATAGGATATGATCAATAAGACACAAAGCCATTTGTTAGCTAAGGTGGATTCAAATTTGTCCTCTTAGACAAACATTTAACACAGGTCTACAAGGTACCCTTGGAAGAAACAACCCATAGTTGCCAACAAGAATCCTTCTGTCAGGTTGGGTCGATTACCTCCTCTGACTAAGTAGATCAGGGACCACAATGGCCCGGGATGACGGAACCATATGATCTTGATCGGGTTCATCATCCATTTACTCACCATCCGTTTTAAGCGTAAGATGGTGAAATTCCCAATTTTAAATATCAACCCTTTCCAAATACCCAAGGCCCATGTTGCTACTATATGCTAAATACAATGTATCTCTACGTATCTGATTGATGACTAGCCTTAATCGAAAGTTCTCTCTCGTTATCAAGAGGGGTAATTAACAATAGGGGCTTACGCCTATAGGAAACCAGAACTCAGATCATAAAGTCCTTGCGAAATGAGGGCAAAATCTTGGGTAGTGTCTTATCTACAAACTCATCTGTATTCCCAAAATTTACCTCGGAACTTAAATCCGTTAAAATTCCCTCAAAGAAAAAACACAACGAATGGAGGCCGGGGCCTAATTTTCAGAGCCCACAATAAGGCATTTCAAACATATCAATTCAAATACCCTTTTATTTCATCACAGAATGCCCTGGGAGACAATTATGAGATTCTGTAGCCCTTACTATTTATAATTTTTTTAAAGGTAGAAATGGGCAAGATTCAACCTTCAAAGACAATCCATCAAAGAAATCAGGTATGGAGGGTTTTCTATTTCTTCAATCATCCAAAAAGAATCCCAAAGGTCCACATATTATAGAGAAAAAGGACAAAATCTTTCATGGACATTTATAAGCGGCCATTTTAACCCAGACTATTTTAAGTGCCAAATTTAGTTCATTAGTTCCTCAAATAAGATCCAAATTAACCTCACCGTTACAATCATGATTTAATTTGTCAAAAATTTCATACAAAGTTCACAATTACACAATAATTCTAATTTTTAAACAATTTTAGATCATCTTTGAGGATTCAATGGACTAAATTGAACATTTTAAATAGTTTAAAACTAAAATGACCCCCCAAAAATTATTTTTACCACTTTCTCATAGATCACACAACAAATTACTCCAGTTACAAGACAAATTTTTTTGCCAGACGATACAAATTTCAGTAACATATCACGCAATGACTCTTGGTCACCAAAGTTCTCTAAATAACAAAAAAATTTAGCAAGCTCAATATTGACACTTCCTCTTCTTATCATTTGGAAAATAACGCTACAAACATGTCTTCCTCATATTTGAAATTTCTAAATCTTTATGTGGAGAAACTCTTTGAGGACCCTCCTGAATCCATTCTTAAGTTGAATATCTTTAAAAAATCTTAAAATGAAATAATGAAAATATGTTGAAATTACTAAACAACAATTGTGAATTAATAATGAAAAATGTTGAAATTTACGTGAGATTTAGTGAGTGAGCCAAGCAATGTAAAGGTGTATTACTTTTACTCCACGTATCTTCTAGAATAGCATAAATAATATCCCAGAAGCTTGAGTCTTCATGAAGTGCCTTCCTCTCTTGTATATATATATATAATTTATTTTACTTTGGGAAGCATTGAATCCCACATCCGATTAATGAGATGTAAACAAGACTTATCCGTATCAGCTACTCTCAACATCTCATAAATTGGATCAGTGAAATTTATGATGTATTCAATCTCATCCCACCATAAATCATTTAAAAGTTTCTCCTTTATATATCTAGCCTTTCCAACATCATCTTCCTTATAACAAGACCATTTATTACTGGTCACCATAGATTGAAGAGCATTTTTTTTAACATCATTATAACCGAGACAAACCGAGTTTCAGCAACTGCAAATATCTTCAAATTAGAGAATTCATTGAACATAGAGTCTCAGGGAGTGATTCATAATAAAATTCCTAATTACAACTGCATCTCCAGCGATCACTGTTATCCAATGACATTCATTGTAGGTGATTTCGTTTGCCTCGGTATTCTTAACTGCACAAATATTCTTCAAGGCAATATTAAGCATATGCACAACACATGATGTTCAGAAAATATGAGGATAGACTTGCTCTACAAGTAGACCTGCAGCTCTACAAACAGGTGCATTATCAGTAATGACCTGGATGATGTTTGAAGGCCCCACCATCATGATAACTTTTTTGAATAAGGCTTCGTTTGGGACGGCTTTTTCATTGCTTTCTAAAACGGAGTTTTAATACAAATTTTTTTAATTTTGTACTAAAACACCGTTTTAGAAAGCAATAAAAAAGCCGTCCCAAACGAAGCCTAAATTAGAAATGAAAAACTTATCCTTGTACTGTCATTCACAATTTACAGCTTTGATAAACATAGGATAGCTCTCTGTTACAACCATGAAGTTGATAAGTGGTCTTCTTTGTGGATCTGTCCACCCATCACAAACCAAAGTAACTCATTTTTCCTTCCAAACTCCTCTAGTAGGCTCGAGCAACTTCTCAATATTATCCATCTCTCTTTGCAACAACTACGTTCTAATGACATTATATCCAGGTGGCACTTATCCTGCAAGATTATTATTGCATGCAAAGGTAAAGACATTCTTGTAATGTGGATTCCTTGCTAGGTTAAAAGGAAGTCCAGCTGAGTAAAACATTCTAGCTATTATCTCATCTAGTTGTTCTCTCATTTTGTAAATTAAATGCTTTCTCCAAAGCACTATCTACAACATGTTTTCTTCTTTTTTGGTTCAAATCCCTCCATCCGAAAAGGCCCCTTATTAACAGTATTGTCATCACTTCTAATCGAAGAAGATGATGAAGGATGTGAAGCATGAGTGCTTAGAAGTGGAATATATTTTGGAAGCTCTTTTTACTCTTTTGCTTAGCTTCACTGTTTTTTTTTTGTAATTCAGCCATTTGTGATGAGCTTATATTCAAGCATACTTTAATTCAATGACCACTAATCTTCAAGAAATAAGCTTTCACTTTATAATATGATCCTCAGAATGTGGCATTATAAAAATTGCATTTGAATGCAATATTGCCACCCCCTTCTAACGTTTTACCTATTTTTGTCACATAACCTTACAGAGGTTTGTTATCTTCAATATTGGTCTTTGATGGACCATCAGTAGACCCAATTCCTACACCACTAGAGCTCATTATCCTACAAAGGATCGACACAAATTAATCCAATGAATTTGAAATATGAATTTTTTAATTAAAAGTATAGATATGTTGCGCCTATGCTGGGGGTCCAAGGGGGCGCTGCCCCCTGGCGAGGTTCGACCTGCCTGGTCAGGTCACGGGGTCAAGGGGCAGCGCCCCTGTGGGGGTTTCCGGTACCGAACAGTACTGAGTACCGAGTACTGAGCGGTACAGAGCAGTACCGAGCGGTACTGAGTTTCGATACCGAGCCTACGATTAAGAAAATGAAGAACAAAGAAAACGAACCTTCAATGCTCACGCGCCTTCACTATTCGTGTTGTCGAGTCGCTCTGTCGATGAAGGATTTTGTCAGCTTTAATGCTCGCGTCGTCAAGCCTCTTTGTCGACTAAGGATGATCCTGTCCGCTTCTATGCTCACATCGTCGAGCCGCTCCTTCGACTATAATGAAGAAGACGAAGGCCTGTGCGGAAACGAAAAACCTAGCTCATCGAAATATTTAAGCTGCATAAATGACTACGGATATCGAGCGGATAGCCGAAATGAATAGGGCAAATTGCGGCTCTATTTTTTTTAATAGGAGTGTCCGATCAAATTTAAATAATATTTTTATTGGACACAGCAAAGCCGTATCCGACACGTATCCATGCTGTATCGGAGGCGTATTTGTATCCGATACGTGTCCGATACAACATACCTCATAAATAGGCGTATCCGTGCAACCTAGTTGACAACCTATAAGATGTCATGTACCAGCAAAATCAAACCTAATCTTAGAGACACATTTGCAAATCCTAATTGAGTGTCACGGACAAAAATTTAGTAAGTACAAGGAGAATGGTGGTAATGCTTTCTTGCAAATCTGTAAAGCAATGATAAGATATTCGCAATAAAAAATACTGCAATAATGAGCACATTAAGCTAGATCATATAATATTCACAAGCAATAAACTTTTTTTTTGCAGTATTTAAAAAGACTATTGAACACAGATGAATGTTCTACAGTTCAAGAGAGATTTCTGTAAAAAGGCCAAGATTTAACAAGCTAAGATTATACACAATTAGAAAAACATAAAAGAAGAAGAGCTTTCTTTTTTAAATGGCTCACAAAGTGGCAAAATGCATTTGCATATAATAAGTATTCTGAAAAAAAAGTTCATAAATTCAAACTAAAATCACTAATACAATCGAAAACAGCGAAAACCATTAATAATATAAGATCTTAGGTACACTTGATCACTTGTATAGAAGTACACGATATGCTTGTAAATCCAATAAGCTTATTTAAAAGAATAGAAAAATAACCTTAGTGATTTCAAGCATGAGTGCTTCCTAGAAAGATAAAGAGCTGTCATTAATTGCTGTAAGGGTAATGTTAAAGATGAGTGCTTGAATTTACTCATAAATGAAAGCATCTTGCAAAAAAAAAAATCTATATACTCAAATAGTCGAGTAAGCAATAGCCAAGAGAAGCAGCCTGCAACAACAAAAAAGAAATATATACAATTATTGTGTATTACTTCTATGCGAATTTCCAAGCTTTTTCATGTCCAAAAGAGTTGAATAAAAACATTTTTTTTACATCAATCTCTTCAGCTACCAAACAACCTCACAATTTGGGAGGATTAGAAATATTCTTTTGGGATATAGGATAAACTCTTTGTTGTCTTGGGTCAGGTTCTAAGTATTTTTCTCACCATTGTGAATGGTCTTATGATCATATTGCTAAAGTCGACCTAATAAAATATGACATACTTCGAGTGGCATGATGTCACATAATACTTGGCCTTTATAAAATTTTCCGATTGTGAGGTTGACAAGGCGTTTATTGGGTGATTGGTATCTCTCCTCCTTTCTTAAACCATGATATCTTGTAAGTCTTGGCAAGGGGTTTTAATTTTAATTTAAGCTTATCCACTATGAGTTGTGACACAAAATTTCCTGAGCTACCACTATCAATCATGAGGGTATATAATTTTCCTCCTACAGTACAAGTGGTTTGAAAGATTTTTCATCAAAGCAACTTATCTCCGGCATCAGTTTGGCGGTCAAGACTCAATGAATAAATAAGTAATGATCCCCTTGCTCACCTTTAACATTAATTGGTTCTGACTCTTCCGCATTTTCTTGTTCAGACTCATCCTCTTCTGAATCTTCAAGGTTATCCTCTTGTTCAATGTAATTGATTTTAGGGGGGTTATTTTTTCTGCAGGCTGCTGATAGGTGACCATACAAGCCACACTTATAGCAGGGTCCAATTGATTTTGCTCACATTAACTATTTTCCCTATTCATTTTGTTCGTGGATTTAGATTTGATGAGATTGACCCAATGACTAATTGTGAATTTTGAGCTTTACTTCCTAGAGATTGCTTAGGTTTGGTTGAATCAAAATTTTTACTGTTGTTTCGTTGTTGTCATTTTTCAATTTTCAAAGCATGCGATAGGCCTCATCGAGTTTGATTACATGATGAAGGTTTAGTTGATCTTTGATTGACCACTTTAGTCAATTAATGTAATGAGTTATCATTCGTTCTTTAGTTTCATTTAAATCATTTCTGGATTGTTGTTTATAAAATTCTTCAGTGCACTCTTCTATGGGTCGGGTTCCTTAGTGAAGATTATTGTATTCTTGGAATAAGGTTCGAGCATGGTCAAAGGGTGAAAAATTTTCCCACATTTTTTTCTTTCATTCTATCTCAGTTTTGAATTTTTTTTACCTCTCCTTACTCTATTATTCTGAAGATTTTTCCACCAAGTTAACGCATGACCAGTACACTTTAAAGTAGCAAACCAAACTTTTTTTATTTTTGGGGATTTCTTTTCATTCAAAAAAATAAAGATCCACTTTCTCTACGTATTCAAGAAACTGTTCAGGCTATAATTTGCCTTCAAATTCATTGACGTCGATTTTAATCTCGTGATCCCACTATCTATTATTTCTATTTTCATTTTGTAATGCTTCATCTTCATTTTCATTGTTTTGGGTATTAACATTGTTTAGATTTAGTGCAGCCAGAGTATTAGAAATTACTTCCATCTGTTGTTGTAAGTTAGCCATCTGTTGAATTATCATATGTTGTTAATAAGCTTGTTGATAGTTTTATTTACCCATTTTTTTTAAAAAGAAAGGAATACTTGCTTTACAACCTAAACTAGTATAAATATCTTATAGACCCTATATGACAAATAACTAGTATAAAATTCATGTTGGTTCATAAACTTGCTTACATCCCTATCATTCAAATTTTAAACAAAAAATAAAATGAAAATGTTGATAAAACTAATAAGAAAAATAACCAATCCAATAACATATATACAAGGTACAATAACATTATAAAGTAAGCTACTAATATGGTTTTAAAATTTTTCCTTAATCCGTAATAAGATTTTATGTGAATAACAATTTTCGAAGTGCAAATAAGAAAAGTTGAAATTTTTAAAATTAATTTTAGGAATAAAAGGTCTCCTATACAATGGTTGATTGCTCCTATACGATTCTAATAACACCAAAACTCTTTGATCCTAATTTGAAGGCACTTTGATACCATAAACTCAACCTTTTCATTTAGATACCCAAACAACTAATCATATATGTTTGCATTTTTCTTTCTATGATATTTGTCAAAGCACTTATCAATATATGATAGAGAATATTGATAGAAAGGGTTTAACACATGCAACTACATAAATGAAGGTACTATCACCAATCCCACCTTCCCTTTCATCATGTGGGTGTCTAACTTATTTGATAAAATTTTGATAGTTATTACTGAGGTCCTGAACTAAAATCCTAACACTCAAATTTTCTCAAAAAGAAAAAACTTACACCTTATCAAAATAAATCAACAATACTGTAAGTTCTTAGCCTTTATATCCATTTAGCCATGAAATTGCTTCATTGTAGGGTATCAATTTGCTGCAATGCAAATGGAAACTCTCGAATTGCACTAACATTTGATGACCTATAATTATAACAAGCAATCAAAGCAAATACAACATGTTGTTTGGTATCCTATCTTAGGTAGGATTTAAGCTGAATATAGCTTAAATCCTATAATATAGAATTTTGGAGACTGTAAATCATATTGTTTAAATAAATCTTATTTATCCCTATTATTGATTAAATCCAGGTTTTCTTAGATGCCAACATTCAAAGGATTTAACCAATCATATATCTTGAATCTTGAAACAAAAAACCAAAGAGTAAATAAGGCCATGGCAAAATTTAACAGTTGTGATGCCAAAAGATATTAAAACTTTCATGCTTTACTAATTCTGGATTTACTTAATGACATCAAAACGAACAAGCAAAATAATAGCAGTGATAAAAATGGAAGTTCGAAACAACAACAGTAAACTCACAATCGTGTTACAACAATAACTAGCAAACTAATTTCGTCTACAGGAGAAACAACACTCGGTGGCTGTTTGTCTGCAAGTAGGATTTAGTAAATCCGGATTTCTTAAATCCGGAGGCAGTTAAATCCTGTCAGAGATTATATCCAGTTAAATTTTGATCAACTGTATAACTTTTTAATTCAGTATTTAAATATCTCGCCTCACATAAGTCTTTGATAATAATTATTGATGACAAAATTAAAATATGTCCCACAACTGCAACGAGATTAATTAAATCATACTTGATCCCGATGATTTAAAGCTGTTTGGCCGCAGGTTTTGTGCAGATCTTAAGCAAAATGTAACTCAAATATTGCCGAAAAGTATTAAAAAGACAAAAGAAGAAGAAGAACTCAAATCCTTCAAGAAAATCTAATCCCGTTTCTCACCCGCTTTACCTTTAATCCCATGTTTACTAAATCAGGGCATTCGCCTGTTTTAGCCACAATCCACAGCGACTCGCAAACTCCTATCCTCCTTCACACGCCTCCAGTCCTTTCGATGGCTTCTCCACCCAACTCCCGTCGCTACTCCCTCGCTTCTTTGTCGTCGAGGGTTACGAGCGAAGAGAAAGACGAGGCTTCAGGTTGTTGGCGTCTAGCAGTAATTATATTATTCTTTAATTTGCAATTTAATTTTTAATTAATTAATAATGATGTCAATTAAGCAGGACATGCTGATTAAATTAGTTAAGATAAATTAATATTAGTTAATATTTATTTAAATTAAATTAAATCATTTTATTTAATTAATTTTAAAATTTATTAATTATAATTTGAGATGTATATTATGCTTGTATTTTTTTTTTAACAGCGAGAATGTTAATTTAAATTTTAAATTTGGCTAAATAATTATATTAAGTTATTATAAAGTTAGTAACGTAAACAAATTGATATTATTTTTAATTTAGTTTGACTGAATGAAAATTATTATATACAATTAGCTAATTAGCCTAATAAATTACTAATTAATTATTAACTGAAATAATATCTTGAACTAATTATATTTAATTATTCTAATTTGAAATTATATATACCAAATAGATATAATAAAATCTCAAATTCATAATAATCATTAAATACAGAAATCCTAGACTAAATAAAATTTTGGATGTTCTTGATCGATCACATGAATGCAATCAAGCCTAACATTTTGGAAAAATCTTCAGGATGTCAAGCCTAACATTTTGGATGATTATTATGAATTTTGGCAGACAAACAGCCACCGAGTGTTGTTTCTCCTTTAGACGAAATTAGTTTGCTAGTTATTGTTGTAACACGATTGTGAGTTTACTGTTGTTGTTTCGAACTTCCATTTTTATCACTGCTATTATTTTGCTTGTTCGTTTTGATGTCATTAAGTAAATCCAGAATTAGTAAAGCATGAAAGTTTTAATATCTTTTGGCATCACAACTGTTAAATTTTGCTATGGCCTTATTTACTCTTTGGTTTTTTGTTTCAAGATTCAAGATATATGATTGGTTAAATCCTTTGAATGTTGGCATCTAAGAAAACCTGGATTTAATCAATAATAGGGATAAATAAGATTTATTTAAACAATATGATTTACAGTCTCAAAAATTCTATATTATAGGATTTAACCAACCCTAAACCCTAAACCCTAAACCCTAAACCCTATGAACCCTAAACCCTAAACCCTAAACCCTAAGCCAAGTCGCATGCCATCATTGGCATTATTGGAGTATATGCTCCCTATGTCGCTTATTATTTTACATCTTAGGGTTTAGGGTTTAGGGTTTAGGGTTTAGGGTTTAGGGTTTAGGGTATAGGGTCTAGGGTCTAGGGTCTAGGGTCTAGGGTCTAGGGTCTAGGGTTTAGGGTTTTTTTTTAGGGTTTAGGGTTTAGGGTTTAGGGTTAGGGTTAGGGTTTTTTTTTTAGGGTTTAGGGTTTGGGGTTTAGGGTATAGGGTATAGGGTATAGGGTATAGGGTATAGGGTATAGGGTATAGGTATAGGTATTAGGGTTTAGGGTATTAGGGTATTAGGGTATTAGGGCCTAGGGCCTAGGGCCTAGGGCCTAGGGTTTAGGGTTTAGCGTTTAGGGTTTAGGGGTTAGGGGTAGGGGGTTAGGGGTTAGGGGTTAGGGGTTAGGGTTTGGGGTTTGGGGTTTGGGGTTGGGGGTTGGGGGTTGGGGGTGGGGGTTGAGGGTTTAGGGTTTAGGGGTTTAGGGGTTTAGGGTTTCGGGGTTAGGGTTTAGGGTTTAGGGTTTAGGGTTTTAGGGTTTTAGGGTTTTGGGTTTAGGGTTTAGGGTTTAGGGTTTTTTTTAGTGTTTTTTTTAGGGTTTAGGGTTTAGGGTTTAGGTTTTAGGGTTTAGGGTTAGGGTTTTTTTTTTAGGGTTTAGGGTTTAGGGTTAGGATTTTTTAGGGTTTTAGGGTTTTTTTTTTTTTTTTTTTAAAAGACATAAGAAAATCAGATATTATCATAGAGGGCTTTCTTGATTCAGACCCGAGACAATCGAAGAAATGAGCTGAATATTGAAGGAAGAACTTAAAAAAGAAAACCAACCACAGAAAATACCATACATCCTGAGAAGTGAGCGACGGCGGCTGACAGAAGCGCACCGGAGGTGTATTATGCACGGCCGCTGTGAAGGCAGAAGCGGACAGAGGCAGCACCGGCGCGTAAAACTCTTCCTCAGGGAGATTGGGTGTGCGACTTTGCAAATGAATGAGACAAGGGCAAGAAGCGGCAAGTAGCGTGGAGCGGTGTAAGCTGCGCTAGGGCAGACGCCGGGTTAGCGCCGGCGACAGTGCGGCCGTATGCGTATGTGGTGACTGGAGGCTGGGGTCGCGAATGTAAGCGAAGCACGGGCACAGTGGATGAAGGGAAGGAAGGCCCTTGCAGCCTCTTGTGTTTTGGAGGTCGGAACAGCAGCGCGTCGGCTGCTCCAGGATACGTTTTTTTTTTTGGGCTTTTAGGGGCTGTTTGGCAACCAGTGGGATTTAACTTTAGTGGGATTTAGTAAATCCTGTAAATCCGGATTTAGTAAATTCGAATTGGGTTAAATCCTGAAAACTGTTTGGTATGCAATATGTTAAATCCTGTGAAACTATTTGGTAACATATTTCCGGATTTATGGCAGTTAGGGATTTAAAATTTAAACATATATTTATGAGATAAATATCATTGCATAAAACATCATTAAACAAACTTGAGTTCTCACAAAATGATCGAAAATTTAATAAAGAGCAAATTAGAAAGCAATATTGCCCAAAATGACAAATTAAGCATTTAATTAGAGAATGCATTTAATTTGTAAATGTCTTCATAGCAAATTTTTGGGAGCCCAAATTTTTCACGATGATCGATTTCTTTGACTTGCAATCTGAAATAAAGAAATGAATGTATTAGTACAATTTTTAATGTAGTTAGTGAAACATTACACTAATTAAAATTCTTACACGAGCATTCCATAAATCTATGGTGATATTGTGCCTAATAGCTTCACCTTGAATTCTTTCTCCTATTGTAGCGTGTAAATTGGGATCGTCCTCTGGCATATCAACTTCCACAGTTTCAGCATCATGTTGCATTTCTGTTTGTGACATATTGAAGTATAGATCATGTCCGTGGTATCGACCAATGAAGTTATGCAGGACCGCACAAGCAATGACAATATCTGCTTGAACACTAATAGGGAACTGTCGCATGTGCGTCAGAACCTGAAACCGTTCCTTCCAAATCCCAAAAGTTCGTTCTACCACATTGCGTAACTGTGCATGACGGTGATTGAATAACTCTTGCTCGGCAGCGTATTGCCTTGTCGTTCTTCCACGATAATCTGCTAAATGATATCGATATCCACGAAATGGGGCAATTAGTCTATCAGTATTTGCATAACCAGAATCAACCAAAAAATATTTGTTGCGGGGTACTTCAAACTGCCCTTGTTCTACTGCCCATCTAAGAACACGCATGTCAGCAGCAGATCCCTCCCACCCAGAAGCTACATATACGAACTGTCGATCAAACGACACCGCAGCCATTACATTCTGTGATGTAAATCCCTTTCGATTACGATATCGATTTTGTAAATGAGTACTTACGACTGCTGGAATATGTGTACCGTCTATCGCTCCAACCGCATTTTTAAAGAATGGATGAAATTGTTCATTTGCACGTATAAATGGATGACAACCAACATCAGTTGAAGGTAAACTTATAAATTCATCCGACAAAGACACAATTGCCTTCAAAACCTGATTGAAGTACCTGCTAACTGTTTCCGATGAATGTTGAAAAAATTCACATAATTGTCGGTAACTGTGTGCATGGGCAACACCACGTAAGAAAATGCCAAGTTGTTCCACCGCTAGCATATTCTTTGTGTCAGATAGGTGACCACGGCTAACAAGCAAATCTCTTAAGCTTATGAAAGCATCTGGTGGTAATCTGAAACACTGGTAAGCTCGCCCTGGATGACCAGATAGGACGTCAAGAACATATTGATGGCCGGTATATGATCTATCAAACATACGCCGGCGCACTTGAGTTTCATCATCAGTGCTCTCAACTTCCTCTACAATAGTTGGGAGAAGCTCTGCAATTGCATTAGTTACCTATATATGGAAATCGATACTCTCGTAAAGTCGTTTTTGAATTTCACGGTCAAGGTTCCTCGCCATTGAATATGTTCACTGTATAGAGTAACATGCAACGACATATGAGATAGTGTTCGGATATGGAAAAAAAAGCTGGACAAAACCAAGTGGGGTAGTATTTAATACCGAAGATATAGTACAGCAATGCCATTAATGATTTTCTTTCATACAGAAAAAAATTGGGGTAGTATTTAATACCGAAGATATAGTACAGCAATGCCTTCAGATTTAACGGCACCCAAAAAGATTTCATATTATATTGGTTTCTTTCATACAGCAAAGCAAACAGATTTCATATTTAATACAGAACTCAAATAAACCAAAAACTCATTAATGAAAACTAAACTTGACAGCAAACATAATTGTGAAATAAAAACTAAAAAGCTTAAGCAACACAACAATTCAGAAAAATAAAAATCAAACTACTATAAAGCAAACAGATTTCATATCAAAGTGGGAATTTGAATCATAGCCATATTCTGGAACCATTATATTGTAGGTGGTTTTCAACCATATATTTAATCCACTTATGCAACACTTCACCTTCCCATGTCATTAATATGGTTTTGTTATCTTTATTCTCTTTTAACACATCTTGTAGAAGTAACAACGCATGTGTCGTTAAGTTCTCCACCGAACATAGTTTATGTAGACATTCGGACATACTGTAGGGGTCGTTCCTTTCAACGGTTTCTTTTAGTACAAAAGAATTTTTATTTGCCTCAACCAATAAATTGTTAAGGTTGTCAATTGGGCCTTTTCTCCTAGGTCGCCTTGTACCTTTTGCAGCACCATCACTATATCTTTTAGAACCTATTGTTTGACTATCAATAGGTTCTGTGTTTGGAGTTAAACCATCAGTTGCCTCAGGCATGTTGCTCGTTGGAGTTTCTTCGAATTCAAAGGTTACACCATTAGCAGTTAGAAAGTCATCTTCGAACTGGGGCGTTTCATCTTGGTCTAAATTTACCATTGGAGTTTTTGTCTTATTGCTTCTAGCGGCATTACCCACTGCAATATTATCTGCGCAGATTTTTTCAAATATTTCGTATTGGTGGAATGGATGCCGACGATATCGTGAAAGCTTTGGTGTTACCTGTAGTACCAATATAAGAAAGTAGAAAAGAGTCATCCCAATGTATGGTTAATCAAGATTTGAATTGCATAATTACATATTTACCTGAACAATTTCCTCCCAAAGCTCTTCAGTAGCAATTGGTATGTGTAATTCCTCATCCCAGCCCCAACCACTTCGATTTGTTAGTTGATATAGTGTACGGAAATCAGCTTTCATATTTTTGAATCTAATCATTACCGAAGAATCTGTGTAATATGTACCCAAACGTCTATTCAAGACGTTAACAAGATTAGGCCACTGCTCCTTCCTTAAGTTACCATTGCATATATTTCCATTTACGAATTGCTCATATAGAAGCTGGGCTAACACAACGTTGTGCTCTTCGGGTTTAGGGTTTAGGGTTTAGGGTTTAGGGTTTAGGGTTTAGGGTTTAGGGTTTAGGGTATAGGGTTTAGGGTTTTAGGGTTTAGGGTTTAGGGTTTAAGGTTTAGGGTTTAGGGTTTTTTTTTTTTTTTGGTTAAAACCCTCTGATGGGGCTTACGCGTTTATTTAGAAAAAGCGATTACAAAGTCCTTAAAAGAGGCTAGAGGCTCAACTAAAAAGAGAAAAGAAAATACAAAAAAGAAAAGAAAAAATACAGAATAAAGTAAAAAAAAAACTAATGAGCCTTAAGTCTCTTTCTAATTACATAGAAAAAACATTAAAAACTAAAGTCTTTAGAAGCCAACAGAAAGCAATCTTCAGCCATCTCCCATATAGAAATTTCAATTCCTTTGAAAGCTCTCCAAAATAGAATACTCCAGCCATCAACTTTGAAGAAAAACTTTAACACAAATCTGGATGAAAAACTCAAAGCCAAGTTAAGTAACAATTAAATAAGAATTGATAATTATTATGCAAGAATAAACAAATAAATTTGGCTCAGGATTAAAAAATCTTAAAAGGAATAAATTGAATACCAAAGATTTCAAATTAAATTGACATAGGCAAGATAGAAACCCAAAACCCAAACCAACAGAACAAAGAAAAGCAGCCAACAAGAACCAACAACAGATCATATAACCCCAGCCCAACCAGCCACCCGTCCCCTCCAGCCAACAAAATAGCTCAAAAAAAAAAACCAACAAAAGACAAGCTCCAGCCAACAGAAATCTTCCCAGCTTAAACAACCCCTCCACAAACAGCAACCCATCTCCTTCCAGCCAAAATTTCCCAAAAAATTAACCTGGCACATCCATATACCCAGGTAAACCGTTCCCTTCCAGCAACCAAACATCTTGCATATCAATTTACAAAGAAAAATGGCAAACAAAATATTCCTAAAAAGATTTAAAAATTTAAGCATCATGGCCCAATTAAAAACGAATATAAGGCAAACCTGCTTTGTCATGGTTGATTATTCCCTTTAATAAAAAAGGAATATTCTCATTATTAAATGAAGTAAATTGATTCAATTTAGCTCCAGTTTTAGCTAAAAAATCAGCAGCTGAATTCCCTTCTCTCCAAATATGAGAGATTTTATAGTCTAGATGAGATAGCATTCTTTTTATATCTTTAAGAATATAAAAAGTATCAAAATTACCAAATTTTTCATCAGATATCTGTTGAATAACTAATAGGGCATCAACTTCAATCCAGATTTTAAGGAAACCAGCAGATAAACAAATTTGAAGAGCTTTATAAATTGCCATAAGTTCAGCAAATAAAACAGAACAACTATTCAAAGGAGCAGCAAAAGCAACAACTAAATTTCCTTTGTCATTTCTCAAAATACCACCACAACCAAAAAAACCTTCACTAACAGAGCCATCAGTATTAACTTTAATGTAGTTACTGCTAGGTTTTCTCCAAATGACAAAATTAAAGGAAGGCTCATTAAGATCCTCAAAAAAATTGGTATTCAACTTATTGGCAACAAATTTAAAACCATGAAATTGCTTAGAATGAATCAGGTTAACCTTATAAAGGCTATTAATTTTTTCTCTAGTTCTAGCAATAATACGATTATGATTCATAGGAATATTCCTATGTTTAGCATCATTTCTATCCATCCATAAAAACCAAATAAGAGAAATAGCAGTAACAGTTTTGATATGGCCTCTAGAAGTATTATGAAGTAAAATAGAAAGGAAATGATTAAAAGATAAATGCCCACTAAAATAATTGATATTAAAGAAATTATCAAACCAAATCCAAACTCTAGCAGCAATGGGACCATTTATAAAAACATGATTAATATCTTCTATATGATAGCAACAATAGCATTTAGAAGGAAGATAAAAGCCTTTTTTCCAAAGAACAACATCAACAGGAATATAACCTCTAAGTATTCTCCAAACAAGAATAGAAAAGGATGTAGGAATGTTATTGCTCCAAATTAAATTAAAAACCATAGAAGTATCTCTCTTGTTTCTAATGAAATCCCAAGCAACTTTAAAAACAAAATTGCCATTATAAGATAGTTTAAAAAGGATTTGATCTTTTCTTTGACTATCCAAAGAAATTTTTTCAACTTTCTTACCAATAAACAGAGGAACCAGGCTAAGAATATTTTGCATGTCCCAAATGTTCTCATGATAAAATTTATTAACTTTAATAGCAGAAAAAGAAGCAGTAGATAAAAGAGATTCAATTGAACCTTCAAAAAGCCAATTGTCTTGCCAAAAATGACAATTTCCAGAATTTAAACCCCAAGCAATAAGAGGCTCCATGATATTCTTTATTTGACAAAGTCTTTTCCAAATTAAAGAGTCACCATGCTTGTAAAAACAACATAAGGGGTGTTTACCTTTGCAATACTTATAATTCATAAAAGAAGCCCAAAGACTTTCATTTTTCCTAAAATTCCACCACATTTTCATAGAAGAAACAATAATAGAATAAGAGATAGATTTGCAACCAAGACCTCCTTCATTTAAAGGACCACAAAGCTTACTCCAAGAGGTCCAATACATTCTAGTAATATCATTTCTAGAACCCCAAAAAAATTTATTAAGAATTCTCTCTAATCTTAAAACAGTGGCTATATTGGGTTGAATAACTTGGAATAAATTGAATGCCATAGAATTAAGAACACTTTTAAGAATAGTTAATCTACCACCATAAGATAAGAAATGAAATTCCCAAGATGAAATTCTATCAATCATCTTTTGAATAATTTCATCAAAAAGGTGAGATTTCTTTAAGCCTCTAAAAGTAGGAGCACCTAAATATTTAAAAGGTAAATTTTTGTGAACAAAATGAGTAATAGAAGAAATTCTATTAATCTTAGCTAAAGAAAAATTTTTAGAGGTAAAGAAAAAACTTTTCTGGTCATTAATAATTAAACCACTCTCCAAAAAGAAATTATTAAGAAAACCTTTAATTTTCTTAATATGGTTTAAACCCCCATTACAAAAAATCATGAAGTCATCCGCAAAACAAAGATGAGATATAGGAAAACCATCTTTATTTAAATAATACATGGACGGATACTTCTGAAAAATGAAATTGATGCATCTAGAAAAATATTCCATAGCTATAATGAAAAGAGAAGGAGACAATGGATCTCCTTATCTAAGCCAATGTTTAGATTTAAAAAAACCATTAGAACCACCATTTAATAAAATGGAAAACCAAACATTCTCAACAGAATTTTTAATAAGCCTAATAAAATGATCAGAGAAACCAAATAAAGCTAAAACATTATAAAGAAACTTCCAAGAGATCTTATCATAAGCTTTAGAAATGTCAAGCTTAAAAAACATGTTACCACCTCTATTTTTAATATTAAGATCATTCACCATTTCCTGAGCAAGCAGGATATTATCAGAAATCAGTCTCCCTTTAACAAATGCAGTTTGATTTAGAGAAATTATATTAGGCAACAAAGGACCCAATCTTAAAGTTAAGATTTTAGAAGTTAATTTATTGAAAAAAGTACATAAGCTTATAGGTCTGTAATCATGCCAACTATCAGGATTGTCTTTCTTAGGTATAAGAACAATGGCAGAAGAAGTAAAATATTTGGGTATAGCATTACCATTAAAAAAATCCAGAACAGCATCAATTAAATCTTTCTTAATAATATGCCAACAACTTTGAAAAAATTGAGAAGTATAACCATCCATACCAGCCGTAGAATCCGGGTTCATAGAAGTAACAGCAAAGTAAATTTCTTTTTCTGTAGGTATAGTTGTTAAAGCAATATTGTCTTCCACAGAGATAGTTTTATCAATAAGAAAAGGATAATCTAAATTATTAACATGAATATCATTGCAAAAAGTATTAGTAAAATATTGAATGACATACTCATGAAGTAAGATATCAGAGATCCAATTACCATTCTCATCTCTAATCCTATCAATATGATTGATAGATTTCTTTTTGTTAACCAAGGCATGAAAGTATTTAGTATTTCTTTCTCCTTCAGAAATATGTTTAGAAGCAACTTTTTGCTTACAATAAGTTTCTTCCATATCTTGAAATTTAACAAGATTTTCTTTAGCTAAATTCAAATCACTAAGATAAGAAGAGTCAAAAATAACAATATTTTCAAGCCTACAAACTTCATTTTCCATCTCTTTGATATTGGCAAAAATATTTTTGAAATGATTTTTATTCCACCAGCTAAGGTAATGTTTCAACCTTTTCAATTTCAACCATAATCTCACCATACCTTTCACAGAATTATCCGGGACCAAACAAGCATTCCAATTAGCCTCAACCACCTTAATAAAATTATTATGAAGAATCCACATATTTTGGAATCTAAAGGTAGGAACACCATTGATTCTAATATTAGTTTTAATAGACACAAGTAACGGACAATGATCAGATAAACTCCTACTAAGATGTTCAACCGAAGTTAAAGGCCATTTTTCAATCCATAAATGATTGAATAAAATTCTATCAAGTCTTTGTCACAATCTATTATTACTCCAAGTAAAATTAGAACCCGTAAAACCAATATCAGCAATATTACAATCCCTAATCATATTACTAAAATCATCCATGGAATTAATATTGGGTAAAGCACCACCTTTCCTTTCACTAGCACGAAGAACATTATTAAAATCTCCACCAACAAACCAAGGTTCATTGATAGAATAAGAAAAATCAAGTAACTGAGAATATAGAGATTTCCTCTCCATTCTATTGCAAGAAGCATAAACTAAAGAACCTTTAACAAAAGTATTAAAATAAGAGATGGAAATATTAACCACTTGAGGAAAATCCTCAATAACATTTAAAGTAACATTTTTGGACCAAAACATCCAAATTTTATTAGAGGAATTGAAAAAGAAATGATCAAAACCAAGTAATCTGGCAACATGCATGATTTTAGAATTATTAATCATAGGCTCAATAATAACAATAAATTCAATAAAATGAACACGACAAAGATTTCTAATTCTATTCTTTATAGAGGGAGAACCAATCCCTCTCACATTCCAGATTAAAAAATTAATCATTATTTATGATAAGAATTTGACTTAGCTAAAGATTTGGATGTCAAAGACTTACCTGATGCCTTTTTGCCACGAGTATTGTAAGTTGTTTGAAAGATTTTATTCTTTCCAACTATCAATTCAGTTTCACTTAATGAACCAGAGTCAACTTCTCCCTCTTCTAATTCAATTTTTTCTTTTCCTTTCTTCAAAGCTTTTTCCTCCATCCAAGAATTAGAGGATTTATTAACTTCACAAACATTTTCATCATTCTTCAATGGAATTTCAGCATTTTGTAAAGATGAATCAGAGGATTTTCCTTTGCTAAAAGATAAATTATTAGAAGAACCAATAGGAGAACCAGCAGGAGTAGTAATTTCAAAATTTCTTTGCGGATATAAAGAAAAATCAGAACACAAAGCATTTTTCAAAGCCACCGTTTCATCATATAAGACAATTCCTAAATTTTCCTTCCGTAAAGAATTGTTTCCCTCTTCCAAAATATTGTTAGAAGAACTAACATTAATTGGTTCTTTTAATCCTATTAATTCTTCTTCAACATTCTTTAAATAATCATTTAAAGAATTGTTTTGTATCTGTTCTTGGTTAGAAGAATTTATAGGATTTCTTTTGGAAGAAAAATTTTTAGAATTATCTTTTAGGCCAGGATTCAAGATGAAACAAGAATTCATATCATGCCCATGTAATTTGCAATGAGAGCAAAAAATAGGAAATCTATCAAATTTTACCTTTTGAGAATACCCACTAGCATCAGATCCAAGCCAAATTTCTTTAGGATACTCCTTGGTAATATCAACCTCTATTAAAATTCTCGCAACAGAAGGTCTGGTTTTATTAGCCGTGGCCTGATCAACTTGTAATGGCCTTCCAAACAAAGATCCAATAGCTTGCAAAATTTTAATATCAAAAAAATGCATTCTCAAATTTGGTAAGGATAACCAAACAGGACATATAGGTGATTCCGCATGGATATCAAAATCAACAGACCATTTAAGAAGCCTCATATGACATCCTTTAACAAAATATGATATCCTTAAAAAAACTCTACTGTAATCTAATTCATTACAGAGATTAATAAAAACATGCCTTGCATCAAGAAGAGTAACAGAAAAGCTACCAGAAAGATGCAGATCATTAAAGAATTTTCGAATTTCCTCCATCAAAGGTCTTCGAAATGAAAATTTTCCTACTAAAGCAAATTTGTAAGGTTCAGCAAGCTTTTGTAAATCTTTATCCGAAAAAATAATTGCAGGAATACCATTAACAGAGGAAGAGGAAAATGAAATATTCGAGTTTTCAGAATAATCAGATCCAGCTAAAGCTTCTTTGAAAGATTTAGGTTTAATAACTTTCTTTGGTATAATCGGTTCAGAATTTTCCTTACCAGAATCTTTCAAATCATCCGTTGAGGATGATTTTTTCTCATGCTTTGAGTTCAATCGAGTGATTGAAACAAGAAAAATACTCTTTCTCCATAGAAGTATCTTTATTTACAAAGATCCGAGAAGGATCTTCAAAATCGACACCCTCCGTCAAAACCCTAGGCGGGTTCGACGACATAATCTAGTTAAAGCCAAAATAATAGGAAAAAATTGGAATGGAAGGTAGAAATATGCAAACCGAAACAGATTTTCTGGAAGATCCAGCCGATCTCACGAAGAACACCCCAAATCGCCTCTCCGTCGCCCTCTCTGCTCCAAGAAACGAAAGAACGCCTGGTTTAGGGTTTTTTTTCCTGGTTTTTGTTTATTTTTAGTTTTTTGGTTTAGGTTTAGGTTTATTTAGTTTAGGTTTAGGGTTTAGGTTTAGGTTTAGTTATTATTAGTTTTTTTTATTTTTTAGGTTTAGGGTTTAGTTATTTATTTTTTTAGGTTTAGTTTATTAGTTTTTAGGGTTTATTTTATTTATTTAGGATTAGTTTTTTTAGTTATTTTAGTTTTAGGTTATTTCTTTTATTTTTAGTTAGTTTATTTATTTTTTTAGTTTAGGTTTATTATTTATTTATTTATTATTTAGTTTTATTTTAGTTTATTTTATTTTAGGTTATTTAGTTATTTTAGGTTATTATTTTAGGTTTAGTTTATTAGTTATTTATTTATTTTTATTTTTTTTATTTTAGTTATTTTATTTTTTTATTATTTTTAGTTTAGTTTAGTTATTTTATTTTATTTTATTTATTTTAGTTATTTTATTATTTTTTTTAGTTATTTTATTTTATTTATTTTGTTAGTTTAGTTTAGTTTTTTTTAGTTTTAGTTATTTTTTATGTTATTATTTTAGTTATTTATTTTATTTTATTATTATTTTTTATTTAGGTTTAGGGTTTAGTTTAGTTTAGTTTAGGTTTATTTTTATTTTTAGTTTAGGTTATTTTTTTTTTTTAGTTTTATTTATTTTTTTAATTTAGTTTTTTTAGTTATTTTTTTTATTAGTTATTATTTTATTTTAGTTTTATTTATTTTATTTTTAGTTTTTAGTTTATTTTTAGGGTTTTAGTTTAGTTAGTTTAGTTTAGTTATTTTAGTTTATTTTTAGTTTTTAGGGGGGTTTGGGGTTTAGGTTTTTAGGGTTTAGTTAGGGGTTTAGGGTTTAGGGTTTAGGGTTTAGGGTTTAGGGTTTAGGGTTTAGGGTGTAGGGTGTAGGGTTTAGGGTTTAGGGTTTAGGGTTTAGGGTTTAGGGTTTAGGGTTTAAGGGTTTAGGGTTTAGGGTTTAGGGTTTAGGAATACCATTAACAGAGGAAGAGGAAAATGAAATATTCGAGTTTTCAGAATAATCAGATCCAGCTAAAGCTTCTTTGAAAGATTTAGGTTTAATAACTTTCTTTGGTATAATCGGTTCAGAATTTTCCTTACCAGAATCTTTCAAATCATCCGTTGAGGATGATTTTTTCTCATGCTTTGAGTTCAATCGAGTGATTGAAACAAGAAAAATACTCTTTCTCCATAGAAGTATCTTTATTTACAAAGATCCGAGAAGGATCTTCAAAATCGACACCCTCCGTCAAAACCCTCGGCGGGTTCGACGACATAATCTAGTTAAAGCCAAAATAATAGGAAAAAAATTGGAATGGAAGGTAGAAATATGCAAACCGAAACAGATTTTCTGGAAGATCCAGCCGATCTCACGAAGAACACCCCAAATCGCCTCTCCGTCGCCCTCTCTGCTCCAAGAAACGAAAGAACGCCTGGTTTAGGGTTTTTTTTCTAGGTTTTTGTTTATTTTTAGTTTTTTGGTTTAGGTTTAGGTTTATTTAGTTTAAGTTTAGGGTTTAGGTTTAGGTTTAGTTATTATTAGTTTTTTTTATTTTTTAGGTTTAGGGTTTAGTTATTTATTTTTTTAGGTTTAGTTTATTAGTTTTTAGGGTTTATTTTATTTATTTAGGATTAGTTTTTTTAGTTATTTTTGTTTTAGGTTATTTATTTTATTTTTAGTTAGTTTATTTATTTTTTTAGTTTAGGTTTATTTTTTATTTATTTATTATTTAGTTTTATTTTAGTTTATTTTATTTTAGGTTATTTAGTTATTTTAGGTTATTATTTTAGGTTTAGTTTATTAGTTATTTATTTATTTTTATTTTTTTATTTTAGTTATTTTATTTTTTTATTATTTTTAGTTTAGTTTAGTTATTTTATTTTATTTTATTTATTTTAGTTATTTTATTATTTTTTTTAGTTATTTTATTTTATTTATTTTGTTAGTTTAGTTTAGTTTTTTTTTAGTTTTAGTTATTTTTTATGTTATTATTTTAGTTATTTATTTTATTTTATTATTATTTTTTATTTAGGTTTATGGTTTAGTTTAGTTTAGTTTAGGTTTATTTTTATTTTTAGTTTAGGTTATTTTATTTTTTTAGTTTTATTTATTTTTTTTATTTAGTTTTTTAGTTATTTTATTTTATTAGTTATTATTTTATTTTAGTTTTATTTATTTTATTTTTAGTTTTTAGTTTATTTTTAGGGTTTTAGTTTAGTTAGTTTAGTTTAGTTATTTTAGTTTATTTTTAGTTTTTAGGGGGGTTTAGGGTTTAGGTTTTTAGGGTTTAGTTAGGGGTTTAGGGTTTAGGGTTTAGGGTTTAGGGTTTAGGGTTTAGGGTGTAGGGTGTAGGGTTTAGGGTTTAGGGTTTAGGGTTTAGGGTTTAAGGGTTTAGGGTTTAGGGTTTAGGGTTTAGGGTTTAGGGTTTAGGGTTTAGGGTTTATAGGGTTTAGGGTTTATAGGGTTTAGGGTTTAGGGTTTAGGGTTTAGGGTTTAGATATCAGTCTCCCTTTAACAAATGCAGTTTGATTTAGAGAAATTATATTAGGCAACAAAGGACCCAATCTTAAAGTTAAGATTTTAGAAGTTAATTTATTGAAAAAAGTACATAAGCTTATAGGTCTGTAATCATGCCAACTATCAGGATTGTCTTTCTTAGGTATAAGAACAATGGCAGAAGAAGTAAAATATTTGGGTATAGCATTACCATTAAAAAAATCCAGAACAGCATCAATTAAATCCTTCTTAATAATATGCCAACAACTTTGAAAAAATTGAGAAGTATAACCATCCATACCAGCCGTAGAATCCGTGTTCATAGAAGTAACAGCAAAGTAAATTTCTTTTTCTGTAGGTATAGCTATTAAAGCAATATTGTCTTCCACAGAGATAGTTTTATCAATAAGAAAAGGATAATCTAAATTATTAACATAAATATCATTGCAAAAAGTATTAGTAAAATATTGAATGACAGACTCATGAAGTAAGATATCAGAGATCCAATTACCATTCTCATCTCTAATCCTATCAATATGATTGATAGATTTTTTTTTGTTAACCAAGGCATGAAAGTATTTAGTATTTCTTTCTCCTTCAAAAATATGTTTAGAAGCAGCTTTTTGCTTCCAATAAGTTTCTTCCATATCTTGAAATTTAACAAGATTTTCTTTAGCTAAATTCAAATCACTAAGATAAGAAGAGTCAGAAATAACAATATTTTCAAGCCTACAAACTTCCTTTTCCATCTATTTGATATTGGCAAAAATATTTTTGAAATGATTTTTATTCCACCAGCTAAGGTAATGTTTCAACCTTTTCAATTTCAACCATAATCTCACCATACCTTTCACAGAATTATCCGGGACCAAACAAGCATTCCAATTAGCCTCAACCCCCTTAATAAAATTATTATGAAGAATCCACATATTTTGGAATCTAAAGGTAGGAACACCATTGATTCTAATATTAGTTTTAATAGACACAAGTAACGGACAATGATCAGATAAACTCCTACTAAGATGTTCAACCGAAGTTAAAGGCCATTTTTCAATCCATAAATGATTGAATAAAATTCTATCAAGTCTTTGTCACAATCTATTATTACTCCAAGTAAAATTAGAACCCGTAAAACCAATATCAGCAATATTACAATCCCTAATCATATTACTAAAATCATCCATGGAATTAATATTGGGTAAAGCACCACCTTTCCTTTCACTAGCACGAAGAACATTATTAAAATCTCCACCAACAAACCAAGGTTCATTGATAGAATAAGAAAAATCAAGTAACTGAGAATATAGAGATTTCCTCTCCATTCTATTGCAAGAAGCATAAACTAAAGAACCTTTAACAAAAGTATTAAAATAAGAGATGGAAATATTAACCACTTGAGGAAAATCCTCAATAACATTTAAAGTAACATTTTTGGACCAAAACATCCAAATTTTATTAGAGGAATTGAAAAAGAAATGATCAAAACCAAGTAATCTGGCAACATGCATGATTTTAGAATTATTAATCATAGGCTCAATAATAACAATAAATTCAATAAAATGAACACGACAAAGATTTCTAATTCTATTCTTTATAGAGGGAGAACCAATCCCTCTCACATTCCAGATTAAAAAATTAATCATTATTTATGATAAGAATTTGACTTAGCTAAAGATTTGGATTTCAAAGACTTACCTGATGCCTTTTTGCCACGAGTATTGTAAGTTGTTTGAAAGATTTTATTCTTTCCAACTATCAATTCAGTTTCACTTAATGAACCAGAGTCCACTTCTCCCTCTTCTAATTCAATTTTTTCTTTTCCTTTCTTCAAAGCTTTTTCCTCCATCCAAGAATTAGAGGATTTATTAACTTCACAAACATTTTCATCATTCTTCAATGGAATTTCAGCATTTTGTAAAGATGAATCAGAGGATTTTCCTTTTCTAAAAGATAAATTATTAGAAGAACCAATAGGAGAACCAGCAGGAGTAGTAATTTCAAAATTTCTTTGCGGATATAAAGAAAAATCAGAACACAAAGCATTTTTCAAAGCCACCGTTTCATCATATAAGACAATTCCTAAATTTTCCTTCCGTAAAGAATTGTTTCCCTCTTCCAAAATATTGTTAGAAGAACTAACATTAATTGGTTCTTTTAATCCTATTAATTCTTCTTCAACATTCTTTAAATAATCATTTAAAGAATTGTTTTGTATCTGTTATTGGTTAGAAGAATTTATAGGATTCTTTTGGAAGAAAAAATTTTAGAATTATCTTTTAGGCCAGGATTCAAGATGAAACAAGAATTCATATCATGCCCATGTAATTTGCAATGAGAGCAAAAAATAGGAAATCTATCAAATTCTACCTTTTGAGAATACCCACTAGCATCAGATCCAAGCCAAATTTCTTTAGGATACTCCTTGGTAATATCAACCTCTATTAAAATTCTCGCAACAGAAGGTCTGGTTTTATTAGCCGTGGCCTGATCAACTTGTAATGGCCTTCCAAACAAAGATCCAATAGCTTGCAAAATTTTAATATCAAAAAAATGCATTCTCAAATTTGGTAAGGATAACCAAACAGGACATATAGGTGATTCCGCATGGATATCAAAATCAACAGACCATTTAAGAAGCCTCATATGACATCCTTTAACAAAATATGATATCCTTAAAAAAACTCTACTGTAATCTAATTCATTACAGAGATTAATAAAAACATGCCTTGCATCAAGAAGAGTAACAGAAAAGCTACCAGAAAGATGCAGATCATTAAAGAATTTTCGAATTTCCTCCATCAAAGGTCTTCGAAATGAAAATTTTCCTACTAAAGCAAATTTGTAAGGTTCAGCAAGCTTTTGTAAATCTTTATCCAAAAAAATAATTGCAGGAATACCATTAACAGAGGAAGAGGAAAATGAAATATTCGAGTTTTCAGAATAATCAGATCCAGCTAAAGCTTCTTTGAAAGATTTAGGTTTAATAACTTTCTTTGGTATAATCGGTTCAGAATTTTCCTTACCAGAATCTTTCAAATCATCCGTTGAGGATGATTTTTTCTCATGCTTTGAGTTCAATCGAGTGATTGAAACAAGAAAAATACTCTTTCTCCATAGAAGTATCTTTATTTACAAAGATCCGAGAAGGATCTTCAAAATCGACACCCTCCGTCAAAACCTTAGGCGGGTTCGACGACATAATCTAGTTAAAGCCAAAATAATAGGAAAAAATTGGAATGGAAGGTAGAAATATGCAAACCGAAACAGATTTTCTGGAAGATCCAGCCGATCTCACGAAGAACACCCCAAATCGCCTCTCCGTCGCCCTCTCTGCTCCAAGAAACGAAAGAACGCCTGGTTTAGGGTTTTTTTTCCTGGTTTTTGTTTATTTTTAGTTTTTTGGTTTAGGTTTAGATTTATTTAGTTTAGGTTTAGGGTTTAGGTTTAGGTTTAGTTATTATTAGTTTTTTTTATTTTTTAGGTTTAGGGTTTAGTTATTTATTTTTTTAGGTTTAGTTTATTAGTTTTTAGGGTTTATTTTATTTATTTAGGATTAGTTTTTTTAGTTATTTTTGTTTTAGGTAATTTATTTTATTTTTAGTTAGTTTATTTATTTTTTTAGTTTAGGTTTATTTTTTATTTATTTATTATTTAGTTTTATTTTAGTTTATTTTATTTTAGGTTATTTAGTTATTTTAGGTTATTATTTTAGGTTTAGTTTATTAGTTATTTATTTATTTTTTATTTTTTTTATTTTAGTTATTTTATTTTTTTATTATTTTTAGTTTAGTTTAGTTATTTTATTTTATTTTATTTATTTTAGTTATTTTATTATTTTTTTTAGTTATTTTATTTTATTTATTTTGTTAGTTTAGTTTAGTTTTTTTTTAGTTTTAGTTATTTTTTATGTTATTATTTTAGTTATTTATTTTATTTTATTATTATTTTTTATTTAGGTTTAGGGTTTAGTTTAGTTTAGTTTAGGTTTATTTTTATTTTTAGTTTAGGTTATTTTTTTTTTTAGTTTTATTTATTTTTTTTTATTTAGTTTTTTTAGTTATTTTATTTTATTAGTTATTATTTTATTTTAGTTTTATTTATTTTATTTTTAGTTTTTAGTTTATTTTTAGGGTTTTAGTTTAGTTAGTTTAGTTTAGTTATTTTAGTTTATTTTTAGTTTTTAGGGGTGTTTAGGGTTTAGGTTTTTAGGGTTTAGTTAGGGGTTTAGGGTTTAGGGTTTAGGGTTTAGGGTTTAGGGTTTAGGGTTTAGGGTGTAAGGTGTAGGGTTTAGGGTTTAGGGTTTAGGGTTTAGGGTTTAGGGTTTAGGGTTTAGGGTTTAGGGTTTAAGGGTTTAGGGTTTAGGGTTTAGGGTTTAGGAATACCATTAACAGAGGAAGAGGAAAATGAAATATTCGAGTTTTCAGAATAATCAGATCCAGCTAAATCTTCTTTGAAAGATTTAGGTTTAATAACTTTCTTTGGTATAATCGGTTCAGAATTTTCCTTACCAGAATCTTTCAAATCATCCGTTGAGGATGATTTTTTCTCATGCTTTGAGTTCAATCGAGTGATTGAAACAAGAAAAATACTCTTTCTCCATAGAAGTATCTTTATTTACAAAGATCCGAGAAGGATCTTCAAAATCGACACCCTCCGTCAAAACCCTAGGCGGGTTCGACGACATAATCTAGTTAAAGCCAAAATAATAGGAAAAAATTGGAATGGAAGGTAGAAATATGCAAACCGAAACAGATTTTCTGGAAGATCCAGCCGATCTCACGAAGAACACCCCAAATCGCCTCTCCGTCGCCCTCTCTGCTCCAAGAAACGAAAGAACGCCTGGTTTAGGGTTTTTTTTCTGGTTTTTGTTTATTTTTAGTTTTTTGGTTTAGGTTTAGGTTTATTTAGTTTAGGTTTAGGGTTTAGGTTTAGGTTTAGTTATTATTAGTTTTTTTTATTTTTTAGGTTTAGGGTTTAGTTATTTATTTTTTTAGGTTTAGTTTATTAGTTTTTAGGGTTTATTTTATTTATTTAGGATTAGTTTTTTTAGTTATTTTTGTTTTAGGTTATTTATTTTATTTTTAGTTAGTTTATTTATTTTTTTAGTTTAGGTTTATTTTTTATTTATTTATTATTTAGTTTTATTTTAGTTTATTTTATTTTAGGTTATTTAGTTATTTTAGGTTATTATTTTAGGTTTAGTTTATTAGTTATTTATTTATTTTTATTTTTTTTATTTTAGTTATTTTATTTTTTTATTATTTTTAGTTTAGTTTAGTTATTTTATTTTATTTTATTTATTTTAGTTATTTTATTATTTTTTTTAGTTATTTTATTTTATTTATTTTGTTAGTTTAGTTTAGTTTTTTTTAGTTTTAGTTATTTTTTATGTTATTATTTTAGTTATTTATTTTATTTTATTATTATTTTTTATTTAGGTTTAGGGTTTAGTTTAGTTTAGTTTAGGTTTATTTTTATTTTTAGTTTAGGTTATTTTTTTTTAGTTTTATTTATTTTTTTTATTTAGTTTTTTTAGTTATTTTATTTTATTAGTTATTATTTTATTTTAGTTTTATTTATTTTATTTTTAGTTTTTAGTTTATTTTTAGGGTTTTAGTTTAGTTAGTTTAGTTTAGTTATTTTAGTTTATTTTTAGTTTTTAGGGGGGTTTAGGGTTTAGGTTTTTAGGGTTTAGTTAGGGGTTTAGGGTTTAGGGTTTAGGGTTTAGGGTTTAGGGTTTAGGGTTTAGGGTGTAGGGTGTAGGGTGTAGGGTTTAGGGTTTAGGGTTTAGGGTTTAGTGTTTAGGGTTTAGGGTTTAGGGTTTAGGGTTTAAGGGTTTAGGGTTTAGGGTTTAGGGTTTAGGAATACCATTAACAGAGGAAGAGGAAAATGAAATATTCGAGTTTTCAGAATAATCAGATCCAGCTAAAGCTTCTTTGAAAGATTTAGGTTTAATAACTTTCTTTGGTATAATCGGTTCAGAATTTTCCTTACCAGAATCTTTCAAATCATCCGTTGAGGATGATTTTTTCTCATGCTTTGAGTTCAATCGAGTGATTGAAACAAGAAAAATACTCTTTCTCCATAGAAGTATCTTTATTTACAAAGATCCGAGAAGGATCTTCAAAATCGACACCCTCCGTCAAAACCCTCGGCGGGTTCGACAGCATAATCTAGTTAAATCCAAAATAATAGGAAAAAATTGGAATGGAAGGTAGAAATATGCAAACCGAAACAGATTTTCTGGAAGATCCAGCCGATCTCATGAAGAACACCCCAAATCGCCTCTCCGTCGCCCTCTCTGCTCCAAGAAACGAAAGAACGCCTGGTTTAGGGTTTTTTTTCTAGGTTTTTGTTTATTTTTAGTTTTTTGGTTTAGGTTTAGGTTTATTTAGTTTAGGTTTAGGGTTTAGGTTTAGGTTTAGTTATTATTAGTTTTTTTTATTTTTTAGGTTTAGGGTTTAGTTATTTATTTTTTTAGGTTTAGTTTATTAGTTTTTAGGGTTTATTTTATTTATTTAGGATTAGTTTTTTTAGTTATTTTAGTTTTAGGTTATTTATTTTATTTTTAGTTAGTTTATTTATTTTTTTAGTTTAGGTTTATTTTTTATTTATTTATTATTTAGTTTTATTTTAGTTTATTTTATTTTAGGTTATTTAGTTATTTTAGGTTATTATTTTAGGTTTAGTTTATTAGTTATTTATTTATTTTTATTTTTTTTATTTTAGTTATTTTATTTTTTTATTATTTTTTAGTTTAGTTTAGTTATTTTATTTTATTTTATTTATTTTAGTTATTTTATTATTTTTTTAGTTATTTTATTTTATTTATTTTGTTAGTTTAGTTTAGTTTTTTTTTAGTTTTAGTTATTTTTTATGTTATTATTTTAGTTATTTATTTTATTTTATTATTATTTTTTATTTAGGTTTATGGTTTAGTTTAGTTTAGTTTAGGTTTATTTTTATTTTTAGTTTAGGTTATTTTTTTTTTAGTTTTATTTATTTTTTTTATTTAGTTTTTTTAGTTATTTTATTTTATTAGTTATTATTTTATTTTAGTTTTATTTATTTTATTTTTAGTTTTTAGTTTATTTTTAGGGTTTTAGTTTAGTTAGTTTAGTTTAGTTATTTTAGTTTATTTTTAGTTTTTAGGGGGGTTTAGGGTTTAGGTTTTTAGGGTTTAGTTAGGGGTTTAGGGTTTAGGGTTTAGGGTTTAGGGTTTAGGGTTTAGGGTTAGGGTGTAGGGTTTAGGGTTTAGGGTTTAGGGTTTAGGGTTTAGGGTTTAGGGTTTAAGGGTTTAGGGTTTAGGGTTTAGGGTTTAGGGTTTAGGGTTTAGGGTTTAGGGTTTATAGGGTTTAGGGTTTATAGGGTTTAGGGTTTAGGGTTTAGGGTTTAGGGTTTAGATATCAGTCTCCCTTTAACAAATGCAGTTTGATTTAGAGAAATTATATTAGGCAACAAAGGACCCAATCTTAAAGTTAAGATTTTAGAAGTTAATTTATTGAAAAAAGTACATAAGCTTATAGGTCTGTAATCATGCCAACTATCAGGATTGTCTTTCTTAGGTATAAGAACAATGGCAGAAGAAGTAAAATATTTGGGTATAGCATTACCATTAAAAAAATCCAGAACAGCATCAATTAAATCCTTCTTAATAATATGCCAACAACTTTGAAAAAATTGAGAAGTATAACCATTCATACCAGCCATAGAATCCGTGTTCATAGAAGTAACAGCAAAGTAAATTTCTTTTTCTGTAGGTATAGCTGTTAAAGCAATATTGTCTTCCACAGAGATAGTTTTATCAATAAGAAAAGGATAATCTAAATTATTAACATAAATATCATTGCAAAAAGTATTAGTAAAATATTGAATGACAGACTCATGAAGTAAGATATCAGAGATCCAATTACCATTCTCATCTCTAATCCTATCAATATGATTGATAGATTTTTTTTTGTTAACCAAGGCATGAAAGTATTTAGTATTTCTTTCTCCTTCAAAAATATGTTTAGAAGCAGCTTTTTGCTTCCAATAAGTTTCTTCCATATCTTGAAATTTAACAAGATTTTCTTTAGCTAAATTCAAATCACTAAGATAAGAAGAGTCAGAAATAACAATATTTTCAAGCCTACAAACTTCCTTTTCCATCTATTTGATATTGGCAAAAATATTTTTGAAATGATTTTTATTCCACCAGCTAAGGTAATGTTTCAACCTTTTCAATTTCAACCATAATCTCACCATACCTTTCACAGAATTATCCGGGACCAAACAAGCATTCCAATTAGCCTCAACCCCCTTAATAAAATTATTATGAAGAATCCACATATTTTGGAATCTAAAGGTAGGAACACCATTGATTCTAATATTAGTTTTAATAGACACAAGTAACGGACAATGATCAGATAAACTCCTACTAAGATGTTCAACCGAAGTTAAAGGCCATTTTTCAATCCATAAATGATTGAATAAAATTCTATCAAGTCTTTGTCACAATCTATTATTACTCCAAGTAAAATTAGAACCCGTAAAACCAATATCAGCAATATTACAATCCCTAATCATATTACTAAAATCATCCATGGAATTAATATTGGGTAAAGCACCACCTTTCCTTTCACTAGCACGAAGAACATTATTAAAATCTCCACCAACAAACCAAGGTTCATTGATAGAATAAGAAAAATCAAGTAACTGAGAATATAGAGATTTCCTCTCCATTCTATTGCAAGAAGCATAAACTAAAGAACCTTTAACAAAAGTATTAAAATAAGAGATGGAAATATTAACCACTTGAGGAAAATCCTCAATAACATTTAAAGTAACATTTTTGGACCAAAACATCCAAATTTTATTAGAGGAATTGAAAAAGAAATGATCAAAACCAAGTAATCTGGCAACATGCATGATTTTAGAATTATTAATCATAGGCTCAATAATAACAATAAATTCAATAAAATGAACACGACAAAGATTTCTAATTCTATTCTTTATAGAGGGAGAACCAATCCCTCTCACATTCCAGATTAAAAAATTAATCATTATTTATGATAAGAATTTGACTTAGCTAAAGATTTGGATTTCAAAGACTTACCTGATGCCTTTTTGCCACGAGTATTGTAAGTTGTTTGAAAGATTTTATTCTTTCCAACTATCAATTCAGTTTCACTTAATGAACCAGAGTCCACTTCTCCCTCTTCTAATTCAATTTTTTCTTTTCCTTTCTTCAAAGCTTTTTCCTCCATCCAAGAATTAGAGGATTTATTAACTTCACAAACATTTTCATCATTCTTCAATGGAATTTCAGCATTTTGTAAAGATGAATCAGAGGATTTTCCTTTTCTAAAAGATAAATTATTAGAAGAACCAATAGGAGAACCAGCAGGAGTAGTAATTTCAAAATTTCTTTGCGGATATAAAGAAAAATCAGAACACAAAGCATTTTTCAAAGCCACCGTTTCATCATATAAGACAATTCCTAAATTTTCCTTCCGTAAAGAATTGTTTCCCTCTTCCAAAATATTGTTAGAAGAACTAACATTAATTGGTTCTTTTAATCCTATTAATTCTTCTTCAACATTCTTTAAATAATCATTTAAAGAATTGTTTTGTATCTGTTATTGGTTAGAAGAATTTATAGGATTCTTTTGGAAGAAAAATTTTTAGAATTATCTTTTAGGCCAGGATTCAAGATGAAACAAGAATTCATATCATGCCCATGTAATTTGCAATGAGAGCAAAAAATAGGAAATCTATCAAATTCTACCTTTTGAGAATACCCACTAGCATCAGATCCAAGCCAAATTTCTTTAGGATACTCCTTGGTAATATCAACCTCTATTAAAATTCTCGCAACAGAAGGTCTGGTTTTATTAGCCGTGGCCTGATCAACTTGTAATGGCCTTCCAAACAAAGATCCAATAGCTTGCAAAATTTTAATATCAAAAAAATGCATTCTCAAATTTGGTAAGGATAACCAAACAGGACATATAGGTGATTCCGCATGGATATCAAAATCAACAGACCATTTAAGAAGCCTCATATGACATCCTTTAACAAAATATGATATCCTTAAAAAAACTCTACTGTAATCTAATTCATTACAGAGATTAATAAAAACATGCCTTGCATCAAGAAGAGTAACAGAAAAGCTACCAGAAAGATGCAGATCATTAAAGAATTTTCGAATTTCCTCCATCAAAGGTCTTCGAAATGAAAATTTTCCTACTAAAGCAAATTTGTAAGGTTCAGCAAGCTTTTGTAAATCTTTATCCAAAAAAATAATTGCAGGAATACCATTAACAGAGGAAGAGGAAAATGAAATATTCGAGTTTTCAGAATAATCAGATCCAGCTAAAGCTTCTTTGAAAGATTTAGGTTTAATAACTTTCTTTGGTATAATCGGTTCAGAATTTTCCTTACCAGAATCTTTCAAATCATCCGTTGAGGATGATTTTTTCTCATGCTTTGAGTTCAATCGAGTGATTGAAACAAGAAAAATACTCTTTCTCCATAGAAGTATCTTTATTTACAAAGATCCGAGAAGGATCTTCAAAATCGACACCCTCCGTCAAAACCCTAGGCGGGTTCGACGACATAATCTAGTTAAAGCCAAAATAATAGGAAAAAATTGGAATGGAAGGTAGAAATATGCAAACCGAAACAGATTTTCTGGAAGATCCAGCCGATCTCACGAAGAACACCCCAAATCGCCTCTCCGTCGCCCTCTCTGCTCCAAGAAACGAAAGAACGCCTGGTTTAGGGTTTTTTTTCCTGGTTTTTGTTTATTTTTAGTTTTTTGGTTTAGGTTTAGATTTATTTAGTTTAGGTTTAGGGTTTAGGTTTAGGTTTAGTTATTATTAGTTTTTTTTATTTTTTAGGTTTAGGGTTTAGTTATTTATTTTTTTAGGTTTAGTTTATTAGTTTTTAGGGTTTATTTTATTTATTTAGGATTAGTTTTTTTAGTTATTTTTGTTTTAGGTAATTTATTTTATTTTTAGTTAGTTTATTTATTTTTTTAGTTTAGGTTTATTTTTTATTTATTTATTATTTAGTTTTATTTTAGTTTATTTTATTTTAGGTTATTTAGTTATTTTAGGTTATTATTTTAGGTTTAGTTTATTAGTTATTTATTTATTTTTTATTTTTTTATTTTAGTTATTTTATTTTTTTATTATTTTTAGTTTAGTTTAGTTATTTTATTTTATTTTATTTATTTTAGTTATTTTATTATTTTTTTTAGTTATTTTATTTTATTTATTTTGTTAGTTTAGTTTAGTTTTTTTTTAGTTTTAGTTATTTTTTATGTTATTATTTTAGTTATTTATTTTATTTTATTATTATTTTTTATTTAGGTTTAGGGTTTAGTTTAGTTTAGTTTAGGTTTATTTTTATTTTTAGTTTAGGTTATTTTTTTTTTAGTTTTATTTATTTTTTTTATTTAGTTTTTTTAGTTATTTTATTTTATTAGTTATTATTTTATTTTAGTTTTATTTATTTTATTTTTAGTTTTTAGTTTATTTTTAGGGTTTTAGTTTAGTTAGTTTAGTTTAGTTATTTTAGTTTATTTTTAGTTTTTAGGGGTGTTTAGGGTTTAGGTTTTTAGGGTTTAGTTAGGGGTTTAGGGTTTAGGGTTTAGGGTTTAGGGTTTAGGGTTTAGGGTTTAGGGTGTAAGGTGTAGGGTTTAGGGTTTAGGGTTTAGGGTTTAGGGTTTAGGGTTTAGGGTTTAGGGTTTAAGGGTTTAGGGTTTAGGGTTTAGGGTTTAGGAATACCATTAACAGAGGAAGAGGAAAATGAAATATTCGAGTTTTCAGAATAATCAGATCCAGCTAAAGCTTCTTTGAAAGATTTAGGTTTAATAACTTTCTTTGGTATAATCGGTTCAGAATTTTCCTTACCAGAATCTTTCAAATCATCCGTTGAGGATGATTTTTTCTCATGCTTTGAGTTCAATCGAGTGATTGAAACAAGAAAAATACTCTTTCTCCATAGAAGTATCTTTATTTACAAAGATCCGAGAAGGATCTTCAAAATCGACACCCTCCGTCAAAACCCTCGGCGGGTTCGACAGCATAATCTAGTTAAATCCAAAATAATAGGAAAAAATTGGAATGGAAGGTAGAAATATGCAAACCGAAACAGATTTTCTGGAAGATCCAGCCGATCTCATGAAGAACACCCCAAATCGCCTCTCCGTCGCCCTCTCTGCTCCAAGAAACGAAAGAACGCCTGGTTTAGGGTTTTTTTTCTAGGTTTTTGTTTATTTTTAGTTTTTTGGTTTAGGTTTAGGTTTATTTAGTTTAGGTTTAGGGTTTAGGTTTAGGTTTAGTTATTATTAGTTTTTTTTTATTTTTTAGGTTTAGGGTTTAGTTATTTATTTTTTTAGGTTTAGTTTATTAGTTTTTAGGGTTTATTTTATTTATTTAGGTTTAGTTTTTTTAGTTATTTTAGTTTTAGGTTATTTATTTTATTTTTAGTTAGTTTATTTATTTTTTTAGTTTAGGTTTATTTTTTATTTATTTATTATTTAGTTTTATTTTAGTTTATTTTATTATAGGTTATTTAGTTATTTTAGGTTATTATTTTAGGTTTAGTTTATTAGTTATTTATTTATTTTTATTTATTTTATTTTAGTTATTTTATTTTTTTTATTATTTTTAGTTTAGTTTAGTTATTTTATTTTATTTTATTTATTTTAGTTATTTTATTATTATTTTTAGTTATTTTATTTTATTTATTTTGTTAGTTTAGTTTATTTTTTTTAGTTTTAGTTATTTTTTATGTTATTATTTTAGTTATTTATTTTATTTTATTATTATTTTTTATTTAGGTTTAGGGTTTAGTTTAGTTTAGTTTAGGTTTATTTTTATTTTTAGTTTAGGTTATTTTTTTTTTAGTTTTATTTATTTTTTTTTATTTAGTTTTTTTAGTTATTTTATTTTATTAGTTATTATTTTATTTTAGTTTTATTTATTTTATTTTTAGTTTTTAGTTTATTTTTAGGGTTTTAGTTTAGTTAATTTAGTTTAGTTATTTTAGATTATTTTTAGTTTTTAGGGGGGTTTAGGGCTTAGGTTTTTAGGGTTTAGTTAGGGGTTTAGGGTTTAGGGTTTAGGGTTTAGGGTTTAGGGTTTAGGGTTTAGGGTGTAGGGTTTAGGGTTTAGGGTGTAGGGTTTAGGGTTTAGGGTTTAGGGTTTAGGGTTTAGGGTTTAAGGGTTTAGGGTTTAGGGTTTAGGGTTTAGGGTTTAGGGTTTAGGGTTTAGGGTTTAGGGTTTATGGTTTAGTGTTTAGGGTTTAGGGTTTAGGGTTTTTTTAGGGTTTTAGGGTTTAGGGTTTAGGGTTTAGGGTTTAGGGTTTAGGGTTTAGGGTTTAGGGTTTAGGGTTTAGGGTTTAGGGTTTTTTTAGGGTTTAGGGTTTAGGGTTTAGGGTTTAGGGTTTAGGGTTTAGGGTTTTGGGTTTTGGGTTTTGGGTTTAGGGTTTAGGGTTTAGGGTTTAGGGTTTAGGGGTTAGGGGTTAGGGTTAGGGTTTAGGGTTTAGGGTTTAGGGTTTTGGGTTTAGGGTTTTTTTTTTTATTTTTTTTTATTTTTTTTTTATGGGTTTAGTTTTTAGGTTTAGGTTTAGGTTTAGGTTTAGGGTTTAGGTTTATTATTTATTATTATTATTAGGTTTATTAGGTTTAGGTTTATTAGGGTTTAGGTTTTATTAGTTTTAGTTTTTATTTTTATTAGTTTTAGTTATTATTTTAGTTTTTAGTTTAGTTTAGTTTTAGTTTTAGTTTTAGGGTTTAGGTTTAGTTTATTATTATTATTAGTTATTATTATTTATTATTTTATTTATTTTTATTATTAGTTTATTATTTAGTTTTAGTTTTTATTATTTTTATTAGGGGGGGTTTAGGTTTATTATTAGTTTTAGGTTTTTAGTTTTAGTTTATTAGTTATTTATTATTTATTATTTATTATTTATTATTTATTATTTTTATTAGTTTTTAGTTTAGTTTTATTAGGTTTAGGGTTTAGGTTTAGGGTTTATTAGTTTTATTTAGTTTATTTTTTATTATTATTAGTTTTATTATTATTTTTAGGTTTTATTAGTTATTTTATTTATTAGTTTATTTATTATTAGTTTTATTATTTTAGGGTTTAGTTTTTTTTTATTATTATTTAGTTTTATTAGGTTTAGGTTTATTTAGTTTATTATTATTATTTATTATTATTATTATTTTTAGTTTATTTTTTTATTATTAGTTATGTTTTAGTTTTTAGTTTTATTTTTATTTTTTAGTTTTTTTAGTTTTTATTAGGTTTATTTATTTTAGGTTTTATTTAGTTATTAGGTTTAGTTTTTAGGTTTAGGTTTAGGTTTTATTATTAGTTTTTTAGTTATTAGTTTGTTTATTTTTTTTATTTATTAGGTTTAGGTTTAGGTTTATTATTTAGTTTTAGTTTTATTTATTATTATTAGTTTAGTTATTATTTATTATTATTAGTTAGTTTTATTATTAGGGTTTAGTTTTTAGGGTTTTTAGGTTTATTAGTTAGTTTATTATTATTATTATTAGTTTATTTATTATTTTTATTATTATTATTATTAGTTTTATTTATTATTAGTTTTATTATTTAGTTATTATTATTATTATTTAGTTTTTAGGTTTAGGTTTTAGTTTTTAGGTTTAGTTTTATTATTTAGGGTTTAGGTTTAGTTTTTTAGGTTTAGTTTTTATTAGTTTTTATTAGGGTTTAGGGTTTAGGGTTTAGGGTTTAGGGTTTAGGGTTTAGGGTTTAGGGTTTAGGGTTTAGGGTTTAGGGATTTAGGGTTTAGGGATTAGGGTTTAGGGATTAGGGTTTAGGGTTTAGGGTTTAGGGTTTAGGGTTTTAGGGTTTAGGGTTTAGGGTTTAGGGTTTAGGGTTTAGGGTTTAGGGTTTTTAGGGTTTAGGGTTTAGGGTTTAGGGTTTAGGGTTTAGGGTTTAGGGTTTAGGGTTTAGGGTTTAGGGTTTTAGGGTTTTAGGATTTAGGGTTTAGGGTTTAGGGTTTAGGGTTTAGGGTTTAGGGTTTTTTTTTTTTTTTTTGGTTAAAACCCTCTGAAGGGGCTTACGCGTTTATTTAAAATAAGCGATTACAAAGAGTCCTTACAAGAGACTAGAGGCTCAACTAGAATAAAAAGAAAATACATTTAAAGAGAAGAAAAAAAACAAAAAGAAAACAAAAAACTAATGAGCCTTAAGTCTCTTACTAGTTACAAGAAACAAAGAAAAACCTAAAAAACCTCTAAAGCAGAAAACTACAAGTCTAATTCAAAAACCAATCCAGCAAATTCCCAAAAAAGATTCTTCTTAATTCCTTCAATGTTGCAGCAAGCCAAACCACTTTAGCTCCTTAAAACCTTCTCCATACTCCATAGAAAACAAAGATCCAAATCAGCCAATTCTTCAAAAAGAATTCTTCTTATCACCTGAAAGTTAAGAAAATAACTCCAAGCAAAAAAAGTTATAAATAATCATATGAAGAAAATATAAATAAAACTATTATAATTTGGCTCAGAACATAAAATTCCCTTAAAGAAAAATTGAATACCAAAAATTTCAATATAATTATTAATGGGCAAATAGAGAAGCCTAACCAGAGAGAGCAAAAAAGATTCGGCCCAACCATCCGAGAAACACTTACAGCCAACATTACACCAAAATCTACTAAGATAAAATTCCAGCCAAACAGCAAAATAACCACAATCTAGTAAAACCCAACCATCATTTGAAGCAAAATAAATTTCCACAAACAGCCAGCAACTCCACCTCAAAATAGAACCAGAACCAAAAACCATCCAGCCAACCATAACAGAAAATTGCCCAAATAATTATAAAGAAAAATGGCAAACAAATATTTCCAAAAAAGAATTAAATTTATAAACATCATAGCCAAAGTTAAACCCGTATATAAGGTAATCCAGTTTTGTCCAAATTAATGATTCCCTTTAATAAATAGGGAATATTATTATTTTGAAACAAAGTAAGATGATCCAGTTCAGAACCAGTTTTGGCTAAGAAATCAGCAGCCAAATTACCCTCTCTCCAAATATGAGAAATTTTATAGTCAAGATGAGATAGCATTCTCTTAATATCTTTGATAATGTAAAAGGTTTCAAAATTACCTTTTTTCTCAACAGAAATCTCTTTGATTGCAATAAGAGCATCAATCTCTAACCAAACTTTCAAATAACCAAAGGAAAGACAGATTTTTAGAGCTTCATAAATGGCCTTTAATTCAGCAACTAACACAGAACATTTGTTAAGAGGAGTAGCAAAGGCTATAACAAGATTACCTTTATCATTTCTCAGGATACCACCACAACCATACAAACCATCTTTAACAGACCCATCAGTATTAATTTTTATGAAATGAATGTCAGGTTTTTTCCAGATAACAAAATTAAAAGTATATTCATGAAGCTTCTCAGAAATATTAGCATTTAATTTGTTAGCAACAAATTTAAAACCACGAATTTGTTTAGAATTAATCAAATCTACCTTATAAAGACTGTTAATTTTCTCTTTGGTTCTAGCAATTATACGATTGTGGTTCATAGGAATATTTCTATGTTTAGCATCATTTCTATCCATCCAAATGAACCAGATAATAGAGATAGCAGTAACAGTTTTAATATGACCTCTAGTAGTATTAGAAAGGATAACAGTTAAAAAATGATTGAAAGATAAATGACCACTAAAGTAATTGGTATGAAAGAAATTATCAAACCATATCCAAGCTTTAGCAGCTATAGGGCCATTAATAAAAACATGGTTTATATCCTCAATATGATAACAGCAAAGGCATTTAGAAGGTAGGTAGAAACCCTTTTTCCAAAGAACAACATCAACAGGAATGTAGCCTCTTATTATTCTCCAAACAAGAATGGAATAGGAAGTAGGAATATTATTGCTCCAAATCAAATTGTAAACTATTGAAATATCTTTTTTCCTTCTAATAAAATCCCAAGCCACTTTGTAAACGAAATTACCATTGTAAGAAAGTTTAAACAGAATAAGATCTTTACTTTGATTATCCAAAGTAAAATCTCTAAATTTATTCCCAATGTCCAAAGGAACCAAATTAAGAATTTGCTCCATATCCCACATGTTGTTTTGAAAGAATTTATTCACTTTAATAGCAGAAAAAGAAACAGTAGTAAGCATGTTTTCTATAGATCCTTCAAAAAGCCAATTATCTTGCCAAAAAAAGCAATTACCAGAATTAAGACCCCAAGCAATAAGAGGTTCCATAACAATCTTTATTTGACAAAGTCTTTTCCAAATTAAAGAATCACCATGTTTATAATAACAACATAAAGGATGCTTACCCTTGCAATATTTATAGTTCATAAAAGAAGCCCAATAACTTTCGTTATTCCTAAAATTCCACCACATTTTCATAGAAGAAACAATAATCGAATCAGATATCGATTTGCAACCAAGTCCTCCTTCATTCAAAGGACCACAAAGCTTACTCCAAGAAGTCCAATGCATTCTAAAAATACCATTTCTAGAACCCCAAAAGAATTTATTGAGAATTCTTTCTAATCTAATCACAGTAGCAACATTGGGTTGAATCACTTGGAATAAATGAAATGCCATAGAATTAAGAATGCTTTTAAGGATAATCAATCTACCACCATAAGATAGAAAATGAAATTCCCAAGAGGAAATTCTATCAATCATTTTTTAGAGCATTTTATTAAAAATATACACACGTTTAGAGCTTTTTATTAAAAATATACTATATACAATTATTATTATTAATTCATACATCAAGCTTTCTTGAAAATTTTAGTTTGCGTCCTATTTCTTCTATGAATTTTAGGACATGCAATTTAACGTTTTCTTGTAAATGTAATTTTATTATCTCAGGTGCATTAATAATTTTAAAACATGCATCAAAAGAATCAAAGTTTATGCAAGAAAAAATCAATGAAGAGGCCTAAAAATATAGTGGATATATTGGATGGAAAGATGGTGAGAAAATGACTACTAAAATATAGTTTATAAGAAATTCATGCTATAGTTTTTTTAAGAATTGACAAATGGTGAAAAGGGAAACCTTCTTATTGAGCATATTTTTTTTATTTGAAGGTACGGGGCAATCCTTTTTTTTATCCTGATTTGTTGATTGAGATTTTTGACTATCAACTAAGAGGACTTGAATTTAAATCTCGCGTATGTAATGTGTATGTGAATTTGTTAATTGACCTAAATATACCCTCGTCTACACAAAAAAAAACCTTTAGCATTAAAGTACTCCTTCGCTAGCATTTTTAATATATATATATATATATATATATATATATATATATATATTGAATTTTTTTCTCTCGATATCTTCAGTTCAATATATCTTGCATTATTTGACTCTACATGACCTTTTAACTTTACTGCTTCATCTCAAGTTTCATAAGGATCTTTATTGACTTCTAATCTACATATATAGGCAGTAGTAGATCAAGATGCTATCAATTTTATTATTAACAAAGCTTCCATCAATAACTAATCATTTGGGAATCTATCTTTTAATATAGTCACTTGGTTTCAATGATATTTTTTTCTATGAATTAGATGAAGACATTGCATGAATGGTTCCTAGTCATAAAATCTATTAGCAGCATGATATTTTTCTCATAAATGTCAATTTAATTTTCCCAAAATCTACTAGTGTAACATGCCTTCAAAAATTAATTTTACTAGTTTTCATTTAGAAGTAAACTAGTCACCATCAAGGACACAACTATATAATCATTTAATATTTTCGTTGAGGTGTAAAATCTTTTAGTAGTATCTTTATCTCAACTCAATTATTAGGATACTTTGTGATATGTAAGCTTAATTGTTTACGCATTCTATTTAATCTTGTGAGCAATTGTCATCATTGTATACATCAATCTAGAATTTGAGATAGATTATAAGCAAATTAGAAGGTGAGGTTTTTATTCACATTCAAAGCTTTGTAAAACTTAGTTCTTGAAAATTTTCTCTTAATTAAAGAGTTGAGGGCCGTACTTATTCAGTGTAGGAGAGTACATTAAGTTGCATTCACTTGAAATTTTTGTTTGAACTTCATATGATGGTGTAGGATTTTTTTGTTTGAAGTTTTTTGTGATTATTGCATGATGTAGTAGAATCCTAATGTGAGTGTTGGCTAGGGATGTACTTAAGCCTTGAATCATATGAAGTTCATCTTTTGGTGCATTTTCAAGTATTTAGGAGATAGTAGACGGATGATGATAGAAGAGCTCCCACTTTGTGAGCCCACAAAGAAGCTCTCCCCAAAGATCATGAGTCTAGCTCCGAGTAGTCTCCTCCCACACAAACAACCAAGGGTCATCGTGAATCATGCTCGCCATCACCCACAATAGAGTATCATCATTCATACTCACCACTTTAGCTACAAGGAAACATCTATATGACAGGCTCTTAACTTGCCCTATGACAACCAATCAACCATGAAACCTATCTTCCTCGTAATAGGGGTGTCAAAATGATTCAATAAGTCAAATTCAAGTCCAACCCGTATTTGACCCATTCCAAATGGGTTGGCCCTAACCCGATTCAATTTTACAAGCAGGTCAGGAATTCCATCTCGGACCTGATCCGCACAGGTTACCAAGTTGACTCGACCAGTCACCAACCAAGATGCAAATACCTGATGCAGGCGAGTGCTAATTTCGGACGCGCGAGCATGATACGGGAGGGATGGGAAATTGAGTTCGGAAGCGCTGCAAGAGAGGCTAGTGTGGCTACGCGGGATGTGGGGTTGATCAGTTAAGCTCACTCTTCTTTCATTTCTAGATGATTTAAAGCTCCATCACATGTCACCAACAACTTCAAAGCACTTGCCAATCACATATCTCTCAGTTCAAGACTTGTAAACGATCTTGCTTATGCCTGCTTGCACATATGCACTCAACACTACTAAACTTACCTCGAGACAAATACTCAAGGTCAAGTAAAGCCATCTTACCTCTAGCCAGCCAAAGTGCGACACATGTCTAAGGCAATTTGTGCTGAGAGTGATTAAGCATTGTATTTTTTTTATTCATTTTATTTGATGCAGCATTTCTTGTAACACTTAGATCTTTATAAATAAATGGTGAAGAGAAACATTTTGAATGTTTGACATATTCTTGAGCACTTGAATTACATATATTTTAGTTATTGGACTACTCTTTACTAAAGCTTTAAACGAGTTGAGTCAAGTCGAGCTCGAGTAATGCTTAACTCAAGCTGTCAGTTTTTTTTTTTTGAAAAGCATTATTTATTTTCTTTTGGGTTTTACATTTTTTATTTATAGAAAAAAGATTGACTAAGTACAAAAATAATTCAATTATATTATTACGAGCCAACTCGCAAGCTTGTGAGCCGAGCCTCATTAAGCTCGACTCACGAGTTTGTTAACAAATCGAGACCCCTAGTTTTTACAAAGCTCTCTTTCTCCCACTCACTCTCTCCATTCTCGCATAAGTTTTTATGTCGTGCTCTTAGAGGTTGCCTACTAGTAAGTTCAAATATCATCCAGACAAATTTGTGTACAAGATCAATATTATAAATCATTATAAATACAAAAACTTGACATGAAACTTTTTTAAAAAAGTACATTCAAAATTACACACCTGCGAGGTCTACTGGCGTGTATGGCAAAGCGTTCTGTAGTTTGCTGGAGACGGCGAGGTCGATTGGTGGAGGCGTCGAGCACCGCAAGTTCCTAGTTGGTTGTCTTCAAGGATCGATTGGGTGGAAGAGGTATAGGCCTAGCCGAACTCTATAGTATTAAAACAAAAATAAAAAAAAGCAAGGTGGGGGAAAGAGTGCAAGATTGTGCTTCTTTCTACCAGTAGTCAGCACAAGAGCATTGTCCAACGGAAAAATGATGGAACCTATTGAGATCCCGAAGGATTATCTGCCTTCCAAACACCATGGATACCAGCTTCGCCATTGAGTGACAATCACTGCAGATTCTGAGATTCTTCACTACCCGAATAGTTGATCCTGGCGGCGTGTTTAAGAGCCCAAATGCGATCGCTAGCTTCTCGCTATGATATCTAAGGCTCACTTCCTTTTCCTCCTCCGTGAGATCCACATGATGCACCTTACAAGTATCAGGGATATAACCAACCACCTTGAGTTGCTCCATAACCTCATCCACCATCCTATGGACCTTCTTAGAATCTGGATGTTTCCCATCACTGGCGAAGAACTCGTGCACCTTGCTGTCAACCTCAATGGAGCTGCATCCTGGCACCTTCACCACCCCTCTCTCACCCATCAACTTCCTAATCTCGTTCACATCCTCCCACATTCGATTCAATGCGCACATGTTTGATAAGATCACATAGTCACCGCCGTGTGAATCATCCAATTCAATGATTCTGTCGAACACTTTTTTACCGAGGTCAACATTCCCATGCCCTGCGCAGGCTGACAGCAAAGTCCTCCACAGAATCAGCGTTGGCTCGATCGACAAACCATTGATAAAATCATAAGCCTCTTCTAGCTTCCCGGTTCGAGCCAACAAATCAACGATGCAACCATAATGCTTGATTCCCGGAAGGATTCCGTAATCACTGTACATAATGCGGAAATATCCAAGGCCTTGCTCAACCATGCCCGAGTGGCTGCAAGAGTATAGGATTCCCAGAAAGGTTATGCCGTCAGGTCTAACTCCCTTCTGGAGCATTTCGTCGAACAGCTTGAGTGCCAAAATACCCTGTCCATGAATCGCGTAAGTCACAATCATGGCCGACCATGCCTGGGTATCTCGAAACTCCATCCCCTTGAACACTCTGATAGCATCTTCCAAGCTACCGCACTTTCCGTACATGTCGATGAGTGCTGTGTTCACCTTAACATAGGATGAGAAGCCGTTCTTCTTCACATACTCATGGATCCACTTTCCAAGGTAAAGTGCCTCTATCAAAGTGCAAGCGGCGAGAACTCCGAGCATCGTGACATTGGTAGGATGGAGCCGCCTGGACTGCATCTCTCGGAACAACGCTAATGCCTCGATTGGTCGACTGCTCTGCACGCAGGCTGTGATCATGGAATTGTAAGAGATGACGCACAGGTCGGTCCCATGGTCAAAGATGGTGCGGGCGGTTTTGACGTCGCCGCATTGGGAGTACATGTTAATGAGGGTGGGGAGCACGAAAGCGTTAGAAGCGAAGCCGCATTTGATGGCGGCCGCATGTGCCTGCTTCCCCTCACAGAGGGCGTGGGCGGATGCACAGGCCTTGAGCAGGGAGGGGAAGGAGTAGGCATCAGGGGCGATGGAAGCCTCAAGCATCTGGCAAAAGAGGACAATGGCTTGGTGCGGTTCATGCGAACGTGAGTAACCGCGGCTAAGTGTGTTGAATAGTACAACATCCCTATGAAAAATTTGGTCGAACAGCTTGTGGGCGTGGAACATGGATGGAGGCGCCGGATTGAGGGTCAGGGCGTCGATGAGCTTGGAGAGGAAAGAGTTGCCCCAGTGAAGGTGGGACTTGATGGCGAAGGCGTGGAGCTGTTGGATTTCTCGGAGGGAGGAGCATTTTGGTAGGAGGCTGAGAGGCAAGGATTCCTGTGATTTTTGAACAATGGCAGGAGACACAGTTGTTATCATCATTGCAGCTGGGCTTACCGACATTTCAACCGATTTATTTTGGGAGGATGTAGAAGAAATGAGTCTGCTGGAAGGATAGGAAATCAATATAAATGTGAAGGTTTCAAAAAATAATAATATTCATTATCCAACATAAAAAAAATCAATACAAAAACACGTGAACTCAACATTTTCGGCTGATGTAAATTTGAATCTGCTGAAATTTTTTGTTCTTGCCAATTTTAAACCGTTTCAAAAATATTGAAACTATAAAAAACCCTATAAATCATTATAAATACAAAAACTTGACATGAAACTTTTTAAGAAAAGTACATTCAAAATTACACACCTGCGAGGTCTACTGGCGTGTATGGCAAGGCGTTCTGTAGTTTGCTGGAGACGGCGAAGTCGATTGGTGGAGGCGTCGAGCACCGCAAGTTCCTAGTAGGTTGTCTTCAAGGATCGATTGGGTGGAAGAGGTATGGGCCTAGCCGAACTCTATAGTATTAAAAAAAAAAAAATCAAGGTGGGAGAAAGAGTGCAGGATGTTGGTAAAATTTTCTAATTTTTGAGGCGGACACGAAAACGTCGGGCGGCTTATGGGAGTGGAGAAGGAGAAAGGAGGAAGTCGAGCGGAGCAGACGAATGGCGAAGGCCGACAGCAAATAGGAGTCGAGAGGAGCAGAGGAAAAGCAGTAGGAAATAGATTTTTTTTTGGAAATTTAATTGCCGCTCATGAAATCATTTTATTAAGCCTAATAATTAAATTATTTATTCATTAAGTTTAATCATATGAATCTACACCTAAACAATATTTTTTGGGGTTTTGTTTTCATTATATATATCTGATATTTCATCGAAAATTTATCTTGATAGATCACGAATCTCAAAGCAAATTCAAGTTGGAAACTTCAAAAATTAAATCCGGGACTATATGAACTCCAATTTCAGCAAACTTATACTCAAACTGAACGTCGAGGAAATATGAACATAATGATACCAACTTCGACTCAATCCGAGCCCAAATGAGTCCAAATAGAAGACCTGAAGTGCATTTAGAAGGTTCAAACCATAATTTAGATTACCAAACGTGACATCCTTATAGTCGAATCGAGCGGCTCGATGTGACGAATCTAAGCCCAAGATATCCAAATTCTGATATCATTAAGACATTCAAATATCTAGTAAACAGTACATGATCAAAGGAATTATCATCGGCCGTCCATTCAAACTACTCTCAATTTATCAGTGATCTTCCTCCTATTTATTGGTCATGCCACTATCAGATAATTATAAATAGACCTCTCATTTTTTTTTGAAAGAGGACCCGCCTGGACTTGAGTTCTCTTGCCAACAAACTCCTCGACCATCATCGAACTTCTACCTGGCCTACGACTGACGCCAAATTTCTGCCCCTGCCCAACGTCGAAGTTCTGCCCTACCGCCGATTGATGCCGGGCTTCTGCCCGACAACTGACTAATACCAGATTTCTGCACGACCATCAATTTAAGCCGGATTTTCATCCGACCACCAAACGTCGCCGAATTTCAACCCGACGGTTGATTATTGTAATATGATCGTCCTCAATTTTAGGAACGAGCCAATCACTTGTAATACAATCAAACACTAGTAGAATCATTTCAACTGGGCATAACCCCGTGATTTTTTCCTTTTCTAGAATTTTCCACGTAAAATTCTAGTGTTTCTTTCTTCTTATGTTTGTGTGCTAGATATCCGTACAACGCTAAGACGAAAATTTCTAACTATATCGCAGTGTATATTCTTGTCCGCAATAATATCTAACATAAGAATATATAATTTTTGTGGTTAAACTGTCCAAATCTCAGAAGACATTCATTGTATGAGATTTGAATTCGTGAATTTTGAAAGAAGCTTATAGCCAATATTACATTTAATTCACCCGTTTTTTGGTGAGTTTAACTACACAAAATCTTCAAAGATGGAGACTATTGCCTTTTATTTTACAAGATAAAATACACGAGAGCAATGATACCATTCTGCCATCCTTTTTGTCTTAAAAACTCAAGCTAGGGGCAATCAACATTTACTAGTTGGGATTATTGAAGAAATGGTGAGGAGTTTGAATTTCAAGATATTTGATGCAGCACATAGAAGACTGATGCAGCGCATAGTGAGGCTAGCATCACTTACCGTTAGCTTACAGCTCCCACCTCCACCTTTTACTCTATTTGGTTATGGCCAGTACTACTTTACCTTTTTGGTTGTTAGTCCTCTTTTTAGTATTTCTTATTTAGTATTTTTATTCAATATTTTAGCTACAGGTATTATATACCCTGAAGAGCTGCAGGAGAGAGCAGTCATGTCTTTACACTAAAATTACTTTCTTCAATAGAAATCCCACCTGGGGTCTTACTGTTCTATTGGCTGCCTTTGTTTTTCTAGCTTTTTCTTGCAGGGTCTTTGCGGAAGCTTTCTCGACGGACGACGATCTTGGGCTGCATCAGCGTGGTATCAGAGCCGAGTCCCGAGAGATGGCAGACAAAGGCAAGGAGCCGGCCGATGTACAGCGCCTCTCTATCGAAGTGCACCGCGAGTTCAATCTCAATCGTACAAGGAATACACCCCATCAGCTACGTCGAGAGACAGAGCCGCCGATGGTTGCTGGGAGGCGACGTGGTTTAGGCCTTGGACGGAATGGGCGCCGAAATTCCCATACCATCTATGATTACTCCGAATCTGAGGAGGAATCACAAATGCAGAGAGAATTTGATCCACTGGAATCTGAAGAGGAAGAGGAAAAAGTGAATCAGCCAGCTGATACCCGCAGACCGCGTCAGCGACAAACACAGTTCGGTGGCCAACATGAATTCAAGGTTAAAATCGACATACCTTTCTTTGATGGGCATTTACACATAGAGGACTATTTGGATTGGGAAAAGGCCATTGAAAATTTTTTTGAATACATGGAGATCGAACCAATGAAGCAAGTGAAATATGTGGCCTGTCGCTTGCGAAGCGGAGCTAGTGCGTGGTGGACACAAATATTGCAGACGAGGCAACGGGAAGGCAGAGGACCCGTGCGCACTTGGACACGTGTGCGGCAGTTGCTGCGTACACAGTTTTTGCCTACAGATTATGAGCAAATCTTGTACATGAAATACCAACAATGTTTGCAGGGAAATCGTTCTGTTAACGATTACACGGAGGAGTTTCATCGCCTAAGTGCCAGAAATAATTTACATGAATCGACTAATCAATTGGTCGCTCGATACATCGGTGGGCTCAAATACAGTATTCAGGAAAAGCTTGAGTTGAACTCCATTTGGTCCCTTGCTCAGGCCATTAATTTTGCTCTAAAAGTGGAGATGCAGCAGAACAGAACTCCCAGGTTTATGAATCCACGACGGTCACCTGTAGCTGTATCCAGCGACCCGAGCAAAGGAGCGTCGTCATCTATCAAAATCGCTAACAATGAGCCTGCACATCCGGATAAGCAATCAGCTCCGATTCAGGAAGGGAAACAATTGCCGAAAGCCAAGTCTACTGCTTCTAACAATACTTATGCCAAGCCATCCTCCCTCAAGTGTTTTCGCTGTTTTCAACCCGGACATAAGTCCAATGAATGTCCCCAATGACAGCAACTACAATTATTGGAACCGAAAGAAGGCGAGTTGATGACCCCGTCCAAAGCGGAGGATGAGCTATATGTCGAAGACGTTGAAGGAGATGAGGGAGACCCGCTGCTGTGTGTATTGGAAAAACTACTAATAGCTCCTCACCTGAATACTATGTCTCAAAGAAATGCCATCTTTAAGATCCGATGTACTATCAACAGCAATGTTTGCGACCTTCTTATTGACAGCGGCTTCACAGAGAATATTATTTTTCGATCTGTTGTACAAGCTCTCCAACTTAAAACGACACCGAATCCGCAGCCATACAAAATCAGCTGGGTAAAAAAAGGGATTGATATCTCAGTCATCGAAATGTGCCAAGTTACCTAATCCATTGGACGGCAATACGCGTGCGAAGTGCTGTGCGATGTCTTGGACATGGACGTATGCCACTTAATCCTGGGTCGTCCCTAGCAATTCGATGCTGGAGTGACTTATGATGGGTGAGCTAATGCCTACTCGCAGGACTGGAAAGGAAGGCGCCTCCGCTTATTACCGGGCTCCCGCAATGGCAAAACTTCAAACACAAATACCTCCTCTGCTGCCATGATGCAAATAGTCTCTGGTCATACTCTTTTATTAAATTGGAAAGATGAATCAGCTAGGTGGGCCCTTGTCGTTACTGATGCCCTCACTTCCCAAATAGCACATACTCCAACATTAGTTAAAGAGTTACTGGAAGAGTTTCGGGATGTATGTCCAAATGAGCTACCAGCAGTTCCTCCCTTACGCTCCATCCAGCATCAAATTGACTTCATACCGAACGCCTCCTTACCAAATCTTCCACACTATCGGCTGAACCCGACAGAACAGAAAGTTATGCAAGGCATCGTGGAAGAGCTAGTGAACAAACAACTTATTCAAGAGAGCATTAGCCCCTGTGCCGTCCAGGCCTTACTGGTTCCTAAAAAGAACAGTGAATGGCGCTTATGTGTCGACAGTCGTGCTATAAACAAGATAACGATCAAGTACCGTTTCTCGGTACCCAGAATTGATGAACTCATTGACAAGTTGGTCGGAGCCTTCGTCTTTTCAAAGCTAGATTTGCGAAGTGGTTACCACCAAATACGTATTAGGCCCGGTGACGAATGGAAGACGGCCTTTAAGACTCCATTGGGGCTCTACGAATGGCGTGTGATGCCATTCGGATTATGCAATGCACCGTCGACATTTATGCGAATGATGCAAGAAATTTTGAAATCAGTGTGGGGCAAGTTCTGCATTTCTTATTTTGATGACATCCTTGTGTACAGTGAATCCGTGGATGGCCACCTTGATCATCTCCGGCAACTTTTTGTTATCTTACAAAACAACAAGCTATTTCTTAACCTTACCAAATGTGAATTTGCCACTTCTCAGGTTCTTTTTCTCGGGTTTGTGGTGTCCAAGGAAGGCGTCCAGATGAACCCAAGTAAGGTGGAAGCTATCATTAATTGGCATGCCCCAGGTTCCTTTTTCGAGATCAGGAGTTTTCATGGCTTAGCTAATTTCTACCGGAAATTCATTAAAGGGTTCAACATCATCATGAGTTCACTTACGGATTGTTTGAAGCTGAAAGTATTCCAGTGGGGCGAACAACAGCAGCGCAGTTTCGACGCCATCAAAGCTGCATTAACCTCGGCGCCAGTCTTGGCCATTCCCTGTTTTGACAAATTATTTACGGTGGAGACCGATGCCTCTGGAATAGGCATTGGTGCTGTTCTATCCCAGGAAGGCCGTCCGGTAGCATTCTTCAGTGAAAAATTGTGCCCATCTCGGCAGCGATGGTCAGCATATGAATAGGAATTGTATTCCGTCATTCGAGCTCTTAAAGAATGGGAACACTACCTCTTACATCAAGAATTTGTAATTTGTACATATAATAGAGCTCTACAATTTATAAACAGCTAAAAACACGTCAACAGGATGCACGCCCTATGGGTATCCTTCCTTCAGAAATTTTCATTCCTCCTCAAACACCAGTCCGGAAAACAGAACACCGTTGCGTATGCACTAAGCCGAAAGAACATGTTGCTAACTCAACTTCAAACAGAGTTCATTGGATTAACGTCAATCCAACAACTATATGCAACTGATCCAGACTTTGCAACAATTTGGGGGCAATGCCAACAAGGCCAAACTGTTTCAGGTTTTTGTATTAGGCATGGATTTCTTTTCCATAATAATCTCCCCTGTATACCGTTATCTTCGTGGAGGCAACACCTGATTAAAGAAGCACATTGCGGAGCCCTTGCCGCCCATACAGGAAGGGATAAATCTCTAGCACAAATGAAGAGCCGTTTCTACTGGCCGAGACTTCGCCGGGATGTATTTCGGTTCGTCGACCGCGGCTCAATCTGCCAAAGCTACAAGAGAGGCGCTCAAAACACAGGTCTTTATTTACCCCTACCTGTTCCCGATTCTATTTGAGAAGATCTCAGTTTGGACTTCGTCCTCGGTCTACCCCGCACGAAGAAAGGTAACGATTCGATCATGGTAGTTGTCGATCGTTTCTAAAAAATGGCTCATTTCATCTCTTGTAAGAAGACGTCGAATGCCTTGCATATTGCTCACCTTTTTTCCATCAAGTGGTACGCCTTCATGGCATTCCGAGAAGCCTCACCTCGGACAGGGATGTCAAGTTCATTAGCCATTTCTTGCGAGAACTCTGGAAGTGATTGGGGACAGATTTGCGCCTTAGCTCTGCCTATCATCCCCAATCTGACGGTCAAACGGAGGTTGTCAACCGCACATTGGGTAGCATGCTCCGCTGTCTTGTACAAGATTACCCGAAGCAATGGGAGGAAGTACTAACCACCGCAGAATTTGCATACAATTCTATGGTGAATAGATCCACGGGTAAGACTCTCTTTAGTATTGTTTTCACTAAAGTCCCCAACCTTGCTTTGGATATAGTCATTTTACCCAAGTGCAAATCTGGAGCTGCGACGACCTTTACCAATCAATACTCACAAATGCTGGCGGATGTACATCTTCAATTGACGAATGCCAACCGGAAATACAAAGCTGATGCCGATCGCCACCGAAGACCACTCGTCTTTAATGTAGGCGATCTAGTTATGATTCGGCTTCGCCGTGAACGATTCCCACCTGATACTTACTCCAAATTGAGTCGCCGCAAAATGTTCAGTCCCGATTGTTGCCAAGATTAATGATAACGCCTACACAGTGGAATTACCACCAGGGTACACGACCTCGCCTATCTTCAATGTCTCAAATTTGTGGCGATATCACCCCCCATATCAGTCCGCGATTACGATAAGCTCGTCGGAGCCGAGCTCTTCCAAAGCCGGGGAGAACTGATGCAGCGCATAGAAGACTGATGCAGCGCATAGTGAGGCCAGCATCACTTACCGTTAGCTTATAGCTCCCACCTCCACCTTTTACTCTATTCGGTTATGGCTAGTACTACTTTACCTTTTTGGTTGTTAGTCCTCTTTTTAGTATTTCTTATTTCGTATTTTTATTCAATGTTTTAGCTACAGGTATTATATACCCTGAAGAGCTGCAAGAGAAAGCAGTCTTGTCTTTACACTAAAATTACTTTCTTCAATAGAAATCCCACCTGGGCTCATCACCGCCTGGGGTCTTACTGTTCTATTGGCTGCCTTTGTTTTTCTAGCTTTTTCTTGCAGGGTCTTTGCGGAAGCTTTCTCGACGGACGACGATCTTGGGCTGCATCAATATTGAGACAAGGAATGATTTTGTTATTACATGAAAGTCATATTCACTTTTTAAGAGGTGGTAACCTCGTATCTCCATGAATTAGTATAATTGGTCTCCATTGACCATCATCATAACAACATTGAATTTGCAAGCCATGTGCTTCTTTCTACCAATAGTTAGCACAAGAGTATTATCCAACGGCAAAATGATGGAACCTATTGAGATCCCGAAGGATTATCTACCTCCTAAACACCATGGATACCAGCTTCGCCATTGAGTGACAATCACTGCAGATTCTGAGATTCTTCACTACCCGAATAGTTGATCCTGGCGGCGTGTTTAAGAGCCCAAATGCGATCGCTAGCTTCTCGCTGTGATATCTAAGGCTCTCCTCCTCCGTGAGATCCACTTGATGCACATTACAAGTATCAGGGATATAACCAATCACCTTGAGTTGCTCCATAACCTCATCCACCATCCTATGAACCTTCTTAGAATATGGATGTTTCCCATCATTGGCGAAGAACTCATGCACCTTGCTGTCAACCTCAATGGAACTGTATCCTGGCACCTTCACCACCCCTTTCTCACCCATCAACTTCCTAATCTCGTTCACAATTTCACATCATCCCATATTCGATTCAATGCGCACATGTTTGATAAGATCACATAGTCACCGCTGTGTGAATCATCCAATTCAATGATTCTGTCGAACACTTTTTTATCGAGGTCAACATTCCCATGCCCTGCGCAGGCTGACAGTAAAGTCCTCCACAAAATCAGCGTTGGCTCGATCGACAAACCATTGATAAAATCATAAGCCTCTTCTAGCTTCCCCGTTCGAGCCAGCAAATCAACGATGCAACCATAATGCTTGATTCCCGGAAGGATTTCGTAATCACTGTACATAATGCTGAAATATACAAGGCCTTGCTCAACCATGCCCGAGTGGCTGCAAGAGTATAGGATTCCCAGAAAGGTTATGCCGTCCGATCGAACTCCCTTTCTGTGCATTTTGTCGAACAAATTGAGTGCCACAATACCTTGTCCATGAATTGCGTAAGTCACTATCATGGCCGCCCATGCCTGGGTATCTCGAAACTCCATCCTGTTGAACACTCCGATAGCATCTCCCAAGCTACCGCACTTTCCGTACATGTCGATGAGTGTTATGTTCACCTTAACATAGGATGAGAAGCCGTTCTTCTTCACATACTCATGGATCCACTTTCCAAGGTAACGTGCCCCTAAAACTGCAGGCGGCGAGAATGCCGAGCATCAAGATGTTGGTAGGACGGAGCCGCCTGGACTGCATCTCTCGGAACAACGCCAATGGCTCGCTTGGTCGACTGCTCTGCACGCAGGCTGTGATCATGGAATTGTAAGAGATGACGCACAGGTCGGTCCCATGGTCAAAGATGGTGCGGGCGGCTTTGACATCGCCGCATTGGGAGTACATGTTAATGAGGGTGGGGAGCATGAAGGCATTAGAATTGTGGCTGCGCTTACTGACATTTCAACCGATTTGTTTTGGGAGGATTATTATTTCATATTTATGTGTGTTACTGATGCAGAAGAAATAAGTCTGCTGGAGGTTTCAAAACATAATAATATTCATTATCCAACATAAAAAAATATTCCAAAAAATATATACAGAGTTTTTTTTTCGTATTTTAGCAATTGATACGTCATTATGAAATTATTTTGATCGGGCACGAATCTCGGCGCAAAAATCAACTTGGAAACTTCAAAAATTAAATATGGGATCATCTGAACTCCGATTTCAGCAAACTTATAGTTGAACTGATCATCTCGGAAATACGAACCCAACGACATCAAATTCAACTCAATCCGAGCCCAAATGGGTCCGAATCAAAGACCCAAAGCCCTGTTGGAAAGCTCGTACCATAATTTGAGTTGCCAAACGGTCTCCGATTTTGACGAGCTTATAGTCAAATCGAGCGGTTCGACGAGAAAAATCAAACGAGCCCATGATTGCCAAATTCTGACATCATTAAGACCTTCAAATGTCTGACGAACGGTCCAAGATCAAGAGATTCAATATCGGCCGTCCATTCAAACTACTCCCGATTCGCCCCTGATCTCTCATCTATTTACGGGCCATGCCACTCATTTCTAAATAGAGCCCTCATTTCTAATAAGAGGGGACGGAAGCAAGAAGAAGAGAAGAAGAAGAGAAGGAGAAGGAGAATCAACTCCTCCTCGACCACCGCCGGAGTTCCGCTCGAACTCCAAATGACGCCGAAATTTTGCCCGACTTCCACGGGACGCCAAAATTTCGCCCGACTTCCACGGAATGCTGAAATTCTTCCCATGTAACGACAAAGTTCCCTCCTGATGCCGAAACTCCGCCCAACTGATGCCGGGGTTCTCCCCAGCCACCAACAGACGTCAAACTTCTGACCTTCACTCTTCGCCAAGTTTCTACCCAACGTCGGACTTCTATCAGTTATCGAACTTTCGCTAGACGTCTATCCAAAGATGGATTTCTTTCCATCGTTGAACTTCTACCTGACGCCATCCTTCTGACCTTCATCGTCAGACAACAGTCTTTCTGACCTCCGTCGCCAGTCGACTACGGTCCTCCTGACTTACGTCGCCCACCGACTACAGTCCTTTCAACCTCCGCCACCAGCCGATTACGATCTTCCTGAAGGCTACAATCTTTTTGACATCCATCACCAGATAATGGTATTCCTGACCCCAGTCTCCTACCAATGGTCCTCCCGACCAAACAAACACATCAGTAGTGACTCTTTATATTTACATCATGTAATGTATTCTATAAGATGTACATAAAGCTAAGGTCTTCTCCCAAGGAAGGATCTCATTTGTAATCGACTGAAAATACTAGTTGATTCATTTGAACTGGGCTAGGCCTCGTGGTTTTTCCCCCATTTTTAGAGGTTTTCCACGTAAAAATCTTGGTGTCTCATAAATACTAGACCCTCTCTCCTTATCTGATTGCGTGTCGGATTTTCGTACAATGCTAAGACGATAAACTTTATATTTCTCCACCGCCGCTAATACTCCTCGACGCAACAACAATATATTAAACTCTCCGACGTGTTGCAAGGGATTGGGTAGAGTTGAATTCTATTACTGAAGACGGGCATTAAAGAGTTATGAGGAATTATGATTTTGAATTCTAGCACCTGATTCTAGATTTAGATCCCTAGCGATATACATCTTTCTTAGAGCCCGTATTAAAGTATCATAAGTGACGGAACAGTTTTATGAATCATTGATATTTGAACTATATAAAATCTCTAAATAAGAACCCAATCAACGGTGAAATATATACAATCATGGATTCAAAAGGATTGATATTTGAAAGATATAAAATATTTTATTAACGGTTTTTAATTTCTCCTTTCATCTTGGTTGATGAAAAATATCGTGGGCAATCAAATGGTACCAAATATTGTTCTTCTTATCAATCTATATATCTGCATAGATATAGCAGCCCACTTATTTAAAATTGAAGCAGACAATAATGCTTCATCCATTGTGTCCCGAAAGTTAGCAAGTGCTGCAATAAACAAGCTGTAGTGTAGCTAGTGCTTCATCCATCAAGATTAAGTGGGCTACGAGGTGTCCTTCCACCATTGCAGATATCTTTCTTCTAACAACTTTTCTCCTCTATAAAAACCCACATAGGACTAAATGCTAAGCTCATCATAAGAATGGAAGCCAAGGTGACGTGCTTTGTTATTCTTGCTCTACTATTTTTTAGCTGTGCAGGTTTTGAAAGGGTCAATGGAGCTGGAGAATGTGGGAGTACTTCTGCAGATACAATGGCCTTTCAAATGGCTCCATGTGCTTCGGCTTCACAGGATGTGAATGCTGCAGTTTCAGCATCATGCTGCTCGGCGATTCAAAAGATAGGTCAGAACCCCAAGTGTCTGTGTGCCGTCATGCTCTCAAATACTGCAAAGAGTGCTGGTGTGAATCCGGGTGTCGCTGTGACAATACCCAAGCGTTGTGAAATTGCCAACAGACCGGTTGGATACAAATGTGGAGGTGAATTAGCTTTTTATTGTTTTGATGTTATGAACAATCTCTTACTCATACTGATTCTTTCACTGTGTTTGCATCATTGATTGCAGGTTATAGTTTGCCTTGAAAGTGGACTTTATATGGTTTTTGGTGTGATGCTTTTGATGTTGTAATTGCCTAAATAAAATACCGGATGACTTTGAAATGTGTCATCAATTCTGTATGATGTTCACATAACTTTAATAAAATAGTGCATAGCATTCACTAAGATATATTATCATTTGAGGCCAATTTGTTGATTTCTTAAGGGATTAATTTTGTAGTGTCTGTATTCTAAAGCAGACAAAATCTTTTGTGAGATAGTATAAAACTAATTATAATTTGAGCACTTTTTTTCCTTCTGAAAAAAACTAATAGTTGTTTAACTTTATTTTTTATTCTATTTTGGAAATAAGGACTAATTATCTTATATGCTGTGCTAACAAGGTCCTATTGATTATATATGTTCTTTGCTATCTATTTTACAGTCAATAGCTAAACTAATGAAGTAGAAGTGCTGAACTTTGCTAAAATGGGTTAGAAACAGACAGTGGCGGAGCCAGCATTTTTTTTCACCGGGGGCACAAAATTTTGACTTTAAAAATAACATCAATTTCTTTTTCATTTTAGCTTGAAATTGACGTTAGGATTTTAATTATAAGAAGATAAAATTTATGATAATGAAAAAACTTAATTATCATGTTCTTTTAGATTAAATTCAACAAAAATTTATTTAAACTGTATATTATCATACTAATTTATTTCAACTACTCTTCTACCGTATATTTTCATATCTAATTTAAATAAAAATATAACAAAAAAATATTTTACAACGAGCAATAAACATAAAAAAAATTGCATCTTTTTATTATACTCTTCTACCATATTTTAAGCTATTTTATTTAAAATTAAATATTATAATTATTCTTTAATGTAATTTATTGACTTTAATTACATAAATATTTTATAAACAAAAATTTGAGTTATTAAAATATTAAAAAAGGTGAAATTTGTAATTAAAAAATGATAATAATGTGAAGATGAAGAGATAAGTAGTCTCACCCTTCATGGGAGAGAGAGAGAGAGAAGAGAGAGAGAGAGGGAGGGGGGAAAGAGGGAGAGCTAGGGCTAGTGCCGGCTATAAAAAATTAAAAACAGAAAATGCAAAGAAAAAGTAAGAGAGAGAGTAGATAGGTACATGAGAAATGAGAAAAGAGAGTGACTGCAAGCAATTCCCAGTACCAGAATTTTTTTTTTTTAGGGGGGGCACGTGCCCCCCGCCCCCCCCCCCCCCCCCCCCCCCCCCCCCTTAAATCCGCCAATGGAAACAGAGAGAAAGGTGGTTGAAGGAAAACAGTGTGGAAATGGAGGTGTGATATCCCTCAACTTATGATGCACTGAATCATTTTATTTATGAAATTCTAAAATCATAGTTTTCGGTTATTTATTTATTTATTTTTTCACAAACCGTCAAACTATAGAGAGATTTATGCCTACAACTTCTTATTCCAGAGCAAATAAACTATAGACATGTGCAGTCATGCAATTTTTTTCTTTTTTTTTTTCCACCAACATTCCAGGAAATGAGAAGAGTCTAATCAAGGAGGCTTACAGATCAATAGATGTCAACTTATGAGAAGAACTTCAGGTACAAGCCGCCCTTCAACAAGAGGAAATAAAATGAAGAACTGCCAAGTACTATAACCTTCACGTTAAAGAGAAAGCCTTCCAACCAGGAAACCTGGTCCTAAGGAAAGAATATCTAACATAAGCATATATAATTTTTGTGGTTAAACTGTCCAAATCTCAGAATACATTCATTGTATGAGATTTGAATTCATGAATTTTGAAAGAAGCTTATAGCCAATATTACATTTAATTCACCCGTCTTTTGGTGAGTTTAACTACACAAAATCTTCAAAGATAGAGACTATTGCCTTTTATTTTGCAAGATAAAATACACGAGAGCAATGATACCATTCTGCCATCCTTTTTGTCCTAAAAATTCAAGCTAGGGGCAATCAACATTACTAGTTGGGATTATTGAAGAAATGGAGAGGAGTTTGAATTTCAAGATATTGAGACAAAGAATGATTTTGCTATTAAATGAAAGTCAAATTCTCTTTTTAAGAGGTGGTAAACTCGTATCTCGGAGGGCGGAGCATTTTGGTAGGAGGCTGAGAGGCAAGGACTCCTGTGATTTTTGAACAATGGCAGGAGACAATTGTTATCATCATTGCGGACGTGCTTATTGACATTTCAACCGATTTTTTTAGGAGGATTATTATTTAATATTTATGTGCGTTACTGATGTAAAAGAAATGAGTCTGCTGGAAGGATAGGAAATCAATATAAATTTAAAGGTTTCAAAATATAATAATATTCATTATCCAACATTAAAAAAAAATATTCTAGAAAAAATGTGACATACTATATCTACTATTTTTAAGAAATACTTTAACTAAGATGTTCCGCATCATATTCTCCTTGTGTCAGAAAAGCTCGACTCCATCGAGGTATGCCATCGGGAGGGAGGTAGGCATAGAAAACTTTAGCAACCCTCCGGATCAAAGATTTTCGATGCATGACTACAAGCTCGTTTGGATTAGTACAAGCTAGAAGCAAAGTCACTGAAAGTAAAGCCTTCCTTTGGGCTTATACACATGCTAGATTTTCAACATGCTTTCTTAGAAATTGTAGTATAAGATCAATAAGAAAAAGTAAAATTTCAGCCTCAGGGCAATATCTAGCTGCTCCTCCAAAAGGTGAAAAATATGGGCTAGTTCTTCAATTTCTTTTCTCTTCAACCAACCTTCTCCATGGATTGAATGGTAAAGCTCCAGGGTATATTCCTTCATCCAAGTGAATATCTAATAGAAATGTTACTGCAAGGTATCCTTGTGGGATAGTAAAGTCTTTATATTCCCCAAGTCTAAGGGTTTCATTAATAATGCATTGACTTAAAGGCATTGCTTTGTATCCACCCATTCAAGAATATTATTGTGGCTCCTTCTGCTGCTCTCATGCTCAATCAGGAGCTGCACTAATGCCTGAGGGCATTGAGTGAGGAAGTAAAAAACAAACATAATTGTTTTAGGTATAGTTTCATTTCCAGTAAAAAGCAGGCTTATGATGTGTGGGCTCCGAAAATTTGGCCCCGGCCTCCGCTCGCTTTTCTTATATTCAGCGAGGGAGTTTTAACGAACTAAGTTCCGAGGTAAATTTTGGAAGGCAGATGGGTTTGTAGATAAGACACTACCCAGAGATTTTGCCGTCATTTTGTGAGGACTTTATGATCTGAGTTCTGGTTTCCTATAGGCGCAAGCCCCTATAGTTAATTACCCCTCTCGATCACGAGAGAGAACTTTCGATTAAGGCTAGTCGTCAATCAGATACGTAGAGTATACATGTTATCTGGCATATAGTAGTAGCAATGGATTTTGATATTGGTAGAAATTGGATTTGAATTTGGGTATTTGGAAAGGTTTGAAAAGTTTGAAAGATTTGATATTTAAAACTGAAATTTTCACCATCTGGAACTTAAAGCGGATGGTGGGGGAATGGATGATGGATCCGATCAAGATCCCATGGTTCCGTCGTCCCGGGCCATCGTGGTCCCTAGTCTACTTAGTCAGAGGAGGTAGTCGACCCAACCTGACAGAGGGATCCTTGTCGACAGCCATGGGTTGTTTCGTCCAATGGGACCTTGTAGACCGGGGTTGAATGTTTGTCTAAGGGGACAAATTTGAATCCACCTTAGCTGACAGAGGGCTTTGTGCCCTATCGATCATATCCTATTGATTCATATCTCAAGGATTTAACGCCATTAAGGAGCGTATTGGCTCTGGCCATAACCGTTATCCGTGGTGCCATTTGGCGGCAAAACCACTCGGTTCAGAGGGCCCTGGGTCATAACCGTTTACCTGCAGTGCCATTTGGCGGCGAAACTGCCAGTTAGAGGACACGTACCACGTCCTTACTAGCAAGAGACTTTTTGAGAATGGATCCTAGTAATATTTTCGACTAGGCATTTAGCTCTTTTGTGAGCTGAGGTAAATTTTAATTTGTCCACCCCGACAAACTGTTGCGGAGGGCGGATGATTTTTGCTTTAAGCGTTGAGATGGATAGTTTCATTTTTTAAATATTTTGGGTTTTTTTGGAATATTTGTGGAGTTTTGGATTTTGGGGATTTTTGGATTTTTGTGGATATTTGGATGGAGCTTTGGAATATTTAGGATTTTTTTTTTTAGAATTTTGGGTGGAGCTTTGGAATATTTGAAATAAAACTTTGGATATTTAGGAGATATTTAAAAATGTTTGTGAACCCTTCCGGTTGAGATCTGCATTCAACACGGCCATCATCGGGGTGTTTGGGGTCATTTCCCTTTAAAGTCTGAACATTGTCAACTCTGTCGGGCTGTCGACAGAGGATTAGATTTCGTAGGCTTTATGCCCTCATCAGTGAATTCTCTTTGTTATAGGCCTTAAAGGCCTAATATGAATGTATTAAGATAAATATACCGGTCGTAGCAACCGTATATTTGTTTGAGAGTTCGAACATTGTCGACTCCTATTGACCCATATAAGAGGATCAGGTTCGAACTAGAATTCACTTGTCAATCCGCACAGCATCCTTAGACGTCACGTGTGTACCAATAACACGCTCGCCGGGGCCCATGCGGGTGTTTGGGGGCATTTTATAATTGAACCCTGTCCACTCCTTTTATCTTCTTAGGAGGATCATGTTCAAATTTGATAACCCGCGCAGCATCCCTAGACGTCACGTGTATTTCTATAGTACGCTCGCCAGGGCCCATACGGGTTTCATGATTACTTTTACCCTCTTTTAGTGTACCTACGTGTATACAAACTACGGTGCACGTGTGGGGGTATTCTTGGAATAAACGCCTTATGTTTGCTTGTACGAATGTTGCAGATCCGGTGGCGTGGCAGCTTCTGAATAGAATTGTTCGCTGCATCGTACGGGTAGACTGTCGTACACTATTTGTTGATTTTCGTAGGCAGGTCATAGTGCACTAACGAGCCTCCTGCCTTGAGTTGTAGAAGCTCGTGGGAACTTATAGTCTTTATGCATTCTGCTGTGATTTTGATCTTTACAATACAACCATTACTGTTTGAAGTAGATGTATTCATCCTTAGACTGAAGTTGACTACGGGATATTGCATTTACTGTAGTCTTTCTGCATCTACCCAAAGTGGCATTTGACACATATGTTTGTCTTCGTAGAGAGATCGTATGTGTCGCAGATCTTCATTCTTGATTGCATGAAAGTCAATTTGTGTGTTTGAATTTTGATGTTGATAGCTGATTGAGTTATATCCACTAATTACTTCTTCGTGCATATGAAGTAGAAATTTACTATACTTATAGCACCTCAATCTCCAACACTTGAAAGAGATCGTAATATTTTGTTTACTAGACATTGCACTATTATAGATAGTAGATATGTTGCTACATTCACTATGTACATCTTTCAGTACTTGTGGGGACCATCACATGCATCCTTAAGATAACTGGCATTCGCTTGTAGGGTATTGCATTTGCAGTTCATCTTTCACCATCATTGTTTGCCAAGATTTATAGAATTTACACATCCCACATATTAGTGTGTCATATGTTGAACTACATCCTTTAACAGTGCTTTGTGAGCAAGCTATATTAGCAACATTATTGTCCACTATAAATTACTGCTTACTTGCATTTGATCTTTTCCTTTGATGTCTCTTCTTGGAGATGGTGACTTGTTGGTGATAAGGATGTAGTAGCTTCCTTGTCTACCATGAATATATGTTTACAACTCAATGTTTTCTTGAATGTATTTGAGAAATTAAAGCTCTCATTTGATGTTTGCATCTTACTAATGTATCTCTTAATCAAAAGTCTAGTTCACATCATCTGTTCAAGCTTGAGTTCAATGTAGACTCAAATAAAATCTTCACTTGAGTCTAACTCTTTCATATTCAAGTTATTTAATGTTCAATTCGGATCAAAATTGAGCCTTGGTTTGAATCTGACTTCGAATCCAAGTTCATTTCAAGTTCCAATTCTGATTTGAATAGATCCCTTGTTTGACTTAAGTTCAAGTTCCAGGTTCAAGTGCATGTCTACTAGTATTCTGTTTGAGTTCTTTGTCAGCTTCGGTCCACATTCAAGTTTACTTTAGTTTCTTCATGTGACAAGTCTTTTGTAGCCTCTTGAGTTCAGTCAGATTCAAGTCTTATGATTTCAAATTTATTTAGGTTCAAATTTAATTAAATCACTTAGATTTTGTCCAAAGTCCAAGTAGAAGTCCCATTTTTATTCCAAGTCCTTGTATGTATTTCAGACAAAATTTCGGCAGCCTCCCGGCGTCTCCCCCGTTAAGGGGAAAAAACCAAGAGGCCGCCTACCCGCCACGTCACTAAAGACGTGCACAGTTGGTGTTGGTAAGACACCGCGGCGGTTGTATTTTTGTTTTTCTCCCACCACGCGCACTAAAGACATGCTTGAGGTTTTAAAAAGTATATTTTTTTTTGAAAAGAGGCAATTTTTGCTTTCCCCCCGCCCGGGGGTACTTATAAGTGACCCCGCTTCGCCACACATGCCGCACCGGGGTTCCATCCTACCACGGCCAATAAAGGCGTGCTTAGGACAGTTCTCCAGTTTGCCACGAATATTGAAGTAGGGTTTTGAGTTTAGAAGAGTACGTACCTCCGCGGGGTTGTCGTGGTTGACGCGTGGATCGAGGGATCACTCGCCTACCTCGTCGTAGGTGTCGCACCGGGTTCCCTCCTACCACGGCCACTAAAGGCGTGCTTAGGTGGTTTGCCGGTCCGACACGGACATCGAGGAAGGAGAATGGGGGGAAATAAGCATTTTAATTTTATTTTTTGTAATTAATCATGATTAACCATAATTAATTACGACTAATCACAATTAATTATAATATCAAATTAAAATGGTTCTTAATTATTTATAATTAATTATAAGCTATTATAATTAATTAGAATAATTAATTATAAATAACCTTAATTAATTATAAATAATTAGTATTAACTAGTTTTAATTTTAAAATATAATAATTAATTATAATGAATTAATATTAACCTTAAGTAATATTAATCATAATTAATTAAGATTAATTATGATTAATTACTTAAAATTAATCATAATTAATTATAATAATTATAAATAACCTAACAATTACAGTTAAACAAAAATAATAAATTATAATTAATTAAAATAAGTTTTAATTAAAACTAATTAAAATTAATTACTTAATATTAATCTATAATCAATAATAATAATTAAAGTTAATTAACATTAATTTTAATTAAAATTAATGTTAATTAAGATTACTTAAACCCTTTTCCTTTTCTCTGCTGTGAGAGATTTACGGGACTTGGCCGAAGTAGCGCCTGAAAGGGAGAAGGCTACCTTCCCAACTAGCGAGCTCCCGTGTTGTTTCTCCGATCAAAATGTCGTGACTTCCAGTCCGATCGGAAGGGAAAGCCGTCGAAGGAGGTGTCGGAGAAGCAAGGAGGTCGGGAATGGACAAAGGCAGAGGGAGCCGCGGGCTATTGGAGTCGGCTGGAGATCGAAACTTCAAGAGGAGGCTTCGGATAGGTAAGTCTTCCTCCCTTGGCTTCTCTCTCTCTCTCTCTCTCTCTCTCTCTCTCTCACGGGATTCGGTCGATGAGTTGCGAACAGGGTAGGGACGGGATTCGGTTGTTAGAGGTAAGGTCGGTGGGATGATGGCTTCCTCTCTCTCTCTCTCTCTCTCTCTCTCTCTCTCTCTCTCTCTCTCTCTCTCTCTCTCTCTCTCTCTCTCTCTGAGCCGGAGATATGGTCTGCGAACAGAGAGGAGATCGGGCGTGAGGCTTGGACGTCATCATGAGTTCACTTACGGATTATTTGAAGCTGAAAGTATTCCAGTGGGGCGAACAACAGCAGCGCAGTTTCGACGCCATCAAAGCTGCATTAACCTCGGCGCTAGTCTTGGCCATTCCCTGTTTTGACAAATTATTTACGGTTGAGACCGATGCCTTTGGAATAGGCATTGGTGCTGTTCTATCCCAGGAAGGCCGTCCGGTAGCATTCTTCAGTGAAACATTGTGCCCATCTCGGCAGCGATGGTCAGCATATGAACAGGAATTGTATTCCGTCATTCGAGCTCTTAAAGAATGGGAACACTACCTCTTACATCAAGAATTTGTAATTTGTACAGATAATAGAGCTCTACAATTTATAAACAGCCAAAAACACGTCAACAGGATGCACGCCCGATGGGTATCCTTCCTTCAGAAATTTTCATTCCTCCTCAAACACCAGTCCGGAAAACAGAACACCGTTGCGTATGCACTAAGCCGAAAGAACATGTTGCTAACTCAACTTCAAACAGAGTTCACTTGATTAACGTCAATCCAACAACTATATGCAACTGATCCGGACTTTGCAACAATTTGGGGGCAATGCCAACAAGGCCAAACTGTTTCAGGTTTTTGTATTAGGCATGGATTTCTTTTCCATAATAATCTCCTCTGTATACCGTTATCTTCGTGGAGGCAACACCTGATTAAAGAAGCACATTGCGGAGCCCTTGCCGCCCATACAGGAAGGGATAAATCTCTAGCACAAATGAAGAGCCGTTTCTATTGGCCGAGACTTCGCCGGGACGTATTTCGGTTCGTCGACCGCGGCTCAATCTGCCAAAGCTACAAGGGAGGCGCTCAAAACACAGGTCTTTATTTACCCCTACCTGTTCCCGATTCTATTTGGGAAGATCTCAGTTTGGACTTCGTCCTCGGTCTACCCCGCACGAAGAAAGGTAACGATTCGATCATGGTAGTTGTCGATCGTTTCTAAAAAATGTCTCATTTCATCTCTTGTAAGAAGACGTCGAATGCCTTGCATATTGCTCACCATTTTTTCCATCAAGTGGTACGCCTACATGGCATTCCGAGAAGCCTCATCTCGGACAGGGATGTCAAGTTCATTAGCCATTTCTTGCGAGAACTCTGGAAGCGATTGGGAACAGATTTGCGCCTTAGCTCTGCCTATCATCCCCAATCTGACGGTCAAACGGAGGTTGTCAACCGCACATTGGGTAGCATGCTCCGCTGTCTTATACAAGATTACCCGAAGCAATGGGAGGAAGTACTAACCACCGCAGAATTTGCATACAATTCTATGGTGAATAGATCCACGGGTAAGACTCCCTTTAGTATTGTTTTCACTAAAGTCCCCAACCTTGCTTTGGATATATTCATTTTACCCAAGTGCAAATCTGGAGCTAAGACGACCTTTACCAATCAATACTCACAAATGCTGGCGGATGTACATCTTCAATTGACGAATGCCAACCGGAAATACAAAGCTGATGCCGATCGCCACCGAAGACCACTCGTCTTTAATGTAGGCGATCTAGTTATGATTCGGCTTCGCCGTGAACGATTCCCACCTGGTACTTACTTCAAATTGAGTCGCCGCAAAATGTCCAGTCCCGATTGTTGCCAAGATTAATGACAACGCCTACACAGTGGAATTACCACCAGGGTACACGACCTCGCCTACCTTCAATGTCTCAGATTTGTGGCGATATCACCCCCCATATCAGTCCGCGATTATGATAAGCTCGTCGGAGCCGAGCTCTTCCAAAGCCGGGGAGGACTGATGTAGCGCATAGAAGACTGATGCAGCGCATAGTGAGGCCAGCATCACTTACTGTTAGCTTATAGCTCCCACCTCCACCTTTTACTCTATTCGGTTATGGCTAGTACTACTTTACCTTTTTGGTTGTTAGTCCTCTTTTTAGTATTTCTTATTTCATATTTTTATTCAATGTTTTAGCTACAGGTATTATATACCCTGAAGAGCTGCAAGAGAAAGCAGTCTTGTCTTTACACTAAAACAACTTTCTTCAATAGAAATCCCACCTGGGCTCATCACCGCCTGGGGTCTTACTGTTCTATTGGCTGCCTTTGTTTTTCTAGCTTTTTCTTGCAGGGTCTTTGCGGAAGCTTTCTCGACGGACGACGATCTTGGGCTGCATCAATATTGAGATAAGGAATGATTTTGTTATTACATGAAAGTCATATTCACTTTTTAAGAGGTGGTAACCTCGTATCTCCATGAATTAGTATAATTGGTCTCCATTGACTATCATCATAACAACATTGAATTTGCAAGCCATGTGCTTCTTTCTACCAATAGTCAGCACAAGAGCATTATCCAATGGCAAAATGATGGAACCTATTGAGATCCTGAAGGATTATCTACCTCCTAAACACCATGGATACCAGCTTCGCCATTGAGTGATAATCACTGCAGATTCTGAGATTCTTCACTACCCGAATAGTTGATCCTGGCGGCGTGTTTAAGAGCCCAAATGCGATCGCTAGCTTCTCGCTGTGATATCTAAGGCTCTCCTCCTCCGTGAGATCCACATGATGCACATTACAAGTATAAGGGATATAACCAACCACCTTGAGTTGCTCCATAACCTCATCCACCATCCTATGGACCTTCTTAGAATCTGGATGTTTCCCATCATTGGCGAAGAACTCATGCACCTTGCTGTCAACCTCAATGGAGCTGTATCCTGGCACCTTCACCACCCCTTTCTCACCCATCAACTTCCTAATCTCGTTCACAATTTCACATCATCCCATATTCGATTCAATGCGCACATGTTTGATAAGATCACATAGTCACCGCTGTGTGAATCATCCAATTCAATGATTCTGTCGAACACTTTTTTATCGAGGTCAACATTCCCATGCCCTGCGCAGGCTGACAGTAAAGTCCTCCACAAAATCAGCTTTGGCTCGATCGACAAACCATTGATAAAATCATAAGCCTCTTCTAGCTTCCCCGTTCGAGCCAGCAAATCAACGATGCAACCATAATGCTTGATTCCCGGAAGGATTCCATAATCACTGTACATAATGCTGAAATATACAAGGCCTTGCTCAACCATGCCCGAGTGGCTGCAAGAGTATAGGATTCCCAGAAAGGTTATGCCGTCCGATCGAACTCCCTTTCTGAGCATTTTGTCGAACAAATTGAGTGCCACAATACCTTGTCCATGAATTGCGTAAGTCACTATCATGGCCGCCCATGCCTGGGTATCTCGAAACTCCATCCCGTTGAACACTCCGATAGCATCTCCCAAGCTACCGCACTTTCCGTACATGTCGATGAGTGTTGTGTTCACCTTAACATAGGATGAGAAGCCGTTTTTCTTCACATACTCATGGATCCACTTTCCAAGGTAACGTGCCCCTAAAACTGCAGGCGGCGAGAATGCCGAGCATCAAGATGTTGGTAGGACGGAGCCGCCTGGACTGCATCTCTCGGAACAACGCCAATGCCTCGCTTGGTCGACTGCTCTGCACGCAGGCTGTGATCATGGAATTGTAAGAGATGACGCACAGGTCGGTCCCATGGTCAAAGATGGTGCGGGCGGCTTTGACATCGCCGCATTGGGAGTACATGTTAATGAGGGTGGGGAGCATGAAGGCGTTAGAATTGTGGCCGCGCTTACTGACATTTCAACCGATTTGTTTTGGAAGGATTATTATTTCATATTTATGTGTGTTACTGATGAAGAAGAAATGAGTCTGCTGGAGGTTTCAAAACATAATAATATTCATTATCCAACATAAACAAATATTCCAAAAAATATATACAGAGTTTTTTTTTCGTATTTTAGCAATTGATACGTCATCATGAAATTATTTTGATCGGGCACGAATCTCGGCGCAAAAATCAACTTGGAAACTTCAAAAATTAAATCTGGGATCATCTGAACTCCGATTTCAGCAAACTTATAGTTGAACTGATCATCTCGAAAATACGAACCCAAAGACATCAAATTCAACTCAATCCGAGCCTAAATGGGTCCGAATCGAAGACCCAAAGCCCTGTTGGAAAGCTTGTACCATAATTTGAGTTGCCAAACGGTCTCCGATTTTGACGAGCTTATAGTCAAATCGAGCGGTTCGACGAGAAAAATCCAACGAGCCCAAGATCGCTAAATTCTGACATCATTAAGACCTTCAAATGTCTGACGAACGGTCCAAGATCAAGAGATTCAATATCGGCCGTCCATTCAAACTACTCCCGATTCGCCCCTGATCTCTCATCTATTTACGGGCCATGCCACTCATTTCTAAATAGAGCCCTCATTTCTCATAAGAGGGGATGGAAGCAAGAAGAAGATCGAGAAGAAGAAGAGAAGGAGAAGGAGAATCAGCTCCTCCTCGACCACCGCCGGAGTTCCGCTCGAACTCCAAATGACGCCGAAATTTTGCCCGACTTCCACGGGACGCCAAAATTTCGCCCGACTTCCACGGAATGCTGAAATTCTTCCCATGTAACGACAAAGTTCCCTCCTGATGCCGAAACTCCGCCCAACTGATGCCGGGGTTCTCCCCAGCCACCAACAGACGTCAAACTTCTGACCTTCACTCTTCGCCAAGTTTCTACCCAACGTCGGACTTCTATCAGTTATCGAACTTTCGCTAGACGTCTATCCAAAGATGGATTTCTTTCCATCGTTGAACTTCTACCTGACGCCATCCTTCTGACCTTCATCGTCAGACAACAGTCTTTCTGACCTCCGTCGCCAGTCGACTACGGTCCTCCTGACTTACGTCGCCCACCGACTACAGTCCTTTCAACCTCCGCCACCAGCCGATTACGATCTTCCTGAAGGCTACAATCTTTTTGACATCCATCACCAGATAATGGTATTCCTGACCCCAGTCTCCTACCAATGGTCCTCCCGACCAAACAAACACATCAGTAGTGACTCTTTATATTTACATCATGTAATGTATTCTATAAGATGTACATAAAGCTAAGGTCTTCTCCCAAGGAAGGATCTCATTTGTAATCGACTGAAAATACTAGTTGATTCATTTGAACTGGGCTAGGCCTCGTGGTTTTTCCCCCATTTTTAGAGGTTTTCCACGTAAAAATCTTGGTGTCTCATAAATACTAGACCCTCTCTCCTTATCTGATTGCGTGTCGGATTTTCGTACAATGCTAAGACGATAAACTTTATATTTCTCCACCGCCGCTAATACTCCTCGACGCAACAACAATATATTAAACTCTCCGACGTGTTGCAAGGGATTGGGTAGAGTTGAATTCTATTACTGAAGACGGGCATTAAAGAGTTATGAGGAATTATGATTTTGAATTCTAGCACCTGATTCTAGATTTAGATCCCTAGCGATATACATCTTTCTTAGAGCCCGTATTAAAGTATCATAAGTGACGGAACAGTTTTATGAATCATTGATATTTGAACTATATAAAATCTCTAAATAAGAACCCAATCAACGGTGAAATATATACAATCATGGATTCAAAAGGATTGATATTTGAAAGATATAAAATATTTTATTAACGGTTTTTAATTTCTCCTTTCATCTTGGTTGATGAAAAATATCGTGGGCAATCAAATGGTACCAAATATTGTTCTTCTTATCAATCTATATATCTGCATAGATATAGCAGCCCACTTATTTAAAATTGAAGCAGACAATAATGCTTCATCCATTGTGTCCCGAAAGTTAGCAAGTGCTGCAATAAACAAGCTGTAGTGTAGCTAGTGCTTCATCCATCAAGATTAAGTGGGCTACGAGGTGTCCTTCCACCATTGCAGATATCTTTCTTCTAACAACTTTTCTCCTCTATAAAAACCCACATAGGACTAAATGCTAAGCTCATCATAAGAATGGAAGCCAAGGTGACGTGCTTTGTTATTCTTGCTCTACTATTTTTTAGCTGTGCAGGTTTTGAAAGGGTCAATGGAGCTGGAGAATGTGGGAGTACTTCTGCAGATACAATGGCCTTTCAAATGGCTCCATGTGCTTCGGCTTCACAGGATGTGAATGCTGCAGTTTCAGCATCATGCTGCTCGGCGATTCAAAAGATAGGTCAGAACCCCAAGTGTCTGTGTGCCGTCATGCTCTCAAATACTGCAAAGAGTGCTGGTGTGAATCCGGGTGTCGCTGTGACAATACCCAAGCGTTGTGAAATTGCCAACAGACCGGTTGGATACAAATGTGGAGGTGAATTAGCTTTTTATTGTTTTGATGTTATGAACAATCTCTTACTCATACTGATTCTTTCACTGTGTTTGCATCATTGATTGCAGGTTATAGTTTGCCTTGAAAGTGGACTTTATATGGTTTTTGGTGTGATGCTTTTGATGTTGTAATTGCCTAAATAAAATACCGGATGACTTTGAAATGTGTCATCAATTCTGTATGATGTTCACATAACTTTAATAAAATAGTGCATAGCATTCACTAAGATATATTATCATTTGAGGCCAATTTGTTGATTTCTTAAGGGATTAATTTTGTAGTGTCTGTATTCTAAAGCAGACAAAATCTTTTGTGAGATAGTATAAAACTAATTATAATTTGAGCACTTTTTTTCCTTCTGAAAAAAACTAATAGTTGTTTAACTTTATTTTTTATTCTATTTTGAAAATAAGGACTAATTATCTTATATGCTGTGCTAACAAGGTCCTATTGATTATATATGTTCTTTGCTATCTATTTTACAGTCAATAGCTAAACTAATGAAGTAGAAGTGCTGAACTTTGCTAAAATGGGTTAGAAACAGACAGTGGCGGAGCCAGCATTTTTTTTCACCGGGGGCACAAAATTTTGACTTTAAAAATAACATCAATTTCTTTTTCATTTTAGCTTGAAATTGACGTTAGGATTTTAATTATAAGAAGATAAAATTTATGATAATGAAAAAACTTAATTATCATGTTCTTTTAGATTAAATTCAACAAAAATTTATTTAAACTGTATATTATCATACTAATTTATTTCAACTACTCTTCTACCGTATATTTTCATATCTAATTTAAATAAAAATATAACAAAAAAATATTTTACAACGAGCAATAAACATAAAAAAAATTGCATCTTTTTTTTTTATAAAAAAGTGCATCTTTTTATTATACTCTTCTACCATATTTTAAGCTATTTTATTTAAAATTAAATATTATAATTATTCTTTAATGTAATTTATTGACTTTAATTACATAAATATTTTATAAACAAAAATTTGAGTTATTAAAATATTAAAAAAGGTGAAATTTGTAATTAAAAAACGATAATAATGTGAAGATGAAGAGATAAGTAGTCTCACCCTTCATGGGAGAGAGAGAGAGAAGAGAGAGAGAGAGGGAGGGGGGAAAGAGGGAGAGCTAGGGCTAGTGCCGGCTATAAAAAATTAAAAACAGAAAATGCAAAGAAAAAGTAAGAGAGAGAGAGAGTAGATAGGTACATGAGAAATGGGAAAAGAGAGTGACTGCAAGCAATTCCCAGCACCAGAAATTTTTTTTTTTAGGGGGGGCACGTGCCCCCCTAGCCCCCCCTTAAATCCGCCAATGGAAACAGAGAGAAAGGTGGTTGAAGGGAAACAGTGTGGAAATGGAGGTGTGATATCCCTCAACTTATGATGCACTGAATCATTTTATTTATGAAATTCTAAAATCATAGTTTTCGGTTATTTATTTATTTATTTATTCACAAACCGTCAAACTATAGAGAGATTTATGCCTACAACTTCTTATTCCAGAGCAAATAAACTATAGACATGTGCAGTCATGCAATTTTTTTCTTTTTTTTTTTCCACCAACATTCCAGGAAGTCATATGCATTAGCAAATGACACCATCTATTCCTTCAGTAGCTGGAAAGCTGCTATTCTACTCAAAAGCTTAAGCTTTGAGCATGTTGAATTCTGAAAAGTTTGAAGAAATCATCATAAAGAATCTTGTTTGAGCCTATTTTTAGCCCTAGAACACCGAATTCTAAAAAGATCAGAACATGTTCAGCAAGTCTTAGGTTCTCTTTTTGTTGTTGAGAATCTAGACTATAGTTTTTTTTTACTTGTAATTTTTTTTTCATCAATGATACCAGCTATGCCCCAAAATTTCCCAAAAAAAAAAAAAAAAAAACTTTTACAGAAAGCATAAAAACGTCACAGCAAGAATAACAAAGAAAAAAGTCAAATAAGCTGTTAAGCATATGCATATTGATAAAATGTAAGAACAAACTTTCTACCGCAGTACATTACTACAAGCAAAACAGAAACGCCAAGGAAATAACAGGGAACTGAAAGCCATATGCTAAACCTTGCTATTTTCTTCCTCACCTTTTCCGATACAATGTATGCAAATATATTTGTGTACAGGTGTAAGAGTTCTGATTTTACTTTTGTATAATGGCTCTAGTATAAAGGGTTCGTTACACTTATATATGGCTGAGATGTATTTAACTGCTGCTACCACAAATTGAGAAGAAGGTGACCATCAGGTTGGATTGCTAAAACAAGTAATGGAGTAATGAGTATGCTGCACTTTTTTATTCCATTTTGGGACAGAGTGTTGCCTCAAGTTCGCATCCATTCATCACGTACTAACTAACGGACAAGTCGAGGCCACCAACAAGCTCATACTCAACCTTTCAAAAAAAAAAAAAAAAAGATCGAGGGTGCTAAAGAGAAGTGAGTCGAACTACTTTCTTCAATACTGTGAGCCTTCATAACAACTCCAACTGCCACAGGGTTGTGCTGCCGATAGAGCCTGAATTATCGAGCCAAAGGGTACTAGTCCACAACCCCAAATACGACCACCGAACTTAGCAAATGAGAAGAGTCTAATCAAGGAGGCTTACAGATCAATAGATGTCAACTTATGAGAAGAACTTCAGGTACAAGCCGCCCTTCAACAAGAGGAAATAAAATGAAGAACTGCCAAGTACTATAACCTTCACGTTAAAGAGAAAGCCTTCCAACCAGGAAACCTGGTCCTAAGGAAAGAATATCTAACATAAGCATATATAATTTTTGTGCTTAAACTGTCCAAATCTCAGAATACATTCATTGTATGAGATTTGAATTCATGAATTTTGAAAGAAGCTTATAGCCAATATTACATTTAATTCACCCGTCTTTTGGTGAGTTTAACTACACAAAATCTTCAAAGATAGAGACTATTGCCTTTTATTTTGCAAGATAAAATACACGAGAGCAATGATACCATTCTGCCATCCTTTTTGTCCTAAAAATTCAAGCTAGGGGCAATCAACATTACTAGTTGGGATTATTGAAGAAATGGAGAGGAGTTTGAATTTCAAGATATTGAGACAAGGAATGATTTTGCTATTAAATGAAAGTCAAATTCTCTTTTTAAGAGGTGGTAAACTCGTATCTCGGAGGGCGGAGCATTTTGGTAGGAGGCTGAGAGGCAAGGACTCCTGTGATTTTTGAACAATGGCAGGAGACATTTGTTATCATCATTGCGGACGCGCTTATTGACATTTCAACCGATTTTTTTAGGAGGATTATTATTTAATATTTATGTGCATTACTGATGTAAAAGAAATGAGTCTGCTGGAAGGATAGAAAATCAATATAAATTTAAAGGTTTCAAAATATAATAATATTCATTATCCAACATTAAAAAAAATATTCTAGAAAAAATGTGACAAACTATATCTACTATTTTTAAGAAATACTTTAACTAAGATGTTCCGCATCATATTCTCCTTGTGTCAGAAAAGCTCGACTCCATCGAGGTATGCCATCGGGAGGGAGGTAGGCATAGAAAACTTTAGCAACCCTCCGGATCAAAGATTTTCGATGCATGACTACAAGCTCGTTTGGATTAGTACAAGCTAGAAGCAAAGTCACTGAAAGTAAAGCCTTCCTTTGGGCTTATGCACATGCTAGATTTTCAACATGCTTTCTTAGAAATTGTAGTATAAGATCAATCAAAAAAAGTAAAATTTCAGCCTCAGGGCAATATCTAGCTGCTCCTCCAAAAGGTGAAAAATATGGGCTAGTTCGTTAATTTCTTTTCTCTTCAACCAACCTTCTCCATGGATTGAATGGTAAAGCTCCAGGGTATATTCCTTCATCCAAGTGAATAGCTAATAGAAATGTTACTGCAAGGTATCCTTGTGGGATAGTAAAGTCTTTATATTCCCCAAGTCTAAGGGTTTCATTAATAATGCATTGACTTAAAGGCATTGCTTTGTATCCATCCCATTCAAGAATATTATTGTGGCTCCTACTGCTGCTCTCATGCTCAATCAGGAGCTGCACTAATGCCTGAGAGCATTGAGTGAGGAAGTAAAAAACAACCATAATTGTTTTAGGCATAGTTTCATTTCCAGTAAAAAGCAGGCTTATGATGAAATCAGCTATTTGATTATATGTCAAGCTCTCTTCCTCCACCAGCCTATCAAGAACTCTGCTTCTTTCTACAGATCCACCTTGCACCATCCCATCAATTATTTTATTCATGATTTTGGCAATGATGCCTTCCCTTACCATCACAGTAGCGTGATAGGAAAATCCAACAAGTTAATTGGGAGAGATAAGCAACCATCTAGCAAATCAGAAAACATACATCCTATCTCATTGATTTCAGACTTAGATGATGTCCCCAGTAGTTGATTAGCCACCTTCTTGCAAACATCCTGAAGCACAACAACGCCATTACCATGAAGACAAATGATTGTTTGAAGCATTATCATTTGATTTTTTTTTTCTAGGTATCTTCAGTTTAATATATCTTGCATTATTTGACTCTACATGACCTTTTAACTTTACGGCTTCACCTCAAGTTCCATAGGGATCTCTATTGACTTCTAATCTACATATATAGGCGGGAATGGATGATAGACCCGATCAAGATCCCATGGTTCCGTCGTCCCGGGCCATCATGGTCCCTGGTCTACTTAGTCAGAGGAGGTAGTCGACCCAACCTGACAGAAGGATCCTTGTCGGCAGCCATGGGTTGCTTCGTCCAAGGGGACCTTGTAGACCGGGGTTGGATGTTTGTCTAAGGGGACAAATTTGAATCCACCTTAGCTAACAGAGGGCTTTGTGCCCTATCGATCATATACTATTGATTCATATCTCAAGGATTTAACGCTATTAAGGAACGTATTGGCTATGGCCATAACCGCTATCTGTGGTGCCATTTGGCGGCAAAACCACTCGGTTCAGAGGGCCCCGGGTCATAACCGTTTACCTGCAGTGCCATTTGGCGGCAAAACTGCCGGTTAGAGGACACGTACCACGTCCTTACTGACAAGAGATTGCTTGAGAATGGATCCTAGTGATATTTTTGACTAGGCATTTGGCTCTTTGTGAGCAAGAGTTTATTTGAATTTGTCCACCCCGACAGACTGTTGCGGAGGGCAGATGGATTTTGCTTTAAGTTTTTGATGGATTTATTTCAATTTTTAAATATTTTTTTGAGATTTTGGGATTTTCTTGGAATTTTTTGGAATTTTGGGTGGATCCTTGGATTTTGGGGATTTTTGTGGATATTTGGGTGGAGCTTTGGAATATTTGAAATAAAACTTTGGATATTTGGGAGGCATTTGGAAAACATTTGGGAATCATTTGAAATGTTTGTGAACCCCTCCGGTTGAGATAAACATTCAACACGGCCATCATCGGGGTGTGGGATCATTTCTATTTATTGATTGAACCTTGTCAACTCTGTCGGGCTGTCGACAGAGGATCGAATTTTGTAGGCTTTTTGCCCTTGTAAGTGAATTCTTTTTGTTATAGGCCTTAAAGGCCTAATATGAATATATTAAGACAAATATACCGGTCGTAGCAACCGTATATTTGTTTGAGAGTTGGAACCTTGTCGACTCCTATTGACCCATATAGGAGGATCAGGTTCGAACTAGAATTCACTTGTCAACCCGCGCAGTATCCCTAGACGTCACGTGTGTACCAATAACACGCTCGTCGGGGCCCATGCGGGTTTGGATTATATTTTCCCCTTTTAGTGTATCTATGTGTATACAATTTATAGTGCACGTGTAGGGGTAGTTTCAAATAATTGTAGACGCCTTCTGTCTGCTTGTACGAATGTTGCAGATCCGGTGGCGTGGCGTAGCAGCTTCTGAATATAATTGTTCACTGCTTCGTACAGGTAGACTGTCATGCACTACTTGTTATTTTCTGCAGGTGGATCGTAGTGTACTAACGAATCTCCTACTTTATACTTGTATATGCTTGCACTTGTCGTATTCTCCATACATTTTGTTGTGATCTTTGGTCTTTTCAGTGCGTCCGCTACTGCTGCATGTAGGTAGGTAAATGTCTTCCTTTATATACTGGAATTGACTTCAGGATACTGCATTTACTGAAGTCTTTCTATATCTACCCATAGATGGCATGTTATACATACATCCGTATTCGTAGAAAGATTGTATGTATTGCAGATCTTTTTTAGTTATGAACTAGACATCATCAATACCAATCACATTCTTCATGGCTTCTCTTAGTGTATTATGCTATTGGGTCACCATCTCTTACATATGATTGATACAAATATCATGACCGATTGTAGTTGTTCCTTCCATTTAGTCTTTTCTTGCAAGTAAGTCGTATCACAAGTTCATTTGTTCGTTAATTCGTTTGAGTGCGCTGAAAGCTTTAGGCACTGTGGAAAAACTTCATGTTATCTTTCATTGTCGATGCCCTTTTGAAAATATATTTTCATTCAATTATCCATCATTCATTAATGCTTAATTGAATAATTAGGATTATCCTTTCTCATTTGATTTCCGCTCATAGATGAACCACATTGAATGTGACAAGTCCTTTGCTACCATATGAAGGTGATTTAAATCATGTGTGATAAGTTTGCTTAATGACATTTGCCTTCCAATTGAAATAATAATCTCTTAATATCAATTGGAAATCTTGCATAGCAAATTACAAGCATGCCATTACATTTATCACGCATCAAAATTTCAGTATTCGCAAGATATTCGTCACATCAATTGTATGTCACTTTATTTGTGAAAGAAGTGTTGTCAACCTTATGAATTTTCTTACACCACTATGCTTGTATTCATTACAACTCTTCCACCATCACTTGCAAATAAATTGCATTTCTTACAAATGGCCACTAGTTAATTATCATGGTCATTGAGAGCATCATGGTGTTCTTTACAAATTCATATTTGTAAATGAATGATGCTTATAGTCCCTTGGTTCACAAGTCTCACATTTGTTTGTAGATATACATTTGATTGATCAAATGTATCACTTGATTTTGATATTTTTCTCTTCAATCATGTGTTTAGTGATCCCAAAATTCAATTCTTTGTAGCACAAGCTTAGTCGATTATTCAAATGGTTCAAGTAAAATTAAAGTATGAGCTCATTTCAATCTCATTTGCAAGTTTAGTGCGTATGCACTATATCACATTCAGGTTCAAGTTCTACTTGATTTTGAATCAAATGAGATTCAAACTACAAGTTCAAATTTGAGTAAAAAAGTGTTCAATCAAGTTCAATAAAAAAAAATCATTTATGATTGTCCAAATTTTGCTCATTTATTTGAATTTGAGCCCTTTTGTAGTCAATTTGGAGGTCCTCTTATGTTCAAAAAGTCCACCAATTTGGTATGCAAGCTCAATTAATGTCCAAATTTAGCTCCAATTAAGTCTTCATTTTAATTTTGCTTTAATTAAGTTCAAAATTAATCATTTGTATTTTGTCAACAAGTTCATGTCCGAATACAAGTTCTAGTCCGAGTTCAAGTTCATTTGAGTGTCAAAATGAGTTCCATGTTGTCCAAAAGATTGCAAGTTCAAGCTCTCCAAAATTTGTCCAAGTACTTAGTTTCAATGGAAATTTCGGCAGCCTCCCGGCGTCTCCCCCGTTTAGGGAAAAAAGCGTCAGAAAACTGGGCCTCCCGCCACGCTAGAGAAAAGCGTGTACGGTAGGTGTCCTCTTTCGAGGACACCGCGGCCGTGTATTTGTCACCCCCCACCACGCCAGAGAAAGGCGTGTATGGGTCTTCGGTACCTGTTGCAAAAGAAGAGCTGTTGTTTCCCCGCAAGCGGGTACTTATGAAAGAAAAGCAGTTGTTTCCCCGCGAGCGGGTACTTATGAATATCCCAGTCTCGTCGTAGGCATCGCACCGGGTTCCCATCCCACCACGCTAGAGAAAAGCGTGTATAGGCGGTTTTTCGGTGAGCCACGAACGACAAGAATAAGATTTGGAACCGAGGGACTCTCGCCTACCTTATCGTGGGTGTCGCGCCGGTTGCCCCTCCCACCACGCTAGAGAAAAGCGTGTATAGGCAGACCACCGACTCGACACGCATGTCGAGGTTGGGGAGAGAAAAATGGTTCAAAAATAGAGACAAAAAAATTTCTTTTCTTTCTCTTTTTTTTTTCTTCTTTTTTTTGTAAGCTTTCTTTTCTTTTCTTTTCTATTTTTTTTTTTTTTTGAAAGCACTATCTTTTTTTTTCTTTCTTTTTTTGACTTTTTTTTTTAATCTCATCCTCAGATAAATTTGAGTAAAAGAAAAATCAGACATAGCCAAAAGTTGTTAAAAAAAAAAATTTATAAGATTTAAATTAGTTATCGTCACTGGCATAAATGTCAAGATCATCTAACTTTAGCTTCCAATAGTTGGCAACTGATTTTGCTTGCTCTTTAATTTCATTTGTGAACTTCTGCTTATTATAAAGCATCCCAGAATTCATCATAAACCAACTCAGAGATTCCATTAGCATAAGGCAAGCTCTTTGTAAACCCAAAAGGCTAGCATCCTTCTTTCCATCAGCTCCTAAAATTTCTCTAGAGTAGAAGCTCTTCAAGGGATTCAATACCAAGCTAAAGGATTACTTGCAGCTCTTGATACAATTGGGATTTAATGGAGGCAAGATATTTCATGATTATTGTTGACAATAATTTTCATGAAAGCTTCTTCAACTTTACCTTTTGCCAGGTCTGTTTCAAGAGCTTCATATATAGATTTTAAAACAACAAAATCTTGGCAAATTTCTGTCAGATAAATCTCATTTTTGAGATTTGCAAGGTTCTGTGATTCACGCAAAGATGATCTCGAATGTGACACTCATGCTGGGACCAACATTCGTAGAATCCTGCCGATCAGGAAATCATCATTTATCTCCTCAACGATCTCTGCATCTCCAAACCATCCAACAAACTTCTTTTCTCTCTTCCCAAAATCCCAGACAGAGAAATTGCATCTCCTCCATCATCTTCTTTTGCTAAAAGTTTTATCTCTTTACACCGCTTTCTTTCACTAAAGCCCCCTAAATGTTGACTGATATCTAAAGCTGCATGCTTCTTCAAAACATTTCTCCAGTTGATCCTGCCAAAATCCATAAAATTTCCCAAGCAGAATACATGCAATTTCCCTCAACATAAGCTGGGCCCATTCATCAGATACTTTTCAGGATGATGAGGTGGAAGTTTCTTCTTATGGAGCAATGAGATCTTGAAGGATGGGAATGCCTGAAGCCATATACTTGAAGATGAGAACTTGGTGTTCCAACTACTACCGTTGGGAAGTAGTAAAGGGGCATCTTGAAGTGCCTCTCTCACTCATTCTCTTCTCTTGCATGAGCTACAGATAGAAAGAAGAAGAGTAGGCAAGAGGAAGAGAAACCTTATAGCTGGGATCATTTGTTGCCTTGCTGTACAGGAACAGGGGATCGAACAAGAAGCTACAGGGATTTGGTCAGGAGAAGCTTGCGATTTTGGTGTGGAGTTGACCTTGCTAGATGTTTACAGGGGCTGGATCGGTCATGATGTGGAGGAAATCAGATGCTCGGAAGAGATATCTAGCTCGTATGCTGAAGAGACCGGAGGTTGCTGTGTAGAAAAATTTTCGGTTGGGAAGTCGTGTGGAGAAATTAAGGGAGGAGCAGCAGTCGTGAGGTTGGGGATTTCAGCCATGTGTGCGTCTCAGCAGAGAAGGGAAGAAGGAAGTTGTCCCATGAAAGCTAAAGACTTTCGAGTGTTTTAGCGTGGGAGTGAAGCAATTTTCACACAGGGAAGGACGGGCAAACGACGGGATTTACGGGATTTTACATAGATTTTCGACAGTCCGAGGAAATCAAATTAATGTGATTTGAGATATCCTTTGACTTCCGATATAGTTAGATTTAATAATAATACCAAATAATAAAATATTATTATTAAATTTATTAACAAATCAGAATGGTGAAAGTTTGGTCAGGGCCCCCAAAATCGTCTCAATTAAGGTGCATTTGTCTCGAAATGTGTACAATAATTTGTATCGAATTCATTAAATGTCAAAATTAGATGAATTGGTAGTGCATATGCGTATTGCTGATGTCCCGGTCGTAACGACGCAGTCCGTTTTGCGATCAGACGTCATTTGAGCATCATCGAGGTCAAATTTTCCTCGAAATGCATGTTTTACCTTGAGATTCATGCCACCAATATGGATACTTAAAATTGAATAAACAAAATACAGTTTTCAGAAGTTGATAACGTTCCGGATGCAATGACGCTGTCCGTTTGTCCATCCGACATCGTTTGGTCTCCGACGTGGCTAATTTCCCTCATAACGCATGCATTTGCATCATATTTAGGTCACCTTTGAAATCTGCAACACCATATCAAACGATTCAATTTGATCAAATAAAATATAGACTCTTAATGAAGACGACGTTTCGGTCGCAATGGCATTGTCCGTTTATTGATCTGATGTCATCCGAGTGTCTTCGAAGCCTCGTTTCCGTCGTAACGCAGGCCTTTATATCATATTTGCATCGCCTAGAAATTCACCACCATCTCAGACGCTCCAAATTTAGCAAATAAAATATATTTTCTGAATGTTGACGACGTTCCGGACGCAATGGCATTGTCTGTTTGTTGATCGGACATCATCCGAGCATCTTCGAGGCCTTGTTTCCGTCGTAACGCAGGCCTTCGCATCATGTTTGAGCCGCCTTTGAAAATTTTTAACACTTCAGATGATCCAAATTCATTAAATAAAATATATATTCTAAATGTCGGGGATGTTCCGGACGCAATGACGCTGTCCGTTCATCAATCGGACGTCATTTAGGCGATGACGAGGCTAACTTCCCTCGTAATGCGTGCCTTCGTAACATATCTGAATCGTTCTTTGAAATTTACGACACCACCCCAAATGATCCAATTTAATCAAATAAGATGTAGACTTTTAATGTTGATGACGTTCCGGACGCAACGACGTCATCCGTTCTGCGATCGGACATCATTTCGCCACCGACGAGGCTAATTTTTTGTCATAGCGTGCATCTTTGCCTCAAATTTGAACTGCCCTTTGATATTTACGACACCACCTCAAATGATTCAATTTAATCAAATAAAATGCATATTCCCAATACCGATGATGTTACGGATGCAATGGCACTGTCCGTTCGTCGATCCGATATCGTTTGATCAGACTCGCGCTTTAATTTTGGGTGTCGTTCATCCCTTTTGACTGATCTTGTCCGATTCAATTACGAGGGGCATTAACCCAGCAGAGTTCGATGTCCTGATCATAACGATGTCGTCCGTTTAGCATTCGGAGGTCATTTGACCCTTTAAGTGACATGTGGTACTAAGGCGCATAATATTTTATTCACCAATTGGGGTCCTTTATCGTGTGGTTTGAGGTATAGGGGTCAACAAATGCCCCCCAACAAATGTGGTATGCTCCTAGAGCGAATCACGTTTGTTGTATGATGATTGACCATGTGGATCTTCAGATATTTATTCTGGATGTTACACCAAGGGTTCTCATTAGCGGATCTCTAAGATTTTGATTGGATGTCACGTTGATTTTTTTTATTTAGTGGATCTCCAAAGTTTGCTTGGATGTCACACTATGGTTTTCATTTAGTGGATCTCCAAAAATTTTGTTTGGATGTCACACTAAGATTTTTCTTTAGTGGATCTCCAAAATTTTGTTTGGATGTCACACTAGGATGTTCATTTAGTGGATTTACAAAAATTTATTTGGATGTCACACTAGTTTTCTTTCTCCACTGCTCTTTTAGACATGTCCATGGATGGTTGATATTTTGTCTTTGTAGATTGATGCTAATGGATATCATCTGCTCAAGATTCTTCTATCATCTGGTTGTATTTTGATGAAATTTTAAATTTTTATTTGGGGATCTCGGCATGCAGAGCGATGTCGACCCAAATAAATATTTAAAATGCCCCCAGCCTTTAGGGACACTTGTAGATATTATTCAGGATGCTTCTTTTCGTAGTTTTAGACTGAGTCACAAGATTTAGATTCTTCTGTCTTGTGCTTTGTGCTGCGGACATTGATGGAAGATTGCCTGATTTGTCTTTACTGACTTGTCAGGTGATTTTTGTATTCCTTCGGCCCTATGCTTTCTTGCTTTGGCGGACTTGTTGAAGGAGTAGATGCCAATGACCTAAACCCTGAGGTTTGTATTAGGTCGATGGCGAAAAGTCATCGGTCCATAGCCTTGCGCATAATGGACTTGTTGATGACATAATCCACTTAGTTCAGCCTAGGGCTTTTCATGAACTTTGGGATAATTTTCTTCGGTCCTTTGCTTTGTGCTTTGGCGGACTTGTTAAAGAAAAATTCCTTTGATCCTCGCTTTGTGCTTTACGGATTTGTTGAAGGATTTGCAGGTTCTGGATTTAGTTGATAGTATCGAACGTAGGTAGTATCTTAATCCTTAACCACTTAAGAAGACTTTCATCTGAATCACTTGAGTTCATCAGATTGGAAGAGCTAGAATTTAACAACTCTTTGTCCTCTGGTTGCTGAGAAGGGGGTTCCTCTACTGCGGCCTTTCTTATGGCTTGTTGAGTAGATGGAGCTGCCAGCGATCCGGTCATATTTGGGCTTATTGGATCCGACCTCTTACACCCATTCAGGCTTTAGACTTGAGCTATGGGAATTGCACTCCCCAATGCTAATTTTGCTGAAGTTGACAGATTTGGAGTCATCCTTTGTGGTTGAAGATTTTGGAGCCTACGAATATTTGGTAGTCGTTCAAGACTCATTCTTCCACTGGAACTTTGATTCTCCAGTCATTTGGGGAGAATTTTGTAGACTACGATCACTTGAACTGGTCGAGTCAAATTAGCTTTCGTACTTCCTACAGTCCCTACTGACGGGTTGACGAAGTGGGGGTTCCGCTACTACGGCCTTTCTTATGGCTTGTTGAGTAGACGGAGCTGCCAGCGATCCGGCCATATTTGGGCGTGTTGGATCCGACCTTTTACACCCATTCAAACCTTAAGATTCAGGCTGTCGAAAGACTTCAAGCCTCTTCGGCTCAATTTTGTAGGAGTGTGTAGCCACAAAAGTCTCTTTCTTGACTTTTGAGTCTTGGTTTGTTGTAGAAGGTGTTTTCTCTATCTTTTGAAAGATCACCTGCATATACTTTGAAAATGAAATATTTGTATTCTTCAGCATAAAAGAATATTTGTATTAATAATTTTAAATATTTATTCGGGGATCTCGACATGCAGCGCAATGTCGACCCGAATAAATATTTAAAATGCCCCCTTGTCTCGCATGGACATTTTAGAATGAAATAAATTTGGAGTTTCAAGATTTTAAATATTCATTTGGGGATTTCGGCGTGTAGCACGATGTCGACACAAATGAATATTTAAAATGCCCTCTGTCTCGTAGGAACATTTTGGATAGGCTTTTATCTTTGAGATTTTAAATATTTATTTGGGGATCTCGGCACGTAGCGCGATGTCGACCCAAATAAATATTAAAAATGCCCCCAGTATGATGGGGATTTTTGAAATGCATTCTTGTTATACAAGAGAATTTCAAAATATAAAGTGCGTATGTGATGACAAACAAGTATAAAAGACATAACACATTGAATACAACATTTTCTTATGCAGTTTTATGTGTAGTATTTCTTTAGATATCAACCGTTGATTGGTGGTATAAGTCTCTAACCTTCCAAATCGATCAACTGATAGGCTCCTCCTTAAAATACCTTCTTGATAATAAAGAGCTCTCTCAATTGAAAACGAATTTTCCATCGATTTCTCTGTTAATAGATGACAATAGTGTTCTTCAAACTGAAAGGCATGACTGTGTAGTAGAATATGCCTATAGGTGTTCTGAATGATGTATACTTTTCATTTTCAATCCTCATCTTAATTTGATTGTATCTTGATGATTCGTCCGTGAAGGAGAACATATCATAGTTGAAAGTGTTATCAACTAAAAGTTCTGACACCTAGAGTAGAAATTTATCTTTTGGGCACGCCTTGTTAAGGTTCCAAAAATTGATACAGATAAGAATTTGACCGTTCCTCTTCTTCACCGGGATAATATTGGTGATCTGAACAACATATTTTTCTTCACAAATGGAGTTTACCTCTATGAGCTTCTTTGTCTTTACAATCACCTGTTATCCAGTCTCCAATATCATTCTCTTTGAATCTTGCTTTACAGGTAAGACATCTGGTTTGATGACTAATCTGTGAATCACCACATCAGGGGATAAGCTAGACATCTCAGCGTATATCCAGACAAAGCAATCCCTGCATTCACAGAGAATCTATTTCATTTCCTTCGCTTGCTCTTTGAGAAGAACGTCACTGATGAAGGTCGGGCAATGACCTTCTTCAGTCTGAGAGGATATATTTAAAAAGTGATAGAATTTCTTGAAGGATTCTTCAAGGTATCGACCATCAAGAACATTTTTATGGGGGCCATCTTTGAGACATACTTTTGATGAATTTCTTTAATGGTGGATCTCTAGGGGTACACACTAGATGTCACACCATTCTTTAAATATATTTTTTAGAGATGCCGGTCTCCATATTTATTTTCCCTTATGTCGAGACCTTTCGACGGTGGATTCTCGGATATACATCCAAGTGTCACACCCTGATGCTCATTGTATATATCTTGATTATTTCTTTGCCCTACCATCAAAATAGATAATTGCTTTTTCCTCTATTGGGACCTTTCAGTGATGAATCTATGGACATAAAGACCAAATGTCACATCTTGATGCTCACCGTATATATATTTATTCTTTCTTTGCACTACCATCATAAAAGATGGTAGATTTTAGCTCTGTCGGGACCTTTCAGTGATGGATCTTTGGACATAATAACCAAATGTCACATCCTGATGTTCACCGTATATAACTCAATATTATCATTACTATTTTTTTGCTACTATAGTACTTAGATGACTAGCCAAAGATGGAAAGAGAAACCATTCCCCAGCGGAGTCGCTAGAAATCTGTGAGCTCCAAAAATTCGGCCCCGGCCTCCGCTCGCTCTTCTTATTCAGCGAGGGAGTTTTAACGAACTAAGTTCCGAGGTAAATTTTGGAAGGCAGATGGGTTTGTAGATAAGACACTACCCAGAGATTTCGCCCTCATTTTGTGAGGACTTTATGATCTGAGTTCTGGTTTCCTATAGGCGCAAGCCCCTATAGTTAATTACCCCTCCCGATCACGAGAGAGAACTTTCGATTAAGGCTAGTCGTCAATCAGATACGTAGAGTATACGTGTTATTTGGCATATAGTAGCAGCAATGAGTTTGGATTTGGAAATTTGAGAATTTGGTTTGAAAATAGTTGGAGAATTTGGGAATTTGATGGTTTGATATTTGAGAATTTGAAGGTTTTTGATATTTAAAATAGAAATTTCACCATCTAGCACTTAAAGTGGATGGTGGGGGAATGGATGATAGACCCGATCAAGATCCCATGGTTCCGTCGTCCCGGGCCATCATGGTCCCTGGTCTACTTAGTCAGAGGAGGTAGTCGACCCAACCTGACAGAAGGATCCTTGTCGGCTGCCATGGGTTGCTTCGTCCAAGGGGACCTTGTAGACCGGGGTTGGATGTTTGTCTAAGGGGACAAATTTGAATCCACCTTAGCTAACAGAGGGCTTTGTGCCCTATCGATCATATACTATTGATTCATATCTCAAGGATTTAACACTATTAAGGAACGTATTGGCTCTGGCCATAATCGCTATCTGTGGTGCCATTTGGCGGCAAAACCACTTGGTTCAGAGGGCCCCAGGTCATAACCGTTTACCTGCAGTGCCATTTGGCGGCGAAACTGCCGGTTAGAGGACACGTACCACGTCCTTACTGACAAGAGATTGTTTGAGAATGGATCCTAGTGATATTTTCGACTAGGCATTTGGCTCTTTGTGAGCTAGAGTTTATTTGAATTTGTCCACCCCGACAGACTGTTGCGGAGGGCGGATGGATTTTGCTTTAAGTTTTTGATGGATTTATTTCAATTTTTAAATATTTTTTGAGATTTTGGGATTTTCTTGGAATTTTTTGGAATTTTGGGTGGAGCCTTGGATTTTGGGGATTTTTGTGGATATTTGGGTGGAGCTTTGGAATATTTGAAATAAAACTTTGGATATTTGGGAGGCATTTGGAAAACATTTGGGAATCATTTGAAATGTTTGTGAACCCCTCCGGTTGAGATAAACATTCAACACGGCCATCATCGGGGTGTGGGATCATTTCTATTTGTTGATTGAACCTTGTCAACTCTGTCGGGCTGTCGACAGAGGATCGAATTTTGTAGGCTTTTTTCCCTTGTAAGTGAATTCTTTTTGTTATAGGCCTTAAAGGCCTAATATGAATATATTAAGACAAATATACCGGTCGTAGCAACCGTATATTATTTTGAGAGTTGGAACCTTGTCGACTCCTATTGACCCATATAGGAGGATCAGGTTCGAACTAGAATTCACTTGTCAACCCGCGCAGCATCCCTAGACGTCACGTGTGTACCAATAACACGCTCGTCGGGGCCCATGCGGGTTTGGATTATATTTTCCCCTTTTAGTGTATCTATGTGTATACAATTTATAGTGCACGTGTAGGGGTAGTTTGAAATAATTGTAGACGCCTTCTGTCTGCTTGTACGAATGTTGCAGATCCGGTGGCGTGGCGTAGCAGCTTCTGAATATAATTGTTCACTGCTTCGTACAGGTAGACTGTCATGCACTACTTGTTGTTTTCTGCAGGTGGATCGTAGTGTACTAACGAATCTCCTACTTTATACTTGTATATGCTTGCACTTGTCGTATTCTCCATACATTTTGTTGTGATCTTTGGTCTTTTCAGTGCGTCCGCTACTGCTGCATGTAGGTAGGTAGATGTCTTCCTTTATATACTGGAATTGACTTCAGGATACTGCATTTACTGAAGTCTTTCTATATCTACCCATAGATGGCATGTTATACATACATCCGTATTCGTAGAAAGATTGTATGTATTGCAGATCTTTTTTAGTTATGAACTAGACATCATCAATACCAATCACATTCTTCATGGCTTCTCTCAGTGTATTATGCTATTGGGTCACCATCTCTTACATATGATTGATACAAATATCATGACCGATTGTAGTTGTTCCTTCCATTTAGTCTTTTCTTGCAAGTAAGTCGTATCACAAGTTCATTTGTTCGTTAATTCGTTTGAGTGCGCTGAAAGCTTTAGGCACTGTGGAAAAACTTCATGTTATCTTTCATTGTCGATGCCCTTTTGAAAATATATTTTCATTCAATTATCCATCATTCATTAATGCTTAATTGAATAATTAGGATTATCCTTTCTCATTTGATTTCCGCTCATAGATGAACCACATTGAATGTGACAAGTCCTTTGCTACCATATGAAGGTGATTTAAATCATGTGTGATAAGTTTGCTTAATGACATTTGCCTTCCAATTGAAATAATAATCTCTTAATATCAATTGGAAATCTTGCATAGCAAATTACAAGCATGCCATTACATTTATCACGTATCAAAATTTCAGTATTCGTAAGATATTCATCACATCAATTGTATGTCACTTTATTTGTGAAAGAAGTGTTGTCAACCTTATGAATTTTCTTACACCACTATGCTTGTATTCATTACAACTCTTCCACCATCACTTGCAAATAAATTGCATTTCTTACAAATGGCCACTAGTTAATTATCATGGTCATTGAGAGCATCATGGTGTTCTTTACAAATTCATATTTGTAAATGAATGATGCTTATAGTCCCTTGGTTCACAAGTCTCACATTTGTTTGTAGATATACATTTGATTGATCAAATGTATCACTTGATTTTGATATTTTTCTCTTCAATCATGTGTTTAGTGATCCCAAAATTCAATTCTTTGTAGCACAAGCTTAGTCGATTATTCAAATGGTTCAAGTAAAATTAAAGTATGAGCTCATTTCAATCTCATTTGCAAGTTTAGTGCGTATGCACTATATCACATTCAGGTCCAAGTTCTACTTGATTTTGAATCAAATGAGATTCAAACTACAAGTTCAAATTTGAGTAAAAAAGTGTTCAATCAAGTTCAATAAAAAACAAATCATTTATGATTGTCCAAATTTTGCTCATTTATTTGAATTTGAGCCCTTTTGTAGTCAATTTGGAGGTCCTCTTATGTTCAAAAAGTCCACCAATTTGGTATGCAAGCTCAATTAATGTCCAAATTTAGCTCCAATTAAGTCTTCATTTTAATTTTGCTTTAATTAAGTTCAAAATTAATCATTTGTATTTTGTCAACAAGTTCATGTCCGAATACAAGTTCTAGTCCGAGTTCAAGTTCATTTGAGTGTCAAAATGAGTTCCATGTTGTCCAAAAGATTGCAAGTTCAAGCTCTCCAAAATTTGTCCAAGTACTTAGTTTCAATGGAAATTTCGGCAGCCTCCCGGCGTCTCCCCCGTTTAGGGAAAAAAACGTCAGAAAACTGGGCCTCCCGCCATGCTAGAGAAAAGCGTGTACGGTAGGTGCCCTCTTTCGAGGACACCGCGGCCGTGTATTTGTCGCCCCCCCACCACGCCAGAGAAAGGCGTGTATGGGTCTTCGGTACCTGTTGCAAAAGAAGAGCAGTTGTTTCCCCGCAAGCGGGTACTTATGAAAGAAAAGCAGTTGTTTCCCCACGAGCGGGTACTTATGAATATCCCAGTCTCGTCGTAGGCATCGCACCAGGTTCCCATCCCACCACGCTAGAGAAAAGCGTGTATAGGCGGTTTTTCGGTGAGCCACGAACGACAAGAATAAGATTTGAAACCGAGGGACTCTCGCCTACCTTATCGTGGGTGTCGCGCCGGTTGCCCCTCCCACCACGCTAGAGAAAAGCGTGTATAGGCAGACCACCGACTCGACACGCATGTCGAGGTTGGGGAGAGAAAAACGGTTCAAAAATAGAGACAAAAAAATTTCTTTTCTTTCTCTTTTTTTTTTCTTCTTTTTTTTGTAAGCTTTCTTTTCTTTTCTTTTCTCTTTTTTTTTTTTGAAAGCACTATCTTTTTTTTTCTTTCTTTTTTTGACTTTTTTTTTTAATCTCATCCTCAGATAAATTTGAGTAAAAGAAAAATCAGACATAGCCAAAAGTTGTTAAAAAAAAATTTATAAGATTTAAATTAGTTACCGTCACTGGCATAAATGTCAAGATCATCTAACTTTAGCTTCCAATAGTTGGCAACTGATTTTGCTTGCTCTTTAATTTCATTTGTGAACTTCTGCTTATTATAAAGCATCCCAGAATTCATCATAAACCAACTCAGAGATTCCATTAGCATAAGGCAAGCTCTTTGTAAACCCAAAAGGCTAGCATCCTTCTTTCCATCAGCTCCTAAAATTTCTCTAGAGTAGAAGCTCTTCAAGGGATCCAATACCAAGCTAAAGGATTACTTGCAGCTCTTGATACAATTGGGATTTAATGGAGGCAAGATATTTCATGATTATTGTTGACAATAATTTTCATGAAAGCTTCTTCAACTTTACCTTTTGCCAGGTCTGTTTCAAGAGCTTCATATATAGATTTTAAAACAACAAAATCTTGGCAAATTTCTGTCAGATAAATCTCATTTTTGAGATTTGCAAGGTTCTGTGATTCACGCAAAGATGATCTCGAATGTGACACTCATGCTGGGACCAACATTCGTAGAATCCTGCCGATCAGGAAATCATCATTTATCTCCTCAACGATCTCTGCATCTCCAAACCATCCAACAAACTTCTTTTCTCTCTTCCCAAAATCCCAGACAGAGAAATTGCATCTCCTCCATCATCTTCTTTTGCTAAAAGTTTTATCTCTTTACACCGCTTTCTTTCACTAAAGCCCCCTAAATGTTGACTGATATCTAAAGCTGCATGCTTCTTCAAAACATTTCTCCAGTTGATCCTGCCAAAATCCATAAAATTTCCCAAGCAGAATACATGCAATTTCCCTCAACATAAGCTGGGCCCATTCATCAGATACTTTTCAGGATGATGAGGTGGAAGTTTCTTCTTATGGAGCAATGAGATCTTGAAGGATGGGAATGCCTGAAGCCATATACTTGAAGATGAGAACTTGGTGTTCCAACTACTACCGTTGGGAAGTAGTAAAGGGGCATCTTGAAGTGCCTCTCTCACTCATTCTCTTCTCTTGCATGAGCTACAGATAGAAAGAAGAAGAGTAGGCAAGAGGAAGAGAAACCTTATAGCTGGGATCATTTGTTGCCTTGCTGTACAGGAACAGGGGATCGAACAAGAAGCTACAGGGATTTGGTCAGGAGAAGCTTGCGATTTTGGTGTGGAGTTGACCTTGCTAGATGTTTACAGGGGCTGGATCGGTCATGATGTGGAGGAAATCAGATGCTCGGAAGAGATATCTAGCTCGTATGCTGAAGAGACCGGAGGTTGCTGTGTAGAAAAATTTTCGGTTGGGAAGTCGTGTGGAGAAATTAAGGGAGGAGCAGCAGTCGTGAGGTTGGGGATTTCAGCCATGTGTGCGTCTCAGCAGAGAAGGGAAGAAGGAAGTTGTCCCATGAAAGCTAAAGACTTTCGAGTGTTTTAGCGTGGGAGTGAAGCAATTTTCACACAGGGAAGGACGGGCAAACGACGGGATTTACGGGATTTTACATAGATTTTCGACAGTCCGAGGAAATCAAATTAATGTGATTTGAGATATCCTTTGACTTCCTATATAGTTAGATTTAATAATAATACCAAATAATAAAATATTATTATTAAATTTATTAACAAATCAGAATGGTGAAAGTTTGGTCAGGGCCCCCAAAATCTTCTCAATTAAGGTGCATTTGTCTCGAAATGTGTACAATAATTTGTATCAAATTCATTAAATGTCAAAATTAGATGAATTGATAGTGCATATGCGTATTGCTGATGTCTCGGTCGCAACGACGTAGTCCGTTTTGCGATCAGACGTCATTTGAGCATCATCGAGGTCAAATTTTCCTCGAAATGCATGTTTTACCTTGAGATTCATGCCACCAATATGGATACTTAAAATTGAATAAACAAAATACAGTTTCAGAAGTTGATAACGTTCCGGATGCAATGACGCTGTCCGTTTGTCCATCCGACATCGTTTGGTCTCCGACGTGGCTAATTTCCCTCATAACGCATGCATTTGCATCATATTTAGGTCACCTTTGAAATCTGCGACACCATATCAAACGAGTCAATTTGATCAAATAAAATATAGACTCTTAATGAAGACGACGTTTCGGCCGCAATGGCATTGTCCGTTTGTTGATCTGATGTCATCCGAGTGTCTTCGAAGCCTCATTTCCGTCGTAACGCAGGCCTTTATATCATATTTGCATCGCCTAGAAATTCACCACCATCTCAGACGCTCTAACAAATAAAATATATTTTCTGAATGTTGACGACTTTCCGGACGCAATGGCATTGTCTGTTTGTTGATCGGACATCATCCGAGCATCTTCGAGGCCTTGTTTCCGTCGTAACGCAGGCCTTCGCATCATGTTTGAGCCGCCTTTGAAAAAATTTAACACTTCAGATGATCCAAATTCATTAAATAAAATGTATATTCTAAATGTCGGGGATGTTCCGGACGCAATGACGCTGTCCGTTCATCAATCGGACGTCATTTAGGCGATGACGAGGCTAACTTCCCTCGTAATGCGTGCCTTCGTAACATATCTGAATCGTTCTTTGAAATTTACGACACCACCCCAAATGATCCAATTTAATCAAATAAGATGTAGACTTTTAATGTTGACGACGTTCCGGACGCAACGACGTCATCCGTTCTGCAATCGGACGTCATTTCGCCACCGACGAGGCTAATTTTTTATCATAGCGTGCATCTTTGCCTCAAATTTGAACTGCCCTTTGATATTTACGACACCACCTCAAATGATTCAATTTAATCAAATAAAATGCATATTCCCAATACCGATGATGTTACGGATGCAATGGCACTATCCGTTCGTCGATCCGATATCGTTTGATCAGACTCGCGCTTTAATTTTGGGTGTCGTTCATCCCTTTTGACTGATCTTGTCCGATTCAATTACGAGGGGCATTAACCCAGCAGAGTTCGATGTCCTGATCATAACGATGTCGTCCGTTTAGCATTCGGAGGTCATTTGACCCTTTAAGTGACATGTGGTACTAAGGCGCATAATATTTTATTCACCAATTGGGTCCTTTATCGCGTGGTTTGAGGTATAGGGGTCAACAGCAGCATGATATTTTTCTCGTAAATGTTGTAAAATATAGGGTTTAGGGTTTAGGGTTAAGGGTTAAGGGTTTAGGGTTTAGGGTTTTAGGGTTAGGTTTTAGAGTTTAGGGTTTAGGGTTTAGGGTTTAGGATTTTAGGGTTTAGGGTTTAGGGTTTTGGGTTTTGGGTTTTAGGGTGTAGGGTTTTGGGTTAAGGGTTTATAGGGTTTAGGGTTTAGGCTTTCGGGTTTTTAGGGTTAAGGTTTAGTGTTTTTAGGGTTTAGGGTTTAGGGTTTAGGGTTTATGGATTAGGGTTTTTAGGTTTTAGAATTAGGGTTTAGGGTTTAGGGTATAGGGTTTAGGATTTAGGGTATAGGGTATAGGGTATAGGGTATAGGGTTTAAGGTTTGGGTTTAGGGTGTAGGGTTTAGGGTTTATGGTTTAGAGTTTAGGGTTTGGGGTATATGGTATATGATATAGGGTATAGGGTATAGGGTATAGGGTATAGGGTATATGGTTTAGGGTTAGGGTTTAGGGTGTAGGGTTTAGGGTTAAGGGTTGAGGGTTTAGGATTTTGGATTTAGGGTTTAGGGTTTAGGGTTTTTTAGAGTTTAGGGTTTTTTAGGGTTTAGTGTTTAAGGTTTTTAGGGTTTAAGGTTTAGGGTTTAGGGTTTAGGGTGTAGGGTTTAGGGTTTAGGATTTAGGGTTTAGGATTTAGGGTATAGGGTTTAGGGTTTAGGGTTTAGGGTTTAGGGTTTAGGGTTTAGGGGGGGGAGAGAGAGAGAGAGAGAGAGAGAGAGAGAGAGAGAGAGAGAGAGAGAGAGAGGAGAGAGAGAGAGAGAGAGAGAGAGAGAGAGAGAGAGAGAGAGAAGAGAGAGAGAGAGGAGAGAGAGAGAGAGCAAGTGAGAGCAAGCTAGAGAAACAACAAGAAAGAGTAAGAGAGAGCAAGGGAGAGAGCAAGAGAGATTTAGGGTTTAGGGTTTAGGGTTTAGGGTATTGGGTATAGAGTATAGGGTATAGGGTATAGGGTATAGGGTATAGGGTATAGGGTGTAGGGTATATGGTTCAGGATTCAGGGTTCAGGGTTGAGGGTTGAGGGTTGAGGGTTGAGGGTTGAGGGTTTAGAGTTGAGGGTTTAGGGTTTAGAATTGAGGGTTTTTATTTTATTTTATTTTATTTTTTTTTAAGGGTTTAGGGTTTATACTTTAACTAAGATGTTCCGCATCATATTCTCCTTGTGTCAGAAAAGCTCGACTCCATCGAGGTATGCCATCGGGAGGGAGGTAGGCTTAGAAAACTTTAGTAACCCTCCGGATCAAAGATTTTCAATGCATGACTACAAGCTCGTTTGGATTAGTATAAGCTAGAAGCAAAGTCACTGAAAGTAAAGCCTTCCTTTGGGCTTATGCACATGCTAGATTTTCGACATGCTTTCTTAGAAATTGTAGTATAAGATCAATCAGAAAAAGTAAAATTTCAGCCTCAGGGCAATATCTAGCTGGTCCTCCAAAAGGTCAAAAAATATGGGCTAGTTCTTCAATTTCTTTTCTCTTCAACCAACCTTCTCCATGGATTGAATGGTAAAGCTCCAGGGTATATTCCTTCATCCAAGTGAATAGCTAATAGAAATGTTACTGCAAGGTATCCTTGTGGGATAGTAAAGTCTTTATATTCCCCAAGTCTAAGGGTTTCATTAATAATGCATTGACTTAAAGGCATTGCTTTGTATCCATCACATTCAGGAATATTATTGTGGCTCCTTCTGCTGCTCTCATGCTCAATCAGGAGCTGCACTAATGCCTGAGGGCATTGAGTGAGGAAGTAAAAAACAACCATAATTGTTTTAGGTATAGTTTCATTTCCAGTAAAAAGTAGGCTTATGATGAAATCAGTTATTTGATTATATGCCAAGCTCTGTTCCTCCACCAGCCTATCAAGAACTCTGCTTCTTTCTACAGATCCACCTTGCACCATCCCATCAATTATTTTATTCTTGATTTTGGCAATGATGCCT